>JASVER010000123.1:1073226-1188856 GCA_030449065.1 Oceanodroma leucorhoa | reverse complement strand
CTCTAGGAGAAGTGACATGACAGCCCCCATCAAGAGCAGTTTTCCATACCATGGCCAGCAAACCCTCCRCGTCTCCTACAGACTGCCACTGCATTAACAAAGCCGAGATTAATTCAAAGACCTTTGTGTTCTGTTTTCACATCCCACGTGTGCAGCTTCCAAGGCACGGGCCAGCCCTGCAAACGGGCCAACGCGTGGATGGGTACGGTCCCCATGCCTCGCTGCTTTGCAGGCTCTGCTCTGACCCTCAGCCATGCTAGAGGGGTTCCTGCAATGCACATCTCAACCGCTCCCCAGGAGGGTCCAGTCCAGCCTGTTGGCATGCAAAGATTTCCTTCCAGCTTTGCTAATGAACTCACYCCTTTTTCAGAGGCCCCTACCTAGCAGGAAGGAGCGAGCTTCTAAGGAAATCAGCTTGCTGCTTGAATCCTTCTCATCAAACATGGATGAAACACTGAAAATGCCATTATGGTAGATCCCCAGGAAAGGAGGCCAGGACCTCACAAGGAGGAGGTTGCTCTATTGAGTGTGTGAGTGCAAAAAGGGGGATGTAAGTTTTGAAGGCACTGAGTGGCACCAGCATGGACAAAAAAAGCAGGTATTTATTCCAGAAAACCCAGCTGGGATTTCTCTCCCAGACAATTGTTGGGATCCCTGAAAGACAGAGAGGTAACAGAGCCTGAGCTGCGTTTGGGCTGTATTTAGTTGCYCACATCATCACTCCTCTTGCAGGAGGAGCAAGATGTGGCCAGCACATGGGTCTCATGCAAATCCTGCCAGGTCCGGGCACCCGTGCTCTTTGGGTGGCTCTGGCTCCTGTGCAGAGCTCCCGTGAGCCAGCCCTGCTGAGCAGGCATCCCCATGGGAGATGCCACTGAAACCAGTGACCAAACCCTACAGATCCCAGCAGGGACTGGGCTTCCCTCTGCTCTGCCTTCCCACTGCAAACCATCCCCTTCCCAAGCACCGCAGGGCAGTCGCTTCTGTTGATGAACATTTACAGAGATTGATTGTGCTGTTTTCATGGTCATTTCTGTGTCACAAAATTGGTAATTATCAAATATCGAAGTAGTTTTCACAGAGAACAATGTCTTTCAGGGTTTGCCAGATTATTACCCCAAGCAGATTGAAACAACACTACCAGGGAGGAGCTTACTACTTACCCCTGTCAAAAAATAAGTGTAGGGASAGAAGGTAGCCCTCAGGGTTGTCACCTGACTGCTTTAATATATGTCATATATATGACATACTTTGTGTAGCGGCAATAAAGTAGTTTTAGGTTGAAAGCAAAAATAAAAAGGCAAAAAGGAGATGAACACTGGAGAGAAGTGACTCCTCCAGATCTGTTCTGGTGCATCTCCGTGTGGTTCACGCCGCACCGCAGAAAGGTGTCAGCCGGGAGCAGGCTGCATTCTCTGCCACTCGGGCAAGCCCAGCCCGAGCCCGGACCATCCCAGCATGGCTGCTGGTGGTGTCCCCCTTCCTCCCCTGTCCCCCCAAAAACCTCGGGACAAAATTCCCTTTTCCCAAATACAAGAGAAAACCCCACAGCAGCTCCAAACGTGCCTCCCCCTGGTCCCGCACCCCCTTTGGCAGSGGTTACCAGTGCAGAATTACAGGCTCCTGCACACAGCCCTTGTGTCCTGCTTTGAGAAACAAACTTACCTCTGTTCTGACCTTTACCTAACAGCAGCAGATCCTTTTTCAGTGGCAAGTTTCAGTGAATTTGTTTTACATGGTCATAAACTAGAGAATAAAATGTCTCTACCATCTCTGTGTTTCCAGAGAGCCACCGCTTCTCTCCAGCTGTAAACTCAGCCCTTCTCACCACGTTCGCCATGCGAATGTGAAAGGTGGAGGATTCTCCCAGATACAAAAGTTTTTGAACTTCGAGGTCAAAATCCTGGCTGCGCTGGAGCTGATAACCAAAATTCCCACTCCTTTCCCACCGTGCATAAGGCTGAATAACCCTTCTTGTGCCATTTTTCTTTTCTATCTTTGCAAGCCCACCACAAAAAATGAAAGATGCAGATGGCAGTCCCTCTGCAGACATCCCTGACTCTCGTGGCGTAAGGGGCTGACAGACCCACACCTCTCCCCTGCCCACACCCAAAGGCTGCGTACCTGCTCCTGGGCCGTTGGGGACATGACAAATTTATGTAAAAGGGAAATGCTGCTTGTTCCCTCTTCACCTATTTGTATACTACAGACACCRATCATCTGAACACCTCTAAATCTTCCTGGTGAAAGAACATCAAAGCCACAATCCCTATGGGAAAATCCTAGCTCAGATAAAGAAAATGAAACCTCATTCATAYAAGTGTGGCAGCTTTGGACTTCATCAATGTAATGTAACGTGGGTGCCATAAATCCCCATACTAAAAACTAAGACACATTGATGCTAACTTGGTTATATTTTTGTTTTCTCASTTGTCAAAATCCCAACAACAAGCCAGACTTGCATAAAATACTCAAACTCTACAAAAAGCCACAATTCTGCACAAGCAGCTTCTGCATGACCCTGTTTGGCAGAGACCTGTTTGGAACAGGAGCCCTCGCTGCATTAATTCTCTGGTTGCTGCCTACCTACAGTTTCTGCAACTACATTAGTTAGTTGCTAGTGAGAGAAAACCAAGAAGAGGTTTAAAGAGAACCAGTTGAAGCTGGGGAAGCTGCGCGGTGGAGTGATGCTGTGCCAGCTCTCCTTTTCTCATCTTTTGCTGTCATTTCTGCTTGCTGAGTGCCGCCTCGGTGGGACCTACTCTGTTCGCACTCCCTGCCTGGGAGAGCAGGGCTGTGCAGCCTGGGACACCTCACCAGCCACAGCTAGGCAGCGGCGAGTCCAGCTCTTTCTTTTTTAAATTGCAGCGTGGCTTAAAATCACAGCATCAAAAGGAAGGCCAGAAGCCAGGCAGCCCATCAGTTTTCTGCGTCTTATATTTGGCTGTATTTCTTTTCTCTTTTATTATGTTAGTCAGGTGCTAAACAAATAAAATCAATTCTGAACTTATAAAAAGTAATTGGAAATGTCTAGCCTTTTATAGTGAAATCTCGACTGAAGCAGCCCACAGCACTTGGAGAAAAATCAATCATCGTTTCCATCCTSCTATGCGTGCTACTAAAATTAAGAATTGATGTTCGGCTGCAAAGGAAAATTATTTCAAGAGAACCACCTTAGCAACAGTTTTCAGTGTTCATAAAACTCCTGTTTACGGTTCTTCTCATAACAGACAAACTCCTACATTCCACCATGAATTATAAATATTAATGGGCGTTCCTGATTTACATACAGTTTCCATCTTAATGGGCATCAAAATTGCAAGCAGGGCAACAGCACCACTTATGGTAATAGCAAGTAGTAAACAAGTCCTCAGCTTAAAGATGTCATAAACCAAAGTGTTAAACGCCCCTATAATTACAGCCTCTCCCACATCCAAATGAAACTTCGTATTATTTTGCCAGTGGCCTTTTCATAAAGACAGAAAGCCTGACAAGCTGGAGTGAGGCATCTGAAGAAGCACTTAACTCTGATGTGGCCTAAATATTTTAGTAACGTGCTCTGTCCATTTGAAAGCACCGCTGCCCACATCTTCTTTGATTTATTGCATCAAAGTCTATGTAACTTGTATGATATYATGTGCGCACCACATTAATATTCCTCTAGTACATGCCACAGCCGCACTGAAAACCACCCTTTCCCCCACATAATTTCCATCCCACCAGCTGTATTTGTGTTCATCAATAAACACGCAGGTGATTGCCACACCACCCCCTGGAAGCCGCTGTTTATCCCCCGCGCAGGGGCCGAGCAGCAGCAGCAGCAGCCCCGGCTGCCCGACACCCTGAGCCGCGGCACGGCGCGCTCCCCTCTGCTCCCCTCTGCCAACGGGACCTGCTCCCACCCGGCTCCCCACAGACCCTCTTCTCAGCCCCTCCGTGGTGGGGCTCGTGGTGGCAACAACAAAGTCACCTTGCTTCAGTGGGGCTTGCAATAAACCTGCGGCTACATCAGGAGGCAGAACAGCAAATGCTTGGGAGGAGACAGCCCCGTCTGCCTCCCAAATCCACCCCAGGGTGCTYGGCTGCCTAAAGTGCTCTCAGAAACGGTAAGGAGGGTGATGAGTGCTGCACCAAAAGCAGCTTTTTTGCAGCCAAGCTCAGTTTTGATCCAGCTGGCTTTTCCAGCTGCTGCTCTCTTGCCTGTCAGTCCCTGGAGCAGCGATTCAGCCCGACTCACACCATTCCCTGCTCACCCCTTGTTTCGGTCTTTGCTATTCACAGCCCGATTCACAGGTCGAGAGACAGAAAGCTCTTTTGCGGTGGAGCTCAACTCTATTATACAGTTAGCTACATTTCTTTCCGTGAAAATATTTTACAAATGCTTAGTGGGGTGCAGTGACTAATTACCACACTTCAGTTAGTGCAATTAGTGCCCATGATGTTGCCTCCATGGAGTCCGCCGCCTCCATGGCCACGGTGGCAGTGCGCTCCCACCCTCCCGGCTCTTCCTCTGACGCAGAAACACTGTACGGCTCTACCTCTGTCTTGTCCTGTTTTTCTTTCAGCTCACATACTGTTATCTGTTTCAAAAATACTTCAGTCAACTTTTAGAATTCAATAACTGACTTCGATAGAGAAATTACTGTTCCAGTATATGGTAAACGACAGTGGTCTAGAACACTGTTAAATTTAAGTCTGGAAAATGAACTTTAATAAAATGCGCTCCAGTAATGTACTGTGACAGCTTTTAGTGAAATCAGCTCCAATAGTTTGATTCTCCCAGGAACGCAGCAAGATATACTCCAGCAGCCTTGAGCCATGCGATAAGAAAGCAGACAGCTTTATGATAAATGGCCCCAGAAACCTAAATTACAGCTGCAGCAAATGAACAGTATGTCCAAATTACTCAGTGGCTTTTTGTTGCTGCCCCGGCGCAGAGCCGTGGAGCCGCGCCGGTACACGAGTGAGCACTGACACCTAGTGGGACAGCCTCGGGTGAGGAGCCTGGGGTAAAATGGGTTTATTTTATTAAAGAACATCAACAACAGCCAGCCCTTCCTGATGCTAAATGCCAGCATGAGATGACGAAGTGCTGGGTTATTTGTGCCCCTTCCTCTCCTGCGAGCAAGCTGATTTAGTTTTGATTTCTACACGTTGCACCTTTGCCAAGCAACGGACTGGCTTAYCACTTCTCGTTTCTGCTCTCCCTGCCAGGGTCCCACCTCACCCCTCCTCACCTATGGGCACAARTGGAGGAGAAAGGAAAGGATTTACTGTGCATCAATCAAAGTGGAAAGATGCAAGTGTAGAGATACCTCTGCCAATTGCTCTGACGTTAAAACGTAACCTGCTGTTTGAACAGCAGGGTGCTAAACTAGTGTAATCGCACTGGGAGTATGGGCTCTGAAATCTTCCCTGATGTGAGCCACAGCACCAATACCCCCAGGGACTCATTCCTCTCGCAGGGAACCGGGCCGCTGCGAGCCCGGCTGCCTCGGAGCCAGCCCTGCGCCGATGCGAAGGGGCATGCCAGCAGCTGAAGGCCACTGCCAGCGCGGTGCAGCTCCACGCACAGGCTTGGACGCTGGCTTCTCTGAAGCAGGTCCTGATGCACCRCGCAAACCTCACGGAAAGCTGGAATTGAAATAGAGGGAGAAAGAGCATGGGGATGATTCTCAGGAGGAAGGCTTACAGGCCAGGAAACTCCCAATGGCCTCACAAATACTCCAGGCCATTTCCAGCCTCACTTCCAGACAGGGACTGTGCAGAAGCAGTACCAGGAATCTCTTCCCACATGGGACAAGCGCCTTCCCGGGCAGCTGGCACCGTCGCTGGCATCACTACTATAAAAATGACACGTTTGTTCCGTTTATTTCCAGGTCTGAGCCACCCCTCCAGCACTGCCAGCTCCCCCAGCGCCCTGCAAGCCACCCAGGCGGCTCATTTCTGCCTCTGGGCGTCCCCCCCGGCCCTGCGCCGGGGAGTTATGGCCTCYGGTGAAGTACCGCAGGAACCTCCCCCTCCTGTACGGAGGTAACTGCCGTTACTTCCAGCCCTGGCGACAGTTACCGCAGTCACAGCCCCGCGGCCGCCCCAACACCCCCCCGCCAACCCCTCGGTCCCCCCGCAGCGCCCCGGAAGCAGACGGGCAGCGTACGGCGCTTCCGGCGGCCTGCGCATGCGCTGCCCACCCCGTCCGCTCCCATTGGCTGGCGGCCGGGGGCGCGGCGGGTGCCGGTGAGGCGGCGGCGGGCGCGGCCATGGCCGTGCTGCGCTCGCTCGGCTCCTTGCTGTGCCTGTGCGCACTGCGGCTCCCGGCGCCGCCGGCGGGCACCGGCGCGGCCGCCCGCGGGCTGGACGTCGCTTCCTACCGGTGAGTGCGGGGCCGGGCGGCGGGACCGAGCCGCGGGGCCGAGCCGCGGGGCCGAGCCGGAGCTGGGCTGAGCGGGCTGTGCTTGTGCCTCAGGGAGCGGGTGCGCGCCATGTTCTACCACGCCTACGAGCACTACCTGGAGAGCGCCTTCCCCTACGACGAGCTGCGGCCGCTGACGTGCGACGGGCAGGACACCTGGGGCAGGTAGGGGCCGCCCCCGGGACCGGGCATGGCGCCCGCCCGCCGCGGGGCCGGGCCCGGGGCTCCCCTCCGCCGGGCGCCCCCTTCGCCGGGCGCCCCCTCCGCCGGGCCTCACCTCGCTTCTCTCCTCGCACAGCTTTTCCCTCACGCTGATCGACGCCCTGGACACGCTGCTGGTGAGTACGAGCTGCCCCCCGGCCCTGGGCTCGGCCCCGGGCGCGCCCGCGGCTGCAGCCCGGCCYTCGGCCCGCTCAAGGCCGCCGTCAGCCGCCTTCTTCACACCTGGTTCTTAGGCGGTAGGGACGGAAAGTCAGTTATTAATTGACTACGGAGGTTTCGCTCCAGCCCTGGGAGGCAGGTGGCCAGAGCTCCCTGCTCTGACCCCTTTCTAACTCTGGAATAAATACCTAAAGTGTGCAAAGAAAATGTTTTGAAATGAGGTGGAACAGTCAGTTGCTTTTTTAGTRCTATTTGCAATTAATGATTTCACAAAATAGTAAAACAAAACTAGAATTAGCCACTAATGTTGAATTGCGCCTCTGTTTTCCTGTGAACGCTGAGCCTTGTTCTCTCATGTCCCGCTCTCCCTGCAGATCTTGGGAAATGTTTCCGAGTTCCAGCGAGTTGTCAATGTACTGCAGGAAGGGGTGGATTTTGATATTGATGTCAATGCATCTGTCTTTGAAACTAACATTCGAGGTGAGGTGGGTTCTTCCGTGGTGTTTATGCTGGATTACCTTCCTGTAGGAATCTCTGAACTGTACACAGAGGTAACGTGAGGTAGCGGTCAGAGTGAATTTTTAATGCAGTGTAACAGGACACGTAAACACACAGAAAAATCCCAAACAAATGTCACTTCCTTTTTGTCTCTGCACGTCACCTTTCTGCTTCCTGCCTCAATACTAGCAGAAGTAGACGTGACAGTTTCAGTATTCTGGTGCCAGGTTTTAAGCTTYGGAATAAAAACATCTTCCACTGAAACAGTATAAATTGTAACTATCTTTTTTACATACTGTTTTGGAATAGAGATTATTAATTTCTTGCTTTAGCATCRTAAAGTGAAACTTGCCTTTTTTATTGAAAATCACAAAGGCCTTTGGAGTCTTGTACCTGGTTGAACCCTAACTGCTTCAGTACTGTCTAACTAAAAGACACTGGCAGGGAGCAAAACTGTTAGTTATGCTTTTTATGTTTCTCCTGTCAAATATTGTTGAGCCAGTTTTTGCAGCAGTGTAATTTCTCTGTGTTTGTGCTTGTTATGTGACAGTAGATAAGCCTGTGAAAAGGGCTAATAACTCCCTGCCTCTGTCAGTCACACTGAAATCCTTGACACTGGCCTAGACATTTTTCTCCAAGGAATTTTAGAAGGTATGCTGTATTACTTWACACAAACATAGCATTGAGCTGTCTGGAAGTAAAGGAACAGAATTCCTCTCGTAGAGGTTCGTGTTCATTATACTGTTAGCTTTCTGATTGTCTGCAGGGCAGTGCAGGTATAGTAGGGCAAGTAGGATCTGATGCTTCTAAAATGAGGGAAGATCTATATCTGCTACCCATTGCAAACAGGCAGGAAGAAACARACCAGCCACTCTTATTTTGTGGCATACTGAATTAGGGTGTTAAAAGATGAGCCGTCTCACTTTCCTTCTCCATAAACACTGCCTCTGCATCGTGATAAATACAGATAAATAGAACTGGTTTCAGATTTCATTCCTCCCCCACATTCTTTAGTGGGGTTCTTACTGTGTACCTTCCAGTGGTGGGTGGTCTCCTCTCCGCTCACTTGCTGTCGAAGAAGGCTGGCGTTGAAGTAGAAGTGGGCTGGCCGTGCTCTGGACCTCTCCTCAGGATGGCGGAGGAAGCGGCTCGCAAACTGCTGCCGGGTGAGAACTTGTCTGGTTTGTGTTGCTGTGCTGTAGTTCATGAGGTGACTGGTGTGTTTGGTGGAGATGGCACTGCTTGGTGTGTAAACTAATAAAACAGTCCTGCGTTCCCTGAGCTCAAAGCAAGTTTAGCTTGTGGGGAAAACACTGTGAAATGCATGATACTAGTTGTATATATGCATATCAAGCATTGTCTGCGCTTCACACATCAGTTTTTGTTGCTTGTTGAGGGGAAATATATTTAATATAAAAAATAAATAAAGGCTGTGAAACAGCAGCTTGTAAAGACAAGAAGATGCAGCSTTATCTACCCCTTTGTGGACTGCTGCTGGGATGTAGGTGCCCTGATAGCATGGCACTGTTCCCTTGTGTGGTGTGCACGCCGGGCTACCGCTGCGTAATCACAAGCTCAGTGTTTGCACTTCGCTGACCAGTGTGTTGTGTTCTATTTTGACTACCCTGCTAGTGCTGTAAAAAAAAAAACCAGGGATGCAGTCTGCTGCTCTGGGCAAGGTGGAAGAGATCTACAGTGCCTTCCCAGGACTCTGTGTAGCTTGGGGTACTCTCTGTGCCCCTCCCAGGATCACRCTCCTTGTTTCGTTCTTTGCAGTTAGTGCAATTGCTCCAGTCCCGCTTCTCACCTGTGTGCRGTGGCATGTGAGGCACATGTTTGCTTGACAGTCTGTCAGACGGAACAGTGAACGCTCATGTGAACCAAAAATACTATGTTTCAGCTTTTCAGACCCCAACTGGGATGCCATATGGAACAGTGAACTTGCTGCACGGAGTGAACCCTGGGGAGACCCCAGTTACCTGTACTGCTGGAATTGGTACATTTATAGTGGAATTTGCCACTTTAAGCCACCTTACTGGTGACCCAGTATTCGAGGACGTTGCCAGGAAGGCTTTGAAGGCACTGTGGAAGAATCGCTCAGATATTGGGCTGGTGAGTGAGAAATGGACTTTGAATTTGCTGGCCTGCTTTTTGTATAGTTTTGTGGATGCAATTCTAAGCGTAAAAAGCATAAACAGAGAGGAGACAGAAGTAGATAAATAACCATAGTGCTAGTAACTGGGCTGAAGTTGCGTGTTTGACATTGTTCCTGAACACCTGCAGCATCCACATCCCTGCTTTAGTGGTGCAACCCAACATTATGCCATTGTTCTGTTTCATAACAGATGTGGTGGGGGACAAATGCCTYCTACTGGGTATTGCAGTTTTTGTAACAGCAGCTGTTACAGATTAAATAAAAGGTCTGTCTGATGCCTGGTGTGACAACAGCCTACGGAAGAGAATAAGAGCACAGCAAGTGCAACAAGATACTCCCAGCCTCTACAGCTTTGGCATTTCGGGAATACCCAGAGCTAGAAGCATTATCTCTGTGTTCACTATCTCCTGGTCAATCTTTCTTCAGTTAATTTCTATAGCTGCTTTTTGAACCTATGTGAGCTCCTAGTGTTGCATATGTGAAGTGGAACAGATTTATTCATACGCTGTATGAAGAAGTGTTTCCTTTTGTTTGCTTTGGGATCTGTTTATTTTTTTGTTTATGCCCCTAATCCTTGTTCAAGAAAGAAACTGAATAGCTGGGTTTTTTTCATCTTTGTTAAGCAAGTCACAMTTGTGTATTATATTCTCCATCATGTGTGTCTCTTTCTAGGCTGAAGAGTCCCAGGTTAGAAGGATCTATTTAAATATTAGCATGGCAGCTGTCATGCCTTTGACGTCCTTGGCCTCCATCTCTGTGTCTATACCTCTTCATCCTCCTCTACTCTTKTGTAGGATGTGAATTAGGACCAGACACATCGTGTTGAAATTGTGCATTTTTACAGTAGCATAATGGTGTTTTGTTTTGGCCAGTGCAGCGTTTATATTGGAAGCGTAAAATTCCAAAGTTATATTTTCTACAGTTTGTACTTCTCTGATACTGATAAATGTGTCTTGTAATGGAGAAAATGCTAGTTGGTATAGACATTGTGAATCTGTGAAATGGGCGGTCTGAAAAAAGGTTAAGGTTTTCTTGTGTGGTTGTGTTGTGGGTTTTTTTTAATCATGATTTAGTAATTAGGTTTATTTCCACTTTAACTTCCTCTTTCCTCCTTCCTTCACTTCTTCCAGGTTGGTAACCACATTGATGTGATAACTGCCAAGTGGGTGGCCCAAGATGCTGGCATTGGGGCCGGAGTGGACTCCTACTTTGAGTACCTTGTTAAAGGAGCCATTCTCCTGCAGGACAAGGAGCTGATGTCCATGTTTCTAGGTGAGCAGTTTGTTGTCTGTGTGAAGGGTCCCAGGAATGCCTCCTTGACTGCACCTGTAAAAACTTTGCACATGGGACTGTGGAAGAAGATGATGAATAATCTAATAGGGTACATTCAAGACTGTTCCTGAAGTCTTTGTTGTAATACTTTTGAACAGTTTGTGATAACAAAGAGTTACCAAAGTAAGCATCCTGAGAAGTCATTCATTTGACATGGCTCAAGTGAAAAGGGGCTTCTCTCATTCTTAAAAAAGGATTTTTCTGTTGGATTACCTACCCATCTATGTCTCTTTATAGAATATAACAAAGCTATCAAAAATTACACAAAGTTTGATGACTGGTACCTCTGGGTTCAGATGTACAAAGGAACAGTGTCCATGCCTGTGTTTCAGTCCCTGGAGGCCTACTGGCCAGGCCTACAGGTAAGAGCTGTCATACCAGTAGCATATGGTGATTTTGTTCATCGGTCTTTAATATAAAAGTTACAAATACAACCCTCATCTGTGCTGGTTGAAGAGTTTGTTTTGATCTTGGTGAAATCTACAGTAGTCTGAKCCTGTAGAAGACCAGATGTTGAGTTTTATCTATGGTCTATAAAAAAAGTCTCCCATTAAGCATGATGGGAGGGCAGTTTTGTTGTAGCAAACTCCACTGACAGTGGTCTCATAATCCAGATGGGAAAGTAAGGCAAAAKAAAATCACACTTCTTTCTCTTCCACCTTATAAATGCTTTATTTGTGTGAATACTTTCCCATTGAGAGGTTTGCTTTCTCATCAGTACTTACGTTTGGTCTGGGACTTTGTTATCCCCACTGAAATAGACTGGATGCTGTGACTGACTAAAAGAAATGTTGACTGAAGAAACCCAGCCTTCTGTTAACTAAAAATCAAAGAGACTTCATATTATTTAGGTGCGTGGAATATGCTCCAATAGAAAAGCAGCACCTATCTCCTTGGTCATAACTATTCTTAAGGCATCAAGCCTAAATATTACTTACACCATTCAGACCTTCTGAACAACCCATTTCTGTCACCATCTCTTGCTTTGACTATAGGATTGTTATTGCATCAATCTTGTGCTGTTTCTTCTTCACCCAGATGTTGCGTTGCTAGTTGTTTCCTCTCTCTCAGAGCCTAATTGGGGATGTAGATAATGCCATGCGAACCTTCCTCAACTATTACACTGTCTGGAAGCAGTTTGGTGGGCTGCCTGAGTTCTACAACATTCCCCAGGGCTATACGGTGGACAAGAGAGAAGGATATCCACTCAGGCCTGGTAAGCAGAAATGAAATAAAAAGGAACATGGACTCCTGCTTTTGCTCTGGTGGTAAGATCAAATGTTAGCAACACCTGCCCTCCAAAAGTTCCTCCCCGGTTTTRCTTTGACTTAGTTCCTGCATGCATTTTACCAGTGATTTCCATGGTCAAAGCTACACGTCTTGCTTTCTGCCATTCACAAAGGCAGGGCTACCTTTTAAAGGAAGCAAACCATAGTGCTACTATATAAAGGGGGCCTGTTAATGAATTGGGTTCACAATGTAGGATTTGACATGTTTAAGTGATAGACTGTCTGACACGGGATGTTTTAAAGTCAAGCGAAATGTTAATGTGACTGCCTGTGTCCTTTAAATTTAGGAAGTGAAAGTGAGTATGAATAGATCACTCTAGTTCTGTTGAGTTCCTGAAACAAACTCATTCTAGTTGCAGAAGGAAAGCTCAACATACAAGAGGAATTATATGTTGTCTGTGATACTGCAATGAAATGATCTGTCTTTTTTTCTGTTTTTTTACAACTCTGACAAAAAAAAATCACACCTGATTATTAGGTCAGTAAAACTTTGTCAATGAAAATAATTAATTTCCTTTTGGTCTGAGTGTTCAGGTGACATCCACATTGGACACTTCTACCAAAAATACTCATCAGCATTAACTTTCAAATGTATTATAGCATCCAAAAAGACCCGTTTCTTTAGTAAGTAAACACAGCACAGTGCATGTGTTGCCTAGGTAGAGTATTTCCATAGTGCCTGTTTTCGTGGTGGTTTAGATATCCCTGTTTCAGAGGCTTATGGCATTGTTTAAAAATATTTTGGGGGTTGAATTTCTTGTTCGCAATCTTTTCTAGAAGCATCTTTCTTTTCTTCCTTTGACAACTGAGTTTTAATCCTTTTCTCTCTTGCTCCCCTCCCACTCTCTGAATGTGGGAGGGGAGCATTATTCACTCTTACCTGAGCTGATGCAATCTGCTTAGAGTGAATTTCTTTGTAGCTCATCCTTAATAAAAGCCAAGTATCTGTTCTTTGAGCCAGAGGAAATACAAGGCAAGCCAGGCTGTTTACCTGATCATCTTAAAGTAGTATTGTTAAATTAGTTCAAGGAATATCTCGTCTTCCCTGTGTACATGGTTTGGTAATCTTTATGCTGGCAAATGTTTGGGGGTKTTTTGCAGAGCTGATTGAGAGTGCAATGTATCTGTACCGTGCTACAAGAGATCCCACGCTCTTAGAACTGGGAAGAGACGCAGTGGAGTCAATAGAGAAGATCAGCAAGGTGGACTGTGGATTTGCAACTGTAAGTGCTAAATCAACTGCTAAGGCAGCTAAATGGCTGCTAAAAATCAGCTTTTAGAAAGTGTTCTCATAAGTGGTGTTTTGCCATAGAGTCAGGTGATCACTTTGGTTGAAACGTGACTTTTTCAAACAAACCCCTTGTATTTCCCTGTGAAGCTGATCTGGTGACTGCTGGTTGTGTTTCTTGGTAGTAACTTCCCTCACAGCCTGAACAGTGGGCCAAATTCTGTCATTGGCTGTTGCAYTGGAACCCAAAACATGGGAAAGCATCAGAAGCATCTCCTGCCTCCTGTATCTTGGTAGCTACTAGGTGTTCCAGCTCAGCAGGGAGGATTATATGCAGGCTCTCTGCCTGCCAGTTGTATGATTCTGCTTTTCCACTATGCCTTGAAAATCTGATCAAACACAAGAGAACTGCAGTGAGTGATTTCTCTAAAATAATTTAATAGAAGACTTCAAACATGCTTTCAAGCTCTGTTTTACAAAAAACTCCTTATAAAGATTGGGAATTAGGCCTTGTGATTTGGGAAGTAGGTACAAGCCTTATGAATTATTTTTTTTTTTTAGTGGGGGCAATGATGGGAAGCTTACTCACTGTTCTCTTCCCTACCCAGGTAGGAAGTGCATTTCTCCTCATTGTTAGTTTCCTGTTCCTTATCACTAGACTATGCTAATTCAAAACATCTGAAACCTTGTTGATGTATTTGTGTACAACTGTTTAAAATACAGTGTAAATTGGTGCCATACTATACTGTTTAATTGAAATTAATTGCAAGCTGGTTTTTAGTTTTCCCCCTAAGTTCATAACTTACTGAATTTGATATAAATGTAACCCACTGTATTTCTTCTCTTGTAGATCAAAGACTTGAGAGATCACAGACTGGATAATCGCATGGAATCCTTCTTCTTGGCTGAAACAGTAAAATACTTGTACCTGCTGTTTGACCCAGACAACTTCATTCACAATGATGGATCGGTCTTTGATGTGGTGATTACACCGTACGGGGAATGTGTCTTGAATGCTGGAGGATACGTCTTCAACACTGAAGCTCATCCTATAGACCCTGCTGCGCTGCATTGCTGTAGGAAGCGGAAGGAAGAGCAGTGGGAGGTGGAAGACTTGATGCGGGAATTTTACTCACTGAAGAAAAACAAAAAATTCACTTTAAAAAGAGCTTCTGACCATGGTGAAGGGGAAAGTGCAAAAGACTCTGAAGATGCCTCTTCAGAGAAAGGTGGAGAGAAGAGAAACTCTAAGAAGAGCTCACACTCCCTCCTGAGTTGCCCCAGTCAATCTTTTAACTCTAAACTTGCAGTACTGGGACAGGTCTTCCTGGATAACACCTGATTCTATTTTCATTATCAGTTTAAATTATTGATTCAGACTCTGGGAATATATTTTTATAATTTCATGGTGGAAAAAGTCATACCTCACAATGTGAATTGTATTATGAAGTGAAACAGCTTCCCATTAAATTCTGCTACTGCTGGTTCATAGAATGTGATTCTGGTATCAGCTGTTAATGCTGTAAAGTTGCTAATCTAAAACCAGTTGGTTGCCTGAATAGCAAACAGGTGTTCAGAAAGAGGTAGAGAAGTCTACAGGTTAGAGGTACTTTGTTTACTTCATTGTGAGTTTGTTTTGAAGTTTTGCAGGCTTATGCAGAGTCCAGCTTACTTTGCTCTATAAAAATGAGCCTGAGCGGTTCCCTGTCATAAGGGGGAAAAGCAGGGATTACTAGCCTGTAGGTTCACTTCTGAGACTACAAGTCTCCTCTGCGATGTGCTCCACCTCTTATCTTTGACCTCTTTATGAATTTGTGATTAGCCTGAGAGATTGATGACCAGTTGAGAAAACCTTTTTATTTTGAGGTGGAGACTCAGATTTGTAGATCTAGCATGTCTGTCAAGCATAAAGGATGCCATGGCGGGAGGAGAGCAGTTGCAACATAGAAAATTGCTCGTTTCCTCTGTATGTAGAATTAGTGTGGGTCAGTACCACCTGCCTGAAACAGGTTTAGTAAGTGTCCAGGTAATGTCATCTGTGAACTGAGGTGGAGTGTGGACTAGAAAAGGATTGATTTACCCTGCAGTGGAGCTTGCTTTCTTCTTTCRGAATCTAACATGCTTCTCCTATGAAATTTCCCCATTTCCTTCCTCTTTTAAACTTCCCTTTGCGGCYTCACTTGCATAACTCTGCATCAGCCACCTCAGTCAGTAAGGCTGGCCTCAGGGTGGACCAGCTGAGCTGTATGTGTACCGTGCATAAGGGTAGGGTGGAAGGGGACTTGGTTCAGACTGAAATGCAACTCTCCCTTGGTGCAGGAGACAKCTGAACAGATGTTCATAAGCTGCTCCCTGCAGCAGGCAGTGAGAGAGCTCCTTGTGACCCTTCCTCTAACGGAAACCAGGCTGCATTTCTGTCTTTTTCTTAACAGGTGAAAAGCATGAAACCTCTTGGTGTTYAGCTGACTTGACAAAGTCAAATATCTTTTTCACAGGTGTATGCAATGATCAGAAAGAGAGAAATATCAGTAGTGTTACAAAGAGTTTTTTCTTTTTAAAGAAAAAGGGGGTGGGGGCAGAAAAATTATGGGCTTTCTTCAAGCCTGCTGGAAGTTGAGTCTGGAGCAAGCACAAACATGCTATAGTCATTTGAGTGGGTTAGAGATACAAGATAGATAAATCCATGTRGCCAGTGAAATAAATGCAACTGGGTCAGTGCACAGTCTTTGCTGATGTGGGGTTGCTTTGAGAAACTATTGGGTTTTGTCTCAATCTCTTCTAGTGCTGTAAAGTTACATAAAGTCTGCCTTCTTACCCTTCAGGATAGAAATCCTGTTGCAGTTGGGAGTAAACTACAGTAAGAGACACTTCCAGCTTTGGACAGACAGACGTATTGGAAGGATTGGTAACCTGTACAGGCCCTTCTAGTTCTGTACGTCTCCTTTCCTTTTAGCAGGTGGGACAGCTGCTGTTCTAGAAATACTGTATTGATGCATCTGTTGCAGGGRAGGTACTGAGAGAGGAGCACCCTAAAATTGAGGCATTGTTAGACAAAGATGGAGCTCTTGTTAGTGGCTCCTTGTAACCATAAGGTTATCTTTTTCTTTTCCAGCTGTTCRTATCTCACACGCTATTCATTGTCTAATCTGTAGAACAACAAAATGCAGGCCTTCTCCAATGGCTTCACTCGGTGCTCGGTCCTGATTCTCCCTCAGCATTGCCCCACCCATGAAGTAGAGGAAGACGAAAGACTTGTGGGATAGGCTGCAGATTACCAACACAGTAGATCTCTGCTGACCACGGCATTTTGGTGCCCTCACTTAAGAGGCTCCAGTAGCAGAACCAAGGGGTMCTAGCTTTAGGAGGTAAGATCTGTCCTCAGCACAGCTGGAGCTGAAAGAACTCATCTGTCCACAGATACTGTTCTACTGTGAGTAATTAGATGGATCTTGATTAGTGCTATGGGATGGATGAGTCAGAATAACACAAGACAGCCTTAATTTTGGTTTGTTCCAGTATTTGAGAGCGACTACCATCTTACGAAGACTTTCTTTTAACAGAAAGAACTGTGATATGATTTCTTAGGATCCTTAGTAAGCCTTCTCTTTAAATGGAAAACTGTATGACTTGGCCTAGCTGCTGGAAGGCAGAGAGCATGCTTGACCCTTAGTGACACRTGAACAAGTTGTGCTATTTCATAGGCAACGTGATGAAGGACAGATGTTTGGGAATCTCTGTCTAAGGGGTGGCGGCATGAAATCGTTGGTGGCTGGCTGTCCCACTAGAGATCAGATTCCRTTCCCTGTATGTGTAATGTCAGAGGTTCTGCTGTTAGTGAGAACCTGATGAATTCAAAATTACTATCACAAGTCAGCTGGGAAAAAAAAAATAAAGCTAAAACTTGTGGTCTCCTGGTGCCTCTCCTCCCAGGGGCCTCACAATGAAGGACATCTCTGGGAAGAGATGGCAGGTCTATTTTGGCATATTCCAGCTGGAGGGAGAGCTCCAATCAAGCAATATGATAAACGCTTGGTCATGTTAACAGAATGTAGAGGAGTTTTGTCAAGAATCCAAAATAAGATGTGCGTGATCCAAAACGCAGTTGGGTAGTGGCAATTTTGGATGGCTTCCAAACGAGGCAGGTCAGCACTCAAAAGGTCCCACCTACAGTGTATACTCGTGGCTTCTGTCAAAGGCTGGAAGGAAACCCYGGATTTTGGTTGAGTTGTGAAAGATAGCACAGAAACCAAATTTAGCATTTGCTGTCGATGCCGTCCTTGTAATTGTTTTGGTTTTTTTTCTCCATTCCAAGCAGCCTGCAAAGCCCAAAACTTAAGACTAGATTTTCTGAGGTATTTCAGAAGTAATTGTTTGGATTTGGAGAGGCTGTAGATTGATGAAAGGTCAGACAAACATCTTGTGTAAGACTATTTTAATGGAGCTAACAAAGGAGAAGATAGAGGAAAAAGAGTCAGACCTTCGCATGGATTGCTGGCAAATGGCAAAAAACATACCAAAAAGCAGGGGAAGCACTAGGAAAGGGAACTGAGGGCAGCCTTTTGTATCTGAGGCAGTGTGAGCATGCAAGTGAAAAGATTGCCATGTTTGCATTTCTTCAAATGCAGTGCTTAGTGGCTTTCTGTGAACAGCAATTTATCTAAAMAGCAAGTCATCCGTTAGCAGGTCTTGCTTTCTACAAATAAAACTGTGATCATCATCAGGCCCACGCATTATTCATGGCGGTGAGGAGTGATGCGAGATGTGAYGCTGTAAAACTTTCAAATACATCACCTGGATGCCATTAGAGCACTGGTTAGGCAGTGCTGTTAAGCATCTCATTAATCCCTAGTGTCTTTATTGCTTTCTGTTGTTCCTTGTACAACAAAGGGAAGTTAAAATGGAATATAAACTAAGGTCCGCATGTAAAGCGGTCATGATTTTGGGCACCCATACTGTATGCTGCATTCCATGCTGTCTCATGGAGAACTGCAGCTGGGCTGCCCCGCCGGGCAGATGTCAGCAGYTCTAAGCCTCGAGAGAGGTGGCCGCAAGCGAGGGAGGAGGACGGTTGCTGATGGGAGTTGTCTTTGGGACCATCGTCACCTCTCCGGTCCCTCRGAGCTCCTGCCTGTACCTTAGCCAAGAGCTCGCTCCCAAGCATCTTGTCTTCCCGACGTGCTGTGACACCTTTGACTTGGTTTGTGGTTTTTTTTTTAACCCTTGGAGGCATTTACACTGTTTCGCTTTGGTGTGGAGAACAGCGCCTGTCTCGGCAGCTTGCGCTGAGCCCAGCTTTCTCCCTGTCCTCCCGGGGAGAGCCGCTTTGTCTAAAAGGCCTGTCCTGGGCTCCGGGCTCTTCGTGCCCTCACGCGTCTGTTCCGTGGTTTCTTTCATTTGATTCAGACAGCTCCTTGGGTGCTGCGCGATGGATTTTAGTCCTGCCTGCGTGTCTGAATTGCTCGCCTCAGCTGGTAATGGTAAATTAATAGTGAAAGTAATAGTAAAGCACATGTGGGTATTTTAATGGAAATAAACTTGGGCGTGGAGGTGAGGCAGGTCCTGTCAGGGCCCTGCCGCCTCAGCAGCCCCCAGGAGAGATCAACGGGAGGAAGCCCGGGGCGGCGRAAGGGCCGGCGAGTCCGCGGCCGTGGTGCTGGCCCTCCCGCCCCACGCAGCGTGGGGGCGGCACGCGCCCCCGCCGCCGCCTGTGCCCGCCTGCCGAGGGCGGCGGTGTCCCCCTCCTTCCCGGCATGCTCCGCGCCCTCCGGCGGCTCTGCGCATGCGCACACCCCCAGCCGGACTACATTTCCCAGCGGCCCCCGCGGGCCGGCGGCGGCGCAGTGCGCGCGGGGCCCGGGCGGGGGCGCTGCGGAGCGTCCCTCGCGCCGCTCCGTACAAAGCGGCGGGGGGAGGGGGCGCTTCCTGTTTGTCTCCGTCCGAGCGGAGGAGCGGCCATGGCGGCGGCGGCGGCGGCGGCGGCGGCGGGGGGCCCCGGGCCCGGCGGGGGGGGCCGGCGCGGAGCCCGCGCGGCGGCCACCAACATCCTGGCGCAGCTCCGGCACGGGCAGCTCAGCGGCTGCGGCCTGACGCGGGGGGCGCAGGTACGGGATGGAGGGGCGGGCCGGTGGCGCGGCCCCGTGGTGGGGGGAGGCCCGAGCCCGGGGGGGGCTCAGTGGGCCCGGGGGTCGGCGCGGCTGGGGGCTCCCGCCGGGACGGACAGAGCTCTGACCTGGGGCTCCGGCGGTGGGCCGGGGCGGGCTGGCGGAGGCCTGCCGCGCCTCCTGCCCCGCGCCCACCCCCGCGCCTGGCCTCGGGCAGGGCCTGCAAATCCGCCTCGGAGCCCGGCCCGCAAGGCCCCGCTCCGTGGAGGGCTGGGAACGGGTGTTTGCCGGCCTTCGCGGCCCCTCGGCGGGGCTGAGCACCAGCTCGGGGCTGTCAGGCCGCTCCTGGAGCTCCGAGGCCGGGAAGAGCCCGGCTGGCCTAGTGGGGCCGGCCGCCAAGTCTGCTTGGAGGCAGCATCTGGCAAAGYGGCCTCTCTCCGTCCGGACTCGAGCGCTCTCTGGGGCTCCCCGTTCTCCTCTGCCAGCCCGGCTTTGGTCCTGGTACTGGAGGGATGGCCCTGCAGCCTCACGGGGTGGGGAAGGAGGATGTTGCTGTGTCTTCGTGCTCCCTTTCCCTCCTTCCCATCCTTGGTCTCACTGTAGAAAGAGTGTGGAGCAGGACAAGCATTTGCCATGCTGTTAAAGAGCCGTCCTCCTCTGTTGCTTTGGTTGGTGATAGAGGTTGTGGCTTTCTCCTCCAAAGAAAGGAAGCTCTGCCTGGAACCATAACAATGCACCATCAAAATTTAAGCATTTTTGATGGACAATGGCACTCTCACGATATTAGGGCTCAGGAGACCTTTTAGCTCTGAAATGGRGTAGGCTTTATGCTGGTGGTTTTCCATGAAGCTATTCCAGGTCTATTTCAAATTTGTCATCTTTCCCAGTTGATGATGCTGGGAAATACTGAGAAATGAAATCAGCTCGTTAACCTAGGCTTGTGCCTATTGTGTGCTTATGCTGGCTTTTTTAAGAAGCTGGTCATGGATAATGGRCTATTCATTTCTTTTTCTGAAGAATAATTGGCATTTATTTTACAGATTAAATGCAAAATGGTGCAAAGACTTGGAAGCTGAAGCATGGGATAAAGAACTTGCATTCGGGTGGTGATTTATTGAGCTAAAGTATTTTAAAAGAGTTGAAATGGAATGAAAAATGGGATTTCTCCAAGTGGTTTTCACTAGTGCAGGCAACAGTATTGTCCTTGATTAACAAGGATTCTGAGCAATTGCTAAAGGAAGACTTCATCATAAATGTCCATGCCTCATTCTGTAGCTGAGATAGGTAAAAGAGCAGGAGGTGATTTTTAATAGCTCTTTTGTCCTTACTGTACTGCTTGCTCAGATACTAGTTTGGTTAATACTTAAGAAAAAGCAAATCATTTGCATGAATTTAAACCTGATATTGTGTCTTTTGAAGGAAGGTATTTCTGTGGGATTGTTTTAGGAGTGTATTTCATACGGCACGTAGACAAAGCGGCATGTTGTCTCACTAACTTGCCTGTCCACCTCTACACTCTTGCTTGCTCGCTCCCCCACAACCATAGCGATTTAAGTCAGATAAACCTGTAACAACGTTGTGCACCAATGTAATCTGTTAGGATGGTTCCTTCACTCTGGGCTTTGGTTTGCTTGAGAAATGCAGTGGTACTGTGTTTTAATTTGGGGCTTTTATGAATTATTGGAAATAACTGCTGGAGCAAATGACCAGGCTTTTACAGTAATCGAGGAAACTTCTGCTAGTCGTATCCTCCTTCTCATAATGCCCAAGTTTGAGGTGGTTTTTTTTGTTGCTGGGGGTTGGTTTGTTTGTTTGTTTTGTTTTACTTTATAAATTTCAKTATCACTGTGCTGCCCTGAAAGACTTAAAGCTTGGATGCCTARGGCTCCTAGTGCTTCATAAATACTGTAGGAATACATTTTTAAATCACTTAGACTAAGGGGGGGGGGGGAACAAACCCCTGAATGATTTTGAACTTTGTAAATTACGTGTCTCTGTACTTTTACCTTGAAGCAGATTTTTGTTTGTAGGCGATGTAAATATAAAACACTTTGATGTAACTTTTAAAGAAGTACGAGGCAGTTTTGGGTGCTTTTCTTTTTCAAGTTCTATTTTTTTATCAAAATGTTCGCAGTTTTCCTGCAGTTGACTTCTCAGTGGCAGTGTGGTAGCCCTTGCTTAAGTTTCTCAACTCATTTGCTCCTGAAAAGCCTGAGAGCAGACCAAGTTTCCAAACTGCTGTGTTGGGGTCTAGAAGAACAAGTCAGGAGAATGTCCTTCGAGCTCTTTCTTCCCATTCTTTGCAAGGAAGTTTTGGGTCATACGCTGCATGGATTGCACCGCTGGTATCCCCTGAGGAGGAGAAACCCTTTTCAAGATCTTAATTCAGAGAAACAGGGAAACACCGTTCCTTGCCGTGGTGCCTGCCATCTGAGTAGTGTTCTCCCGCAATGTTGTCACTGTATTTCAGCATCTGATCTCTGGGAGACAATTAGTACCCTTCTGTGGGCAGCAGTGGCATTTATTCTAAAACAAAGCTTTGCATACTATTTTTAGGTGATCTCAAGATCCATTGTTGTATAAGGAAAGCAGGGRCTTATCTTTGAAGTGGTAAAGATAATTTTTGACAGGCCTACGTGTGAAAGTTCATCAGTCTGATCTTACAGGGACATAAAAATATTTTTGACAGCAACAGCCGCCTGAATATCTGGCAGTTTTGAGGCTAGCTGAGGCTCTGAAATCTGGATCCTTGTGTGTTCTTGCTGTACTCGCCTACCAGGAGCCATAGCTTTCTTGCCGGTTGGCCTCTTTGCTTTATTATTAATAATGAGAAGGTTGATGGATAAAGCAGATTTCAGTAGATACTGCCATTATCTGTCCATATATCCATCTTAGCCATATTGCTAGCATCAGCTGCTGCCCTGGATGCACGCCTCAATCATTGGTATCAGATTGCATAACCTTGTATCAAGGTTTGCCCTAGCACTGGGTACAGAGCAAGTGAAAGGGGCTTTTCACATATTGGTAAACTAGAAGCAGACCAACTTTCCAGAAGTGACACACATTTTCTAATAAGGAAGAATATTGCTTGTGAACTGGCTGGTCTGTAGTCCCTCTCCTGGCACAGCTGTGCTGTCTGCACACAGGCACTGTAAATAAGACCTGACAGGGTTTATGCTGCGCTTCCTTGAAGGCAAAGGAACATTTTGGCTCAGCTGATCAAGCTCAAATCCCCTTAGCAAGAGGGCACACACTTCATCTGCCGCAAGCCAACTGTGAAAAGCATGTATATAACATGAAGCTAGAAGATATTTAGGTGCAGCTATGTGAATCCCTGTAGACAGAGCAGTGTAATAATGGACTAACCAGTGATTTGTTGGCAAACTAGCATGCTTCTGGTGCAGTCCCAAGAGCAGATCGTCAGCACTGGTCTCACTCTCACAGGATTGCCAAGGCTTAGCTGAAACAATCAGAATGGAAAAAAAGAGTCCGTTTTTCCAGCTGTATTTCATGATCTGATATTCCTAGGAATAGATGCGTCCCTTAGCAGTATAGTCCCTATCCTCTCTGGAAAAACCTCTCYGTGGAAGGAGAACATTTTCTACCTCAGACATCCAGATTTCCAGCTCCTACCATTACAGGTTATCAGTAGTCTGTAGTAGTTTCCTAATTCTGAGAAAATATTTTGTTTTCTAATCAGTTTTGTTTCCTCTTTGCAGCACCACCAACAAAAAAACATTCACGTGAATATAATCCACTTTAGTAGCTCTAATTGTATGGGTCTTAGCAGGCTTATACCTCTTCAGTGGAGGACAGCTAGCGAGTATTGGAAAGCCTGGACATGCTTTTTAYATAACAGGGACCAGAGCTCTGCCATACACTAGAAATGCTCAAAAGTGGTAGTATTGGACTTCAGTAGTCTTATTTTGTGTGACTGAAGATGAGTGGGAAGAAAACTGTTGTAGATGTGATATTGCTTGCCCCTCTGCTTTTTCCTAGATATCCCTACAGATCTTGCTTTTTTTTCAAAATGAATTAAAGAAGAAACTTAGGCAGTTCAAAGGAAAAAGTAATCACTGAGAAGTTAATGTAACTTTACATATTAGTTGATTTATTTTTCTCTGAGAGTAAGATCATCAGAACAAACATTATTAGCTGTTATTATTATCATCTGGTAAATTCTGTAGTGGTTTTGAAGAGCTGCTGGTGTTAAAGATCTCTGTTGGAGTTGTTCTGCTCTCGGAAATGCTGTGGGGTTTTGAGATTCGTGAGACTTGTTATTTGTGTTGGTAGACTAGCTCTTCCTCCAGTGACGGTGAGTAGAGCAGTAGTCTGGGAGTCGTGGGGATGGTTAGACCTGGCTAGAAGCTATGGCAGGTTTTATCCTAGGACACCGTGTCCCTGGRTTCATGCCTGGCTTTCGGGTTGACAGGAGAAAGGATGGTGGGCTCCATCCAGGGTTGTGGAGGATGGAGAAACGCTAGTTACGGGAAACTTGATCCGCACTTCGAAGAATTTAGAAGCTAGAGAGAGGCTGGAAACAGGTGTTSTCACGTTGACTTCCCCCAGCTTAATATCACCAGCAGAGTTTCTTTTTATGAAAAAAATTTGGGGGGCTCCTACATGTTCTTGATCAGAGCTACGTGCAAAAGACCCAGCTGGTGACTGSCCACGTTGTTCACTGCCCCACAGCTGCAGGGTGCCGTTCCCTTGGGACGCTTTCCAGAATCACTGTACAGGCCAGACGTTGCGTTCTGTAGTACGCTGTTGTGTTAAAATGAAAACTTTGGGCGCGGGGCAGGGGGATCGTTTACCTTGGTTGTAGGCTTTTTTGTGAAAAGTTGTGTGAGGAAAGAGACAACTTAGCCAGACTGATGCATGTTTGTTAGCAACTGAAAAGGAAAATATAATAAAGAGCTGGGATGATAGAGCACTCCCCAAAATACTGAATAATCGTTCTCCTGGCAGTCTGTCAGAGATGACTTCCTAAGTTATTACTGTTCAGAGGAAAAGTAAATATTTCATTGCACAAATATTAGTTTCCTGTTTTTTAAAGATACAGCCTAAAAGGTTTGAAGGAAAGGGTACGGAAAGGCTTTGATTTTATTAAAAATATGTGGGGATCATGTGCTTGCATCTGTTTCTTGAGATCCATAATCTTGTGCCTCTTTTTCCTTCTAAACTTTCAGAACATTTGAATGTATACTTCAGAAGTTATCATGGAAAATACTGGGAATGGAAATTTTGCTTTTTTAAAAGGACTTCCAATCTTACCTTAATGCATGATTGCAACAAAAAATTGAATTAAGAAAAATTACAACAGATGTGTTGTAGCTGTAAAGTCTATCATAGCATGAATTCTTTAGTACTGTGAAGGATGCTTGGACACCTGAGTCACTATTTTTGCTTTTTGAAAGATCACAGAAAACACTTTTAAAACACCCTCCTGTAGTGAGTGTTGAGCAAGACAGTGAAATGTTTGAAGGGTAAAATGTGAAATAAAGACACAATTTTATTGGAAAACTGTTACTTCTACTCTGGAGAGCAAAGGGGAGGTGTTTCTGCTACTGCTCTTGGGCCTTCAGTTGGTCAGCAGCTATGGGAAGACATGGAGATGTGTCACTGACCACAACTTGGAAAAGTGGTTGGAGACGAGGTTAGGAAAAGTAAGGGGGTTTACTCTGTAGGGCGATGAAAATTGTCACAATGCAGGAACATAAATGGAAAGGAAAATCCTCACTGGAAGGGGAAGGGATTTTGAAGCAATCATAACTACAAGAGATCTCAGGCCAGTAACAAATGTTTTAGCAAGGCTTGTAACGCAGTTCTGACCACGCGCAGGGGCACGGGCACAAAGCAGCTGGGAGGATAAGTCCCTTTGGTTGGAGAGGCTGTGCCTGGAGGATAGCAGTCATGGTAGGAACATCAATAGCAAATACTACAGCAAAGTGGAGAGGGAGAAAGGAAAGGGGAACTAAAYTGATCAAGGGATGGGTTTAGGTAAATATTAACACATAACTTAATACCTAAATCTTCATCAAGTTATATTATTCAAAATTATTTATTGACCATTATGCTAATGAATGCTGGGGTKTTTTAAAAGGATTTGTAACGCAGGAGAGTAGAAAGAAATTTAAAAKAAATATTTAGATTTGTGTGTATTGTCTTTGTTCAGCCCTTTGTATACTTTCAAGAAAAATTATGCACAAAAGTTATTTAAACTCTGTAGTAGGAAAGTATCCCTATGGTAGTTGTCAATCTTTGGAGAAATCCTGGGAAATCCTGGGCTCCAGTCCTTTGAGAGACTTGAAAGAGAAAACCACTCAGTCTGCTCTACCTTGCAGTCATGGATAGGCTTGATGACACATTTTTAACTGTGTACTTAAATCCTCTCGAAGGCTTTGATTGCCCTTCCAGCAAATCCACGCTGCCGTGGCTTCAACAGCACAGCTGGAGGAGGGGGAGWCGGCTGGTACTGGTTAGGTATCTGATCACCTGCCTGGTGAACAGCRTTCGGTGAGCTGCCGATGTAAAACTGGCATTGTACAGGCTACTTTGGACTGTGACATAGTTTGGGAGCTCTGTGCTTGGGCTTGAGCTGGTGCGTGCTGCCTTGTTTCAGGGGCCTGCCTGGAATATAACCGCGTCTGGAGAGCCACAACGTGCAGTCCCCCGGGTTTCTCAGTTTGTGATTCAAAACTTGGATGTGTTACGGCAAACTTCTGAGAAATGACTTTGTGGTGTCTTGGTGTTTGTACAAGTATGGTTTACTGTACCTGGGTGGTAGGGAAGTTTTGACGCTGGTTCTTTTGTTTTCCAAGTAATTGGTACTTACTCTGTCATCTTCTAAGGCGTGACGGTTCATAACCCCTGCAACCATCGGTTAGGTAGGCCCTTTAATTTATGCCATTTCCAGCTGGGCTTCTGCAACCTCCCCTTTTTTCTGTATAGTATCTAACTTCTCAAGCTTTGTATGCAAGATTTCAGAGACTTTATCCAGAGCTATTCAGTGAATGAAGAAAATTTCTGAGAAATCRGTGTTGGATTGGGCTTATCCTGCTTGGATGAGATCAAAAAAATGCTGGAGAGGGAAAGGGGCCCCGAAAGACTTAGTGCTGATTTTGCTGACTATTCAATAATGTCTGCCCAAAAAGAGCAAGAAGGAAATGGACTTCACTTATAAATGAAAACCGTTGACTAGCTGCTATTACAGAAATCATGARATGCAGTTTTTAACCAAAATGGTTGTAAAGAAAGACAGCTCCATACAATCTAATTGAATTTTAATCCCTCCACAGAATCCAGAATCTTTGCGTTGGCAAATACCGCCCCACCACAGTGGAAATATTCAGAGCCAGGGTGGCCTCATAAATACAGAATAGGGACCACAAGCTAGAGCTTGCAGTGAAACCAAAGACATGTATTAAATCGAGAGAAAGAAAAACTTTTTTTTTTTTTTTTTTGAAAGCAGTTAAAAGAAGATGAGAGCAGGGAAACATTTGCTTCATTCTTTCAGAATTTCAGTTCTGAGAGTTTTCTGCAGATCAGCACAAGTGACTGCCTCTCAGAGTCCGGGACAGGGAGAGGAAGACCTACCAGTACAGACATGAGAATGGAGGTGGATCCTGCCCCAAACCAAGAAGCGTACGTGTGATTAACAAATGTGGTATTAAGCCCAGGACAAGGTTTTGACATCGATTAAAGGCTTTTGGTCTTTTCTGAGGGYACTTGGATGCTGAATTCTGTGCTGTGCTACTGGAATCTGAGCTTGTAGCCCATGCACGTCATCGTTGCCTGTGGTATCTTCCACATCAGCTGRAGCYGGAGAGTTGGATTCTTTCCCTGGCKTTTTGCTGCGCATTCTTTGCACTTTACCCAGCAATTAATCCGGTTCCTCCTGCTGCTCATGGGGCTGTGTACTCCTCCCACACCTGAGAYGGGGTAGTGGTAGAGCTCCTCTTGCTCTYTCTGTGCTGGGTATTTCAAGGAGAAATGGAAATTTGTGACTTCAAAGGAGCTGACCCATTACTCTCAGTCCAGATGATGAGAAGCCATTTTAACTTTCTAGTTTTGTCCTGTCATTTGGTGTGAGCATGGCCTCCTCAGAAGGAGCTCTGTGCCATTCTCCGGCAGTGCTGGTTGATTGCTCTTATTCAGAAGTCAGAAAGCAGAGAAAAGTTAAAAATTGGAGAGGGTTTTATGTCCCAGGTYTACTCATGCTGCTTCAATCACCCCTCGTAGCGAGAAGACCTGATACTGCAAGAGCCTTGAAATTCTAGTTATGTACAAATTTGGGTATTGTATCAGGAAAAGAMCCCTAAGTGTTTGGGAAACTTAGAAGAAGGGTGAGGACCCATAGCATCCAACATTGCCAGTCTGAGTTTTCATGTGCTTGCATACAGGTCTTCCYGTATGCTGTCTAACAAGCAGAGAAAAGGGTTAAATTCTCAGTCAGAAATTGGGWTATATTTGCATATAATTGTCTAATCAGGAATTGAATGGCCCTTTGGAATCGTATGCTGAGGTATGAGAAGGATGTCTTGGCTGAAACAATAAGAAGCAAGATTTCCTGGCTGTTAACTATTAACAATGAACATCTAAGCAGGCTGGAGGGAAACAATGCAAGTTAACTACAGAAAGGTTCGGGGAGTGACTTAATACAGAATGAGAGCAGCTTAGAGGTTTAGGTCTAGGAGTAAGAGAAAATCCACAAATGTTGCATTGAGATGCAGTCTTGTTGGCCTGAGGATTGTGGGTTTCTTTTTTTCCTTATTTTGTTTTTTATTTGGAGCGCATATAAAAATTTTGTAAAACCAGCCAGAAGTCCTGCTGGCTATRATTATTGTTGTCTGCCTTACCTTTCTGTACACGGGTAAGTCCCTATTTTGGGGTTGGTCTAGGTACCTCTAAAGTATTGTTAAGGAAGGGGGTTAAATTTTGGTCAGCATTGATTGGATGGTGAACTTTAATGAAGAGCTCCTCCTTTGCAGCATCTGCTGGCAGTAACCTGGAAGTCTTCAGGCTTCAGAACGCCTTTTGTGGATTCTAAGCAGAATATTTATTAGCCTTGTGCTTCTACTTCATTTTTTTTTTCAGGTCTAAAATACAGTGGTGAATATTGAGCAATTTTTTTTTTATATTTTGGGGAGAAGGAGGAAAATTGGAGGAAGTTTGCACAAATGTAGTAGCAAATACTAAGGTGTTCTTTTTTGTGGTTGCAGCCTGCTTCCCAGAGGATAATGCCAGTGCTGTTAYACTGATTTAGTTGTTGGTCTCCATTTATAACCAGCGCACGACTACAGAGGAAATTTTCACTGTATCTTTGATAAGTTCTTCTGGGGTCTGCTTGTAAATCTTAGTGGTTTGGGTCATTGCAATGAGCAATAAAGGCTTCAGGGACTTGGCTGAGGAAATACTCATTACTAGCTGAATGTGACGAGCAATGAAGCCTTTCCATCTTCAGTGTTCTGTCTACCTTAGACTAGTGTAGTTTTTGATAGTGTCAAGGGCACCCATTTCCTCCTTCAGTGACCTGTCAGTCRGAGTTCTACTAATGGAATTACTTAGAGACTAATGTGTTCCCATTTAAAAATATTTGATCAATATAAAAATATGGAATGAGATTAAGTACTCTAAATTATAATATCTGTTTTAAGCCCTGTCCTGCTTGAGATACTTTGACCATCTGTAAAATTCTGCAGCTACCAGTCCTCAATAAATTGCTGCATAGAAAGAGGTGCTGGATTTTGTAATGGTACTCTCTACAATAAACTATTTTTCTGTGATATTCCGATATTGATATTTTTGGGAAGTGATAAGGTTGTTTTCCTGGTTGTGAAGCATTGGGCACATGGGAATTACATTATTCCTTTGTTGCAGATCACAGAGGCCTTGTTAAAGGAAAGAGATAAACAAGCAAAATGGAATGGGATTCCCTTACTGTTGCAAAAGCTGTATGAACATAGCCACCCAAACAGCGATTTCTCCCAGTGCCAAAGCATCTTAAAGGTACTGTCTACACTGTTCTTCCTAAAAGCTAGGGATTATTTTGTTGTTGCTTTCTTTGAAGTCTACAGTGATCATATTCTAACTAATTTTTGAAGCYGTTTGCATGATAGTATCTGTGAATTGGCTGGTAGATAAGAGCTGGGAATGCGTGTAATTGATTAGTCAGTAGATCGCACAGATAGTCAGTTGTATTTATACTGGTGAACAGTTTTCTTTTTGAACTGTTTTTTTGTTTGTTTTTTTTTTACTGCATGCAGGAAATTTCTCCACTTCTTTCAATGGAAGCCATGGCATTTGTTACAGAAGATAGAAAAGCTGCTCAAGAGTCCACTTTCCCAAATACATACACATTTGACTTATTTGGAGGAGTTGATGTAAGTGTGTGTTTTCAACGATATCAAAAGATTTCTGCATGATAGTCATACCACTGAGAGACCTTTGAAGCTTCTAAATGCAAGCTACAGAATGACTTTACCAATTTGATGTTAAGCATTAGATTTGTGCCTGTTCTGTTAATCAAATTGTGAAAAGGGTATATTTTCCGAGGTATTACACCATCAAAAGTGAGGTGCTTTTTCTTATATGATATAGAAGACCTGGCTGTTTCTTCAGGTAGTCTGTTTTTAACTTAAAAAAGGTGAGACCTCTAGGTTCTCAATGAAAACGGTTTCAAATGATTTCTAGTTGTGAAATTAAATACTACAGTTGGTACTAGAGCACTGAGAATTTCACTTACTGCTGAAGGGTATGTGGTGGGTTTTTAAGCACACTAGGACACTCTCTTAGCTAGGTTGTCTGTGTTTCTTGCTGGCRTGCAATGCAGACTACTTCATCTATGGAAAAGTTTTTAAACAGAACAAGGTTTAAACTGCACGGTTTCTGTAGACATTCTGCCGATTTATCTTTTTGCTTATTTGTTTTAATTCTACATTACACAAATACCCAAGTCCACTCGATTTTGTGGTGACAGACTCTGGGATCTTAGCTTTCATTCGAAAAGTATGATTTGTATTTTCCAGTGAACTAATTGACACTTTCTTCCCTTTTTTTTTTTTTTTTTAATTTGGTCTATCTAAACAGTGTCTTTGCTACTTCTCTCTTGTTACACTTAGCATGCCTTTACTTAAGTAGAACTTGTATTTAGGTTATGTTTTGAAATTAGCACTGGTTTAGTTGCTGGTATCCTGTCAACTGAGGACAGAAGTCTTCAGCTACCCAAGCAATTTAGAACATTGTATGAAAATGTTCTAAATTTCCCTTGTTTTTACAGGGAAATAATGTTACTTACTGTAGAAGTGCTTTTAACTAAGAATGCACAGAAAATGGCTTTACGTTTCGTATTTAAATAAGTATGTGTGTTGAGTTTGTTTCGTTTTTTTGTTTTGTTTTGGGTTTTTTTGTTGGTTGGGTTTTTTTTTTTCCTTGGGCTGGAGATGGTAAATATCAGATACGCTGTAATTACCTAGTACTATGGCCAGAGATTTGGCTGATACAAGTGGGTTTAATCTGGTTAAAGGCAGTGGTAGAAGCCAGTGCGATGTGTTTTTGAAAACTTTACTCTAGGACTTGAAAGGGAAGTAGTCTAATCTGCTGGTTCTGTGTATGCCATGTGCTGATTCTGTGTTGCAGTATTGCGAACTGTGAAGTGTGAGTAATTTTGAAGGACACTAAATTTGCAATGCACTCTGTATGCTATAATGTCTGATAGTATATTCCTTAAAATATTTTTGGATTCTGAGAGCCTTTACATCAAGGAAGAACAAAAGCACATTTGTGTCTCCTCCCTTTATATGAGTACATRTAAAATATTACCCGAGAGTACAAACACATGAACTGATACACGAGGCTCGTGGACTTTGGACCTGAATGCAACCCCATTCCAAGAAATAAGATCTCATAACTCCCTTTCTGCTCTTTCTGCCTCTGGTGAGGCACCCTCTTACCTGTTCTCTTTCTGTCATTGGACTCTTGCACTTCTTGCTGCATACTGTTGCAGTTTCAGTAGGATGGCTGAAGAAGCCCTCTCCAAGAAGTGTCTCACACCACTGCAGGCCAGTCCCTGGAGTGTATGTGAGGAGCATACCAGTTCTGCAAGAATAAGGTGATAAATACATGGTGGGTTATAGTATTGACCAGGAAAAATAAATAGTAGCTGAAAAGGTCCACTCTGTGGCAAGGCAGGAGCGATCATGACTGCAGCCACCCCTAAAAGACACTTGTTGCAGTCGATGTTCTTTCCCAGGAGAAGAGCAGGTGGCCTGCATCCCAAGTGCATAGGGATATCTTTGGATGCTTATCTTGGGTGCCAAGCCTTGAGGTATGCATTCTTCTATAACGTAAGCTATTAATACAAGCACTACATTACTGCTGCCGTCATTTTTCTCTACCCTACTGATGCTACAGCTACTATTACAAATATTGCTGGAAAATATATATTCCTCTTTAAAGTTGCCTATTTATTTAGTGCTTACAATGTGGGCAGTGCYGTCAGATGTTTTCCTGTGTCTGGGTAGGTAGTTCATTAAAAGAAGRGTAAAGTTAAGTTGGGACAAATAGGCAGAGCAAGTTGTAAAACATAATTATATTGTCAGTTGGCATGACTTGACTGGGTGATGCCTACATTGCTTTTAACAATTTTAAACTGAATTTTAAAACTAGGGGCTTTTTGCAATGCTTCTTGCAGAAGTCATCAGTTCCTTCTAGTGGCTAACTCTCATTTTAAAATAAACTGCTATTTTTAAAAATGTTTTAAAATAAACCAATGATATAAGCTAGAACAACTGAAGATCAGTTCTACATCTATCAGAACCATAGTCCTTGTCTTGTGAAGCTGACTGTTACATTCCTGAAATAGAAATGAGACAACACTTCACATATCTGTAAATGTATATGTAAGTATACATATAAGGTGCATGTACACAAGCAGTGGCTTGCTTTTTGTTTGTGAAATTAAATCTGGAGCAATTAAGTTCTGTTATATCTGGACCTGAAATGTGTTTTGAAGCCYTGGCAGATTTAGGGAGAGCCTTTGTAAAATTTGCATCTCTTTGCAGATTATTGCTAAAGATTCATTATTTTGGGAGATAAGTRATAGCCATCCTTGATGTTATCTGGATGCGTGTGAAATTACATTCTTTGCAGACTCAAATTCTTTAAAACTTGCCAGTGGGAGATTGTTTTATACAACTGTTATAATTTCTTCAGGGTAAATACAACTATTTTTTGTCAATGTAATTTTGGTACCCGTGGGGTTTTGATTGTAGAGCTTCCATTATTCACCTCTGTGACTTCAGCAGAGACGGGATTAAGTTTGGATTTGTCACTGACAAATTAATTGGTTTTTTGTATCCCAATGATTATTCCCTTAATTCTTTATCTTGTTGTTACAGCTTTTAGTAGAAATTCTCATGAGACCAACTCTTATTACACAGAAAAAGAAACAGAAAAGTAAGTAAATAGGTGTTTTATCTTGTTTCATTCTTGCCTTGTGTTCTTATTCAGACAGAAGTTATTCTCTTTTTCTGTTACTCTCTTTCCATGCCAGCAATTTCCTGTTCTTAAATGAATCATTGTTTTTTTTGTTTTCTGAAGTACTGATTCATGATGGGATTTAGGATAGTCACCTGTTGCAAAGCGCAGCTCAGGAATATTCATGCATACAGCATAACATACATCTCTCAGTGCAGTAAATCTGCAATCACTGGAAACTTTTATTGTTACTGTGGCTATAGCTGCAGTTAACAATTATTAATAATAAGCCACAAAACATTGCTTATGTAATAGGAGTTACAGAGATTGTGAGATAATGAAAAGTATGCTGTTTTCCTGACCTAGTCACAGTGACGACTAATTTCCAAATTGCTGAAAGGAGAACTTGCCAATGGGGTGCAGTAGCTTCAGTGCAGCTTTCCTGCTGGAGTAGCTTTAGTTTAGTGTTTTCATTTCTCCTGATTCTGCTGGTTTCCTGAACCCTTCTGAGGGTAGGAAATGTCATAGTACACTCCATGCCCGTCAGCTAGGGAGCTTCAAAGGTGAAGTAACTTGAACTTGAGCTAGAGGCAGCTGTTGTGTGTTTGTACTGGAAACATATTTTAAATATTAAAATACTGGAGTAAATCAGATTGAAAGCTTTTCTATGAATTCCTGATGCTGCCCTGGAGAAAACTGCATGAACTGTCCTTTTTTTCCCCGTGCTTAATAATTGGAGCTAATATGTGTCTCAGCAGTTTCTCATATTCACAAATTTTGAGTTCATCTATGATATTTTTCCTAAAATACTGTTTACACCCCTATCATCTTCGTTTGTGTGTGACTAAGAAGTGCACTACACCACAAGTACACCTCTGTCTGTGGTCCTAGCCAGTGCTGGTAGTAGTTTTGGAAGAAAGCATGTGAACAGGTCAGGTATAGAGTGTTTCTTCCTCTGGTTTCTATCCTCCAAGGCATTTGCACGTATGATCTGAGCTAGCAGTTAGCCTGAAATTCTCACCCATTTTGTAGCTATTCATGTCACTACTGTGGACATTAGTGTTCCTTGGCAACGTATAGCTAGTGAATGTCTGTTTTCTCCTTTGCAGTAAGTGATGACCTCATCAAGGACTGTTTAAGCATACTGTACAACACGTGTATATGTGTAAGTACAACTGCTGTGGAAGAGTGTTCTTCTGCTGGTCATGTTTTACATGTGCCACTTGATAAGACAACATGCAGACTTTTTTAGGCATAATTTAAACTTACTCTGGAACTTTTCATTAAAATTCCTTTAGTTAAATATAGGACTGCACTACATTTTGGTGTATTACTCAAATCATTTCTGTTTTCTTAACCACGTTGTCAAGTTTAAATCCTCTTGTTTGGATCTTTCTGTATCTGTTTTTCCATAGGAAAGCTGTGGCAGCCTTTGTTATATTCAAACTTAAAATTTGAAACTGGAAATGGATGCCTGCTAACCGGAGCTACAGCTAGTCTTGTTCAGTAATGGTGCTGGCAAGGTGTTCAGGTTTGATCCTGCCACTTCTTCACGTGCTGAATATTAGTTCAGTTCAGTTGATGGCAGATCAGTGCTAAAGAGACACTGGGTTAAAGGCCTRTTGAAATACCTTGCCATTAAAATTCTGAAGCTAAAAGTGCATGCCTTAGATTATGCATGCAGGGAAAATCCTCAGGATTGTTTACTTAATCACACATTTTATTATGTCATAACAGGGGGAGCATTGTTTAACAAAATTTTAAAAAAAGGCGGTTACTGGCTTGGAGCTCTTCCAAAGACATCAACCTAACCTCGAGAGTTTGATAGATCATGTTCTCACTACTAAGTATCTGTGTACACATGGGAGGGGGAAGAGAGGGAACACTTTTTTTCTTGACTTACATGATTTTTTTTTTTTTTTTTAACTACAGTTAATGCAACTTCTGCGAACTGTGAATAGCGTAATATGCTAAGAACAAGTTTGCAATTTATAGGCTAGCTGCTGTTTTAATTCACTTCGGTATTACTGCTCTCTTTTGAATGAGAAGCGTTCAGGATCACAGAAATGTTGTGTGCAATATTAACTGTTCTTATGCTTCTGTGTAAATATTCAGGAAGTATCTGAGCTAGTCCAGTTCTGTGAGCACTGGTAATGTGTCAGTCATATATAATAGACAGCTTTGCAAGCRGTAGGGATGTGGTTTTAAGTTACATTTAATTCCAGAAAAGGCTGGCCGTGCTCTCAGCAGAAATCAGAGCATGAAAGCGGTCTTTAATGATCAGAGCATGAAAGCTGGCCTTAATGAACTCCRTGATGAACCCAAAAGTCATGCTAAAGCATGAACTCGGGTTCGTCACGGAGTTCATTAAGGCCAATGCTTGGATTCTGGTTGCTTAGACTCTGCCCAGCTGAGAGTAATGCTAACAGGTTAGGAGGAATCTGGGGACTACATTTACATACCATAAAATGGAGTTGGTTCCAATTTGTATGGGAAAGCAGAAACAAGCCTCGCTGACGTATTTCCAGGCATGCAGTGTTTACTTTTGATTCAGGCAAGTAAACAACTGCCTTGAGATGAAGCCTCACATCCTGGAGCCTGTAGTTTTTGCAAGCGTCATGTTAACTTCAAACAAGGACTGGAGCTAGTTTTGGTCACCRTAAACACAGAGTTTCCTGGTTTCAGGAATAGCTGATTCGATAACACATCATCTGTAAAACTGTCCTGCATGTGTCTGTAACATATCACTTGTCAAGGTGGGCTCTGACTCTGGGTCCGTGTGTGCTTCTTGCTGCTTTCTAGACGGAAGGAGTCACAAGGCGATTGGCAGAAAGAAATGACTTTGTGTTATTCCTGTTTACACTGATGACAAACAAGAAGACATTCCTACAAACTGCAACGCTTATTGAAGATATCCTAGGAGTTAAAAAGGTTAGTTACTGGTTTCTTAATTTTATTTGTATGGCTTTTCAGGCCAGTAGAGGAAAGACATTCTTTGAAGAGTTGCTGAAGATAATCCYCTAAGCTAGCATTCTCACTTCTTGTAGCTTATTTGAAACTTGACTGTTTACAGTGATCATTAACTTCAGTCACATTTCATACGGAAGCCACCTCATGCCTGTGGTATCATACTTGTAATGCTGTTGCATAGCTTGCAGAGGATGATGGGGGGTGAGTGCCTACCTGTCATTAAAGTACAACCAGTATTTCAAATAAAGAAAATGAACCTCATATAAATTCATTTTTCATCCTTGCCTTCTGATTACACTTGCAATATTTTAGTAGCCTTCCTGAGATCTGGAAGGCTTCCCGTGCTTGTCTCTTACCTTTGTGTTTGTCACCTCTCTGMGCAGTTGTGGGCTGGGGGAACAGGGCGCTTAGGTCTTCTGCACGAACTAGGTTTTTGAACTTTCTTGCCAGCATCATTACAGTTTAGTGCCCTGATGTGATGCAAATAAAATATTAGAGATGTAACTCTGGGAAAACCCCGAATGAAATGTATCTACGTACATTTTGTGGAGAGGGCCAGGATTCTGTAACTTGTTACTGCTTTTTTTAGAGTAAAGTTAAGGATGATGTACTTCCTGAGATAGGAAACAAGCTTAGTTTATCTGAATATAAATGGGGKTTTTTTTGCTGAAAACTGTTTCCAACATATTTTTTAATATCTTTCGATGAAAAAGACGGAGGAAAAAAAATCTAGGCGTCAGTTCTTATCTGTGAGCTTCAAAGAGAATACAGGGAGAAGTGGAAAACTGAACTGAAGCTTTGTAATACCTAAATGCAATTTGTCTGTTAGTTTAGTTTTTTTTTTAAAAAAAAAAAAAAAAAGGCACCCAAGATGTGACTTAAATACTTAGTCTTTAAAAGATGGATATCTGTACTTCTGGAGTTGATAAATGTAAGTGACACCAGTTGTAAATCACATTCTGTTTTCAGGCGCTTTACTTTCCACTGCCTGTTTGCTTCTCTTCCACTAACATTGAAATAACACGCAGATCTCGCCAGGGAAGAGCTGTAGCTGAAGCCTTCTGGCTGTGTCTGTGTTCCCTTATTGAATATCATGTGTGACTCACTCTGATGTTGCCTCCTCCAGGAAATGATACAATTGGATGATATTCCCAATCTTGCAAGCCTTGTGTCCAGTTTTGATCAGCAGCAGCTTGCGAACTTCTGCAGGATCCTTGCTGTCACAATTTCTGAACTTGACACAGGAAGTGATGACAAGCACACGCTTCTTGCCAAAAATGCCCAGCAGAAAAAAAACTTGGGCCCTTCTCGAGCAGAAATTAATCAAGGTAATTGTTACGTTGTGAGCAAACACAGAAGAATCTCAAMAGTGTGTAAAGTTTCCCTCTTCTCAATGTCACATCTGTAGTGTGTGTTTCTAGAGGATGCTGTAAGTGTTCTGTCTTACAAAGCATTTTTCTTTATTCACTTTCCTCAATCAGTTTCCTGGAAACAGTCTTTTCTGTTGCTGAAACTTACTTAGTAGCTTTCAGTTTCATATGGTGGTGTTAATTAGGTGAGTAAATTTCTGTCATTTCAGTCCTCTCTGATGGACTGAGTGGCTTAAAATAATTGGGTTTGGTTTCTATCCATCAGTCACCTCCATGACCTTCCCTTCAGCAACTCTCAGTAATTCCGCGTCCTTCTTAAAATATGAATTCCTGAATTAAACCTGCGTGCAGCGAGGTTGCTGTCAGAGCAGTTCCTTCTCTGATTTTATCTGACATTGTCCTGAGCAGGATGTCTGACTTTATCAGCAAGGAAAGTGTGTTTAATATTAATCAYGTTGCCCACCCTTACCACACCAGCCTTGGAAATCTGTGGGTCTAATCTCAGCTTTAACTTTGGGCACAGTGCAGGTTTCCTTATTTTGCTGAGTGCTTCTCAGATGCAGAAGTCTTGCCTGGAAGGATGAGTATGAATTTGAGATTTAAATTAAAATACCCTCAAATATAGGATCTGCTGTTTTCAACTCTTACTATGCTGAAAAGCTTTTGGGCTTCTGAAGCAGATGTTTGCATAGGCCCATACCAAACAATGTTGGGAAGTGCAAAAAGGGGTTTTGGAGCTGGTTCTCCCATCTTCTAACATTGTATGTTAGCCAAGAACAATAAAGCTCCATTTGTAACCACTGTCACCTCTACAGCATCCAGTGAGAGACGGATAGCATAATCCAGCAGGCAGAAACTGAGAAGATTTAAAGGGGGGTGTGTTGTCTTCTGCCCTGTGATCGCCAGAGCTTGCTTGTAAAGTGAATGGACAAGTATGTGTTGGTGTGGGTACAAAGTTTAATTTAAATTAGTTGAATTGAATAAGCTTGGATCCTGCAGAGCTGACCTTAGCCAAGCAAATGTTTAATCATTTTTTGTTTGCACAATTAGAGACTGTATCTAACACTGTAAAGCATATTCCATTTTAAAAACTTTGTCAGGGAGCTTATTCTTTCAGAGATGGTACCAGCGGGCAGAATGTCACAACTCTCTCGAATAGAGTTCATGGCGAAATTCTTTGTCCTTTTCTACTCCATCTGCAAGTGTGCGGTGAAGACTTAGCCATGTATCTATAATAAGCAGGTCCTGTAATTAAGTTATTCAGTGAAACCTTTAGGACAAAATGCAGCTCCTAGCACCTCCCCAAGTCCCCCGAGTATTTTACAGGCCAGCAAATTCTGTTCTTGAACTGCTGTTTCTAAGGGTGTAGTTCCGCAACAATTAAAACCCTTTAACCTGGGGCTGCTGTCATGTGTTCCCCATCTGTTTTGTTCCATAATGAACTAATTCAGGAAACTAGTACTTAAAAAGCCAACAGCTTTCCGCCTAGCTACTGAAGTGAGCTAGTTCACTTTGCTATGAGACAACACCACAGGAGGTAAAATGAAGGAGGTGGCATCGCACAGAGGAAGGGGGAGGTGGAGCTGCCCCTTCCGAGGGCTGCTTTATTTCTGCCAGCTTAATTTTCAGCCAGATCAGTTCATTGATATTGACTCACCRGGGACTGGAAAACAGCAGTGCTAGCAAAAGGGAATTGGCCGGAAACAAGCAGTTAGAGTAGGATAGAACTAATTTTTTTCCAGTGTAAGTCCAACACAAACCAGTTTAACAYTGATTGAATTATGCCTACGGTATGTACGCTCTCTTCCAGTCCTTAATAGGAGAGCACACCGATTTCTTCCATCTTTGGATCTTTTTAACCAAATGGAATTTGGTTATGTGTACTCTTCTATATTACTAATGCAGATGTTTTGGTACCTYGTGGTATAGAGGATTTCATGACTGTTGTATTGGTGATCTTAACTCRTAATGATATTATTTTTCTTTTTCAGCTACACTTTTGAATATTCCAGGCTTCATTGAGCGATTGTGCAAACTGGCAACACGGAAGGTGTCTGAAACAACAGGTACTTCCAGCTTCCTCCAGGAGCTGGAAGAATGGTACACCTGGCTGGACAATGCACTAGTACTTGATGCACTGATGAGAGTGGCAAATGAAGAGGCAGAGCAGAGCAGTACAGGTATCTGGCTTGCATTCCTCTAGCCACCATTAGCTGATGCATATCTTAACCTTCTTCACTGTTTGCCATGTGTTGCTTTTCCTTTCAACCAGTATTGATTCCCCTTTTCTTGCATGAAAGACTGATGTGTCAGTGTTTAGGTGTGGCTCCCCTTTTGTTCTCATGTAGCGCTGATTTTTTTTTTCCATGAACTAAAGTTAGCAAAAGGAAATGTCCTAAGGCAAACTGTGCCCTTTGCATACCTAGATAACACTGCTGTACATTGTCAGCACTAATATCCCTTGGAGTGACAAAAATACACACATCTGAGGTAAGTGACTTTACCAGCATTTTGCTCTAAAACTTAGGCTGGTGGTTTTAGGTCCAAATACTTCATACCAAGCAAGTGATCCCTTCTTTAAAAAGGAAAGGTAGTTCCAGCAGAATTAAATAAGTTAATTGGAAAAAAAATAGTTGTTCCAGGTGAGCATATGGAAGTGTTAATACAACCTTAATAATATGTTTTGAAGCAAGCACCTGGTTTGTTTGTTCACCCTTCAGTATTACAAAAATGCAATGTATGTCTTGTGTAACTTAAAGTACTTGGTAACGGAATGAGAATTATCCCAGAATTTGGTATCTAAATCTTTGCTTCTATGCTTCTTTGGAAAACTTTCATCCTTATCCAGCTTGATTAGTTCTGTAGAAATTAATTATTAAAACTTCTGAAAATACACAAAAAATAAAGTATGTGAATGCTCAACAGCATCTTGCACATTCCTTTATACACACCAACTTGGTGGAAACTGGAGAACGCTTGGTATTTTGAAACAGAGTTCACAAGGCGATTTTGCTGTGGTGGAACATGCCCAGTCACAGCTCTTGACCCACAACATCAGTTAGCAAGCAAACCTAGATGTACTTTCCCAGAATACTGTCTCAGTCTCGAGTGGCTTGTGGTTTAGGGACTTCTGAGTCAGAGATGGTGTCTGTGCTTTTTAGCCTTTGATGGTTTCCTTCCTTTGTGTGTTTGCCTAGTTACTGTTTCTTCACATGGGTTCAAAAAGCATTCATGCTATCCTGTGGCAGGGCAGTTCGTCACTTAGTTATGTATTGTGTAAAGAGCTAACTCCTTTCTGAACTGCACCCTACAAGTTTCACTATGTCCTTATTCACTTTCTCTGTGTCACTCGTGATTTCTGTCATGTTTTCCACTTACAATCATGGCATGTTATATCCTATTTCTGCCATTAGCAGCATAATTCTAGATAGGGCTACAAAAATTATTTAACTGTGGCCTAAGTATACTGGTACTGAGGTACGAAATGGAAGTAGACTAGTAGTAAACGCTTCTGATAATCTCACCCCTACTTTTATTACCTTTTCTGCCATGTCCTTTCTGGTGCAGTAGACTATTAATTCATATAGATGATCTTACCTTACCTCTTTTAGGTAGATGATGCCATTTAGCTGCTTATGGAAAAATTAAATAATTTTTAAAAATCTAATTTTATCTCCTCTAAAGTTCCAGCTATATTTTTTTTTTCTGTTTTGTAGCATTTAATTTAAGTTGGTTACTTGTATGTCACTATTTTTAGTTGAGAAGAAGGTTCAAGCAGAYGTGCTGGTCTTAACATCTGCAGTGTTTCAGTGTAACAGTAATAACTGTAACAAATCCTTTCCTGTTGAAGCTGCCTCAGGCTCACATCTTTGCCATCTTGTTCAGAGTCTTCGGATGAAAGTGGATTGGCCAACACCTCAACACGAACACAGCTTCCACAGTCCATGAAGATCATGCACGAGATTATGTATAAGCTGGAGGTGTTGTATGTTCTCTGCGTGCTGCTCATGGGGAGACAAAGGAATCAGGTGAGYGCTCGTAAACGGTCACGCATGCAAAGTTGATGTCTCTTTAAACCTAAGTCCTCATTAATTAGGTCATGGACACAGAAACATGAAGGGCAAAGCTCAAGGCATAAAGCTGGACAAATCCCATCATTGCAGCGGTGCCCAAACAAACAGGCAGTGTTTCATTGCTCAGAACCAGAATGAGCCATCGGGCAGGGCTTGTCGCACGTTGTGCTGACCGGTGTGTGGGGGGGTGGTCAGGCTCTCCAGAGCTGCTGCTCTGGTGCAAGATGGATGCAGGAGATGCCTCCTGGATGGGGCATCCTGTCTCTGTGTGTGAGGAAGCGTTTGGATGTAGCTGGGTGCTGCAGGAGCTGCAGCCAGGTGTTATTCCTCCTCCTGGTGCACTGGTGACCCGCTTGGACGGAGCTCCCTCAGGCCTTCCCCTTTTTTGGCTGCCTTCACTTTTGGAAGTCCTCTGGGGTGATTTGTGAATGGGTGATTTTTGCAGCAGTTCCCATGTCTTGGCTGAGTGAGTGTGGTGTTAAACTCTGAGCTGGGAGGATACACTTCAGTGCTGTCTGCACTAGGCGCTGCCTAGAAATCCCACTCATCTGTTCCTCTTGAGTTTCTTGCTTTCAAGATGAAAAATAATTTGTTCCCTGCCTCACATAGGCTTATGGAGAACCAATCACTGCAGCTTGGCTGTAATTTGATTTAAACGGGTCAAAAGCATATTGTGAAAGGGAAAGAAAAGCAATCCTTTGGTACAGTTTTGACAGGTTTCCAACACTGGCAGTCTGCTCAGCTCAGCAGAGCAGCTTGGAATAGCAGGGGCATTCGGATGCCCTAGAGACTGGGAGGATCAAATTGATTTGAGCTGTTGAAGGGCTGTTGTATTAGGCAAGAGTAGCTGTGTTGGGGGGCTGTTGCTTGAGCACATTTATCTCGAGTATTTTGTTCTTTCTAGTAACCTCCCACTATATAGGAGTCACAAATACTCGCCACAGTCTCTTAAATCTCTTAATCTGAATTTAAAATAGGAGTGCATTTGTAGTACAGTCCTGAACGTAACTAACCTGTTCACTCTGAACCTACAAATGGATATTCAGCATTAAAAAGAAATAGATTCTCTGTAATAGTAACCAGAGGAAACTAGCAATTCTTGCAGAAACCACAATCACTACCATAAGAAACTCATAATCCTTTGTCATTCCTTTTAGAAGTACTGTTTCTATTGGGCATAAAATAAAATTTTAAAAAAGCCCAAGACATAACTGGAACTACCAGAACATGGATCTGTTAAGAGGACTTTTTTTTTCCATTGTATCAAGTCAGATAATTCATCCCTGCCTGATTTCCACCACAAGAATGCAATTTTATAGATACTGCAGAAACTACTTGCAGCTTGCACTCGTCGTGCTGCTGCCTGTTCAGGGAGCTGGAGATGCCGGCTTCCTTACCTCTTTGGGTCAGTTCTAGTGTGTTACTGTCAAATCTGACAAGTAGAAAGTATGTTGCTGAAATAGTTAGCTTTGAAGCTGACTTTTTTTTTTATAATTTCCTGGGAAAATAACTCTTTGTTCTTCCTTTGCTACATCTGTCCCCATGCAAACAGGGAAACTGTCTAAGGGCAAAGCTGGCATGCAGTTTACTTCTTCTCCAGGACTGGAATTGAATTCTTGAAAGATTTGAGTTGCTTCATTCCCAAATGGTTTTTGTCCAGAGCCAGCTCTTTTTGTAAAATCCACTRCCTTTGAAACACATGATGTATCCTTCAAAGACTGGTGTGGCAGATGCGAATCCATTCCCCTTCCTGAGAGGCAGTCAGATTAAGAACTAGAGCTGAGCTGTTCTACGTGGAAAGCTCCAATAAGCAGGGAACAGCAGTATCTGCAATAGCACTCTCACTGACAAGCATTTCAGCTGCTTGATGGTATCTTTTTTTCTATGCGGGAATAAAAGCACAGGATCTGTGATACCAGTCTTCCAGTCTGAGCAGCCAAGGTCTTACTGGTTTTATATTGGAATAATTTTGCATAGAATTTCTAAAGGGCATCACAAACCTGCTTCAGTCCACTATGATAATCAACATAATGGTCTGGCATTTGCTTGAAGCATGATGCAGCTTCTTAACAAACTCAACCTGTTGCTGAACGTTGACTCTAAATCCTTGATTTAAACTTGACTGCTGGCTAACTTGCATAAATTGACAACTGTGCTAGCAGCGACTTGGCTCCTACCTGCTGCCGTGTTGGGGATGATCCCACCCTTGGGGATACGTGGTGTTTCACTGCAGATCTGTGCCTTTGCTTCCTTCTCATTATGGTCACACCCTAAATTACTCCCTTTATGTATTTTTCTAGGCTGTCTTGCATGTCTGTATTGTGGTGAAAGGCATTCAGCTGATTTACTTGCTTCTGCTATAGGGAGCCAAACTGCACACAGCAGAAGCTCATAATAGTTTTAGTAGTGAGAAAGCAATAGAGCAATTCATGTGAAGCTGGGCAGCAACAGGACAAAGTCAAAGGAGTTTGAAGGATGAATATAGAGCAGGGATTGTCTTGGCATCCCCGGGCTGAGTAGTTGTAATGCGTTTGGGGTCTGGGAGAGAGCGTGATCCACAGACTGTGACTCAGGAGCTTTGTTGTGCAGCCATCTGTCAGGTGAGAACTCGGAGTTAAGCAAACTAGAAGTAAACTGAACACATTTGAAATTAGGGATGAGTCATTTGGAATAAGCAGAATATGCTCTGTGCGGAAGGGAGCAGATTCACGAGTTAAAACGATGAGCGTAGCGAGCTCCTCCTTTAGTGGGGGGCCGAGGCTCTTGCAGGCAGCTTGCCCGCTTGGTTTCATCCTGCCGTGCTTGTGCCGTGCTGGTCACTGAGGGACGGGAGTACAGGGAGTGCTTTGTTCAGAGAGATTCCTCAGAGCTGTGTGTGTTGGAAGCTTGTGACTAGATCAAAGTGTCCGAGAGCGTTTTAAAGTAAGGGAGCACCAAAGGACTCCAAGCTTTGCAATCTGTCAGGGTAATATGGGTGAGGTGGGAAGGAGCCGCACGCTTCCTCAGGTGTGATATTTGGAGATGCCCGGCAGCGGGAATGTGATTTCCATAYAGTTGGAAAAGTTGGTGGCTACAGCCAAGAGGAATGCAAGAGGCCATCAGCTATGCTGTGAACAAGAATACAACTGAAAACCTGTAAACTAGCATCGGCTTCAAATATTTTTGATTCATTCGGGTATGTGAGGAAATAGAACAAAATGGAGTGATCTGCTTAAAACACTGCTAGTTATAATTCTGCATCCTGGGGATGACCTAGGTTATTGTTTAGGAGACTTGATTTTAAGGAACWTGTCCATTACTGCTTTGGGCACTTAATTTTTACAGCATGTTGGGCTTCCCAATCACRCGTGGTTTTCATTTGCACCACATCTCAAGGGATACTGCTTGTCATAGGCCTACAGCTGATGAGAGTCCCACTTTGTATTTCTCCTATTCTTCATCTTCCAAATTGYGTAGATCAAAAGTATCAAAGCTTGGACTGAAGGTATTTAACAGCTGTTCATACCAAAATTATTAGCGTTTTTGCGTGAGTAACTATTGCCTGTTTCAAACGTCATGATGTACCGTGTCCTAGCTTGGCAGACAGACTGAGAAATAAACCTGAGTAATTTGGGATTTTCTTCTTTTCTGAGCATTCTCTAAAGAAGTTCCACTTCCCCTTAACCTGAAGGAGCAGCGCTTGAACTGCAGCGTGGTTGTGTTACTGCTGGACTCTGCTTTGCTCAGAACTCCTGCCTAGGTCACTTGAACAAAAATGGTATTGATAGTTTGTGTTGTCTTCAGAGGACTACTTCAGCTTCAGCTGTGTGAACTAGAAAGGCAAAGGACGCTCAGTGGATGACTGGTAGCAGAATATTTGGTGCTTAGTGTTGTGATACATAGAAGTTAGGTATAGATTTATTTTCAATGTGCTGTAAGTGATCTCCCCATGTCCAAAGTTGCTTCCAGAGGCACAGTGGTTAAYTGAAGCACTGGCTAACAGCTTTCTCCCAAAATGTCTGTTTTCTATCCATGTCCACCAAATGGAAGCTACTCTAATGATACGCTGTGGTTAGTGTGCATGTTAACACAAACACATGCTGTTTGATAAAAGAATTCACTCTTTCTRTTGTCAGAGGATGACGTAATTGTGCCCATGTGTTTACCAGACTATGTTATATCCATATTTGAGACTGCAGCAAATGAGTATGTACTTCTCTTGTTTTCCAGGTTCATAAAATGATAGCAGAGTTCAGACTGATTCCTGGCCTCAATAACTTGTTTGACAAACTGATCTGGAGAAAGCATTCGGCATCAGCCCTTGTTCTGCACGGACACAATCAGAATTGTGATTGTAGCCCAGTGAGTAACTTCTTAAATTCTGTATTGGATTTTTATCCTGTCACATAATTCTGAGGAGTTATATTGAGTATCTGGGTGCTTGTATAATAAATGACTTGAGATGTGGTAGCATTCAGTTTTTTGTGAATTATTGTTTTCACTGAAGTCTTTATCTTTGGCTCATGCTAGCAAGTTAGCAGAGGGMAATTTAGCCTCTCCCCTCTCTCCTAGTTTGGGAACTGGGAAAGGGGTAAATTCTGTGGCCCCYGGAGGCCAAAGGTAGAAGATGACAAAAACTTAAGGAAATGGTAGCTAGCGGGTCTAGCAAGGAGAGGCACAGAACACAAAATGGATCACAGTCAGGTTTTTGGGGGGGTTGGATTTTTTGTTGGTGTCCCCCCCGGCCCCACCCTAGATATTCTGAGTTGATCAATACAGTGATGAGCTTTTTTGCCTTTGCAGTGAGCAGAAGTTATTAACTGTTACATGCATAGGCTTGGAGGCAGTCTCCACTTCTGTTCTATTTTGGGAAGCCTGCAAAGTGCAGCCTTCTCYGTTTATGCAAGTCACTTGCTCTGCTGCCCAAATGGGTTTGATTTGGATAGGTTTTCAATTCAGCTGTTTCATGTCAGCTTGGTAACTAATGATATCCAAAAATACTAAAGCGAAATTTTTTGACCTTTCTTGTCTCCTTTTAGGATATTACTTTAAAGATACAGTTCTTGAGGCTTCTTCAGAGCTTTAGTGATCACCATGAGTGAGTATGAAAGGCCGTGGTAGATTGTGGCTCGGCGGCACTGTTTGCCTGGTTGCAGTTGCAGCGGGTGTCCTAGGCACGGTGCAGGCTCCATGTGAATGGAACATTGTACTGTCCTTCAACTCGATTCGGATGTTCACGTGCCTTTCAGCTCCTGCTATGAAAAGGCTAAGGATATGCTATCCGATGGRCATGTCTTAGTATGTCTGTTGGTGATTAAAAATAGCCCATTTTGCTTCATGTTGAAATGAACTGAAACATTTATGTGATGAGTTAACACTTTCTGGCTGAAGAAATAAGGAGGCAGCTTTCATGATGCTGTTTATCTGTCTTCTCTCTGAGAGTTGGTAGTGAGCCAGTGTGCTCTGAAGAGCGCATGTACCCTGTGGGGACATATTCAGGTTTAATTCAGAGTGGAACAAGCACGAAACAGAGGCTGTTGGAAGACCAGGGTGAAAGGTAGCGTACCTCACAAGAGGTTAATCAATATTCTTTCGCCTTTGTAAAAAGGCTGGGAAGACGTGATTGCTATCTAAATGCCAGCAATGGAGAAGACCTGATTAAACTGGATGGGAGAATGTTAGGGGAACAATTACCTGTCAGCTGGCCATTGGGAACCTAGGTTGGAAATAGGAAGAAAGCTTCTGTTTGCCTTCAAAAGGCTTCAGTCTGCTGAAGTAGTTGAGGGGTGATGCAGATTTTTTTTTATTGATTTATTTATTTTTATTTTTTCATGCTTTTATTCAAGAAGTGCACCTCCTCTGCTGGTACAGAGGTACTTGTTGCTCTGTTCTGACTTGCAGAATCACATCTTGCATTCTGTCAATGTCCTGTTGGTCTAATTCAGTCCTGCARGATGGTTTCCTATTCTTTACAGACATCTGCATTTGAGGCCTATTGCACTAAATATGTATATGCCTTCACTTCTTGCTTAGCTGGTCTTATCTACAGCCAGGGTGATACTTTTATGTAGGTTTTATGTAGTACTGTTAGATAAGCGTATTGAAAGTATCAGCTTTTCCAATCGGGAAGTGTTAGCTTTAAGTATAGGGAGCTGCTGGATGTGTTGTAAACATAAGGGAAAGGCTGACCTATCGTAAATCCTCTATGCAAGACATTGTTTGCCCAGGAATCACTCTAGCTTTTCCAATAAAATCTCTTTAGATGATGTTCCTGCTTAAGTGGTTRCTACAAAGATCTCAGGCTTCTTTAAACAGAAAACAGCTTTCAGCTGTAGCATTTGAGCAAGTGGAATGTGTGGCATCTGRTTAGGGTTTTTAAACAAATAGTTACATGAACTTTCTATGAAATCACAGATAAGCTGAGTTAGCTGAGGACAAGATGAGAGCAAGTACTTACATACTAATATTAACTTCAGTAAAATTGTGTATAAACCAAACTTGCAGAACTGTTTATTGCATGGAGAGAGAGGCTGTATTTTCATTACAGAAACCTGTTGATCCAGATCAAAAGAAGCTTCACATGACAGCCTCAGTGGGCACTAATCTGGAAGATAGTGTTTGAAGCAAGACGGCATCCCCATCACCTTTCTGGTCTAATAATTTATCCTCTGTGTAGTTKCTATGTTTTGATGAATAAGTTGTCTTTGCAGACCCTCACACTCACCACAGCATCCTACACTCCCTTAAGTTTCCTGTAAATAAATCTTTGCTGTCTGATTCTGAGCACTTTGAAGTAGGAGGGCTCTAAGGGAACACACTGACATTGGGCAGGGAGTCTGTCAAAGTGAGCTTCTGGACTACATTTCTACTTTGTCAGACTTGTTCTGCATTTAATTTATTTTACAAATCAATTGGTTTTCATTATGAAAAGTTCAGTATTTGAATAAAGCATTTRATGCAAATTCTGTGGTTTTATATCCATTCCTGTTCTGTTTTCTACATTTCATGAAGTTTTTAAATATTTCCAGACTAAACAATTTGCTCAGAGTAGTAAAACATGTGGATGATTGAGTACTCTTTTGCAGTTTCTGCTTTCTAATTGAGGTTTATTACTGATAAAGAGCATAGTTACTATATGGCAGAGAAAGACTGTAGGAAGCTGTGAAAAAGTTTGCTATTTAAGTCTGCTGAAATTCAGCAAAATGTTGCTGAGATTTTCAAAAATGAGTGCCATCTGGAAGCAAATATTCACAAAACAAACTATAAGATCCTGAACAGGTCAGCAAAGAACCAGCATCTCAAAGCTGGTCAGTGTTGAAACTTGCATTTGGCAAATTTTGGAGGAGGCTTATAAAACAGCAGCTAGTTGGCCTAGCTTGGGAGTGTGCTGTGGCGGAGGGGAGTAAAACAGCTGTGAAGAGCTGGAGAGGTGAAAGCTGATTGCCTGGTCCTGCAGCCCTCGTAGGCATGTGGCTTTATTCTTCATGGAATTACATGTTGCCTGCCTCTTGAATTCATCGTATTTTTCTCCCCTGCTCCCCAACTGTCTTGCTTTAGGAACAAGTATCTCCTTTTAAACAGCCAAGAACTTAATGAGCTGAGTGCAATCTCCCATAAAGCAAACATCCCTGAAGTTGATGCAGTTGTCAACACAGACAGGTGAGTAGGGATAGAGGGTTTAGGCCAGCAGCTTCCAGCATTTTGCAAGCACTTAAATTGGAGGTTTGATGTCACCTGTTTTGTTTGAGGTCCTTCTGGCCACCTCACTTGCTTTAATTTCAGTGATGTGTTTCAGCAGGAAGTGTTTAGGTTTGTATGATGTTCATGGTGATTAGCAAATCTAAAGTGTGCTTGTGCTCAGAGTAAGGCACTTTAAAAACAAAAGCAACCTAAAACTGSGGGGGTTTGAGTTTGTAGCCCAGACTTCATTATGATGTGCTAGGTCTGCCTGCTTGTCTGGCCTTTCTCACTACAGGCATTGCAGACAGACCTGGAAATTAAACTGGGATCCCTCTAATGCATGAATTGTTGCTACTAATAAATGTTAGTTTTGAGATTCAGGAGCAGTCTGTGCACAGGTAATGTCCATTTATCTTGTCCATAAACAGATCTAAGTGTGTCTGCTCAGAGTCTTTATTTTAAGAGCAGCTAATAACTAGAATAAGCTAAATTAGATTAACATGTTAAACCACTTACAGAATCTCTAGTGTTATATTTGAGTATCTGTTAGATTGACTATTTTGATTTAGTAAGATCTTTAATACCTAATTCTGATGTACAAACCTCACAAGGTGAAACATAGTTTGTAGAATTTAGTTGTCAGAATACTCCCAGAGTATCAGCAGGGACTTGGTCTGCATAGAGCAGATTTACCTCGCTTCAAAAGGGAATTCTTTAAGAGGATTTCTAGATTATAATTATTATCATAATACTGTGCCTAATTGGGAAGAAATGGTGTCTGTGTTACTCAGATCCTTTCCTTCTAAGCGCAGGTACCTTTCTGGCTTTGTTCRAAAAGGACTAAGTATTTAAGGGGAAAAAAATCACCCTGTTAGGAGCACACTGAAAGGAAGTGGATCGAGGGTGTGAACAGCTTTTTCCAACCTGCAGAGTTTCTCATCTCCCTCGAGTGTTAGTAAGAACAGACTATCATGCTGCAAGAGAGCCACTTCCCACAAGAGCTTTGTCAGCTGGCTGTTGACTGCCCAGCGAAGGTGCTGATACAGTACCTAGCCATTAACCMGGGTGCATCTGCTGAATGTGCATGCTGGGGTGTTTTCTGAGTAGAAGAGTGCCACTKGCAGCATCTTACTCTACCTCTGCAGGGTGGTTTGTATAGCCRGACAGGCAGCATTGCTCGGGTTTTGGCCTAAAATGGGTTTATTTTCCGCCCTTAGCATTTCGTTTTCATGTTGGTTTTTTTGATACATGAGGAGATCAAGGCATTGCTTTTGCACGAGCTTATTGTAGGTAGATACTCCACTGAAGATGCTATTTACTACAAGTAGTATTGCAGTTCTACAGCCTCTATACTTTTACTAGTACGTACAGAAGGTGGCTACCTCATGTAGGATCTAGGTTTCCATACTCTGCCTCTTAAAGGGAACTTGGGGCTTCCTTTATGTTGTTGAGCAAAAAARGCATGGTTTTCTTTCATTGCTAAGCTCAAATGTGGTATATGGGTTTTTTCTAATCTCTTAAGCCCTACAAGCTGTGCATTTCTGAAATCATTAAAATTTTGAGAGAAAACGAAGATTTTTTTTTTTCTTTAGGATTTATTTGGAAGTCAAGTTGCAGGTATTGCAGATGTTTACCAAAGGCAGTGAGGAGAACTCTTCCACTGGTAGAACTAGTAATGAAAGTTAATTAATATTTGTACTGTATATTTAATACTGGGATTTTGATCATTAAAAGCTCTGGAGAAGAGACTGGATTCAATGTTCTACAAGGTACAGCGCTTGCCAGCCCTTCCCCTCATGCTGTAATTTCTTCACATGCTCTAGGAGTCTTGTCTGTGATGGGAAAAGAGGCTTGTTGACCAGACTGCTTCAGGTCATGAAGAAGGAACCAGCTGAATCCTCCTTCAGGTGGGTTCACTTTGCACTGTAACATGCTGTTTTCAGTTGACTGGGARGTCGGTTTGTTTTCATGAGGCTTACAGCGGTTGAAAATGCTTGAAAATCRTAAGCTGTGAAAAGATCTGGCTTTGTTGCACTTGGCTGCAGTGGCAGTGCAGGTGAGGGAGAATGCCAAAGCTCGCATACCCAGTACAGTCAGTGATGTTCTGCAGGATTAACAGGTCTGAATCCAGCTTCAGATTGGAATAAAACTGATTAGGAAATTTGATTTAAATTATAGTTGTGATAAAATACTCCCCTTGCTCCAAAATTAAAACCTCATTTCTTCTRTTTCTCAGGTTTTGGCAAGCGAGGGCAGTTGAAAGTTTTCTGCGAGGCACCACCTCCTATGCAGACCAGATGTTCCTGCTAAAGAGAGGACTTCTGGAGGTAATGAAATATGTGTCAGGCTTCCTCTGTAATGTATCTCCACAGCAATCAAGAAGGATTTATCTGTAATGAATTCGAAAGGGGGTAAAAATGTGGTGTTAAATATTCACTGGGAACAGGGCAATTTTTGAAAAGTATTTGTGAATTCTGCTTGTGGCAGCCAGGTGTGGGGTGGCCAGTTCTATAGCCTGCATCACTGGGAAGTTAATTAACAGAAGACTCATCTGAATTGTTGTCTTTACTTCTGTCATSTAAGAACTAAACCTGCAGATAAATGTTTTAAATAGTGATTAAATCAAAGTCTATGCTGTACTGCTGGCTTGGTTGGGCTAAACTGTGGCAATAACATGTTTTCCTCCCATGCCAGCATATTCTCTACTGCATTGTTGATAGTGAGTGCAAATCACGAGATGTGCTTCAGAGTTACTTTGACCTTCTGGGAGAACTGATGAAATTCAATATTGATGCATTCAAGAGGTTCAACAAGTACATCAACACAGATGAGAAGGTAAATATTTGTAAAAGCTGTCCCCAGTGGGTCAAATTACGTGCTCTTATAACCAAACGCAGCACTAAGAAACTCGGATTCATTTGCTGATTTTGGTGTGATCGTTGAGGGTGGTGCACAGCAAACACTAAGGAGTGAGCTGCCGAAGTCTCTTCACAAGCATGTGTGTTGCTGCATACACTCGTGTTTCCAGAAGTGCTCCCAGCTSTTCTGAGTCAGCAAGTGCTGACCTGTTCAGAAAACATTGTCCTGTTACGTGATCAGACAGGGCTAAGGTCAGAGCTCAAATATGGTAGAACATTTCCTGTGAAGTCACTGGGTTTTGGGTTAAGCTGATAGTTGTGGACATTGAGACAGGCTCCAAAAAAAATCTTTTACTGGAGCCTGGGGGGCGGTTCTTCATGGAGGTGATGTAAAATATTCATTAATATTTGATACTGCAAAAAGACATATCTTATCTTTGATGTTATTTGAGCTTACAGACTTTTAAGAAGTCATGGCTGATGTAATTACTTACAAAACTTAGTTGCATATGTAGCTCAAGAATGGGCAGCTCTATGCAAAGTGGTTTCATGCTCTTGTGCACTTTGTGCAGTTGGGTAGGTTTTGAATGACCTCATACTCTTATGTTACTGTAATTTTTCTCTGGTTGCTGTTAGGTCTGGCAGACCTTGGAGAATAGAAGCAGAGATGTATTTAAAAGAAAGATGTATTTAATTTCAGGTTGTTTTCTGGTAAATGAACTCACGCATTCTAGAGAACCTGTCTTTACRCTTTGTGTGTGCTTCCTGTTTATTGATCTATAACTTTTTTTAASAAATTCTCATCCTGTATGAGTCCCTCACTGTATCCCTCCCTAGCACTGTCTGCTGTGCAAAATAAGTGTAGGAAAACACAGAGCTGGAGGAACTACAGAGGCCAGCAGCCATGCTGTCTCATCTCCCTCTTTCAGAACAAATAATGTATGAAATCTTGGTCTCATTGAAGTGACGCAGCTTCAAAAGATATTAGTGGTGTCAGGACCTTCCCATTTTTCTGTTCTGTAGTGGTTTTAAAGTACTTGCTRTAGGAATCCTTTGGTCAGCCCTCAGTGCCAGTATTGGCTTGAACTGGATGAGGCAGGCCCGGGAGTGTGTATCTCCTCTTAGTCTTGCTAGAGATAAGAAAAAGGTAATGACCCTGAGTATTTTGGCATTCAGAACCTAACTCTACAAGTTAAGTTTCTGAAGGGAAGGGGAAATTGTCCCCGTCTGTGAAGCCTTGTGTTGGTGAAGTGCGTGTTTTAGGTGCTTGTGCTCAGAATTCAAGGCGGTTTCTCCAATAACCTTCAGGAGAAAGGWTATTCTCCTGAAGTACTCTCAATGTCGAAAATCTGGAGAACGCTCACTGTTGCCCTACTCACCAAACCCTGTTCGTAGCTCTTCCTACTTGGGTTTGCTGACCTGTTCCCATTGTGCCAACAGAGTAATTGGCTTAATACACCTCTTGGCCATGYGCATTCTGAAAAGGGTATAAAATGCTGTTCTGTCAGACCTCATCTACGAGTGTTCATGTAGGATGAATTTTTTTTTGTTTTTTAATGCAACACTAAACCGTATTTCTCTTTAGTTCCAGATATTTTTAAATCAGATCAACAGTTCATTGGTTGACTCAAACATGCTTGTTCGCTGCATTACGCTGTCCCTGGACCGATTTGAGAATCAGTCTGATGCTAAAGGTAAAGGTGTGCGTGTGTGYCTGGTAGTGATGATGGTTATTTTAAGTCTGGGCTTTGAAAATTTTGGTCTTAGAGAAATGCCACCTTGCAGCTTTGTTKCTACAGTCTGAGCACCAGTTCTTACTGCCATATTGCTTGGACCAATGTGTCTGAACTTTAAGCACCTGATGATTGTCTTTTTCCTCTTGCTGCAGTTGCAGAAGTCCTGTCAGAGTGCCGCCTGTTATCATATATGTCCCAGATGTCCATGAGAATGTCCTTTCTTTTCCGTCTCATTAATATTATTCATGTACAGACACTTACACAGGTAAAGAGCTGACAGTAACTTTGCAGTTATCTTGCTGATACTGTTGTAGTGATGAACTGGGCTGGGAACAGGGAGGAACCTGGCTTCTCTTGAGGAGACCCTTGTCCTTTCTTCCTTGATACATGTAGGAGCACCTCCTCTGCATGCTTACCACGAGCACATTTTGTGAGGACGTGTACAACCGATGTCTTTTTTTGTTGTTTGACCTACTGTGTCATTTTTACTTCTAGGAAAATGTCAGTTGTTTGAACACAAGTTTAGTTATCCTAATGCTGGCCCGAAGGAAAGAAAAGCTACCTTTTTATCTGCGCACTTTGCAACAGATGGAATATACAGAAAAATACCCAGGCTTCATCCTGAACAACTTCCACAGTCTCCTGCGATTCTGGCAACAGCATTACCTCAACAAGGATAAAGACAGCACCTGCTTAGAAAATGTATGTGAACCTCTTACCATAGCAAGAATCAGTCATAGCAATATCTGCCTACTAGTCACCTAGCGAAAACRGGAAGTGAGAGGTGGTGAAGGGAAAGAAGGGAGCAAGTTCTGCTCCCCAGTGTAACTTCCCATAGTGCTTTTCACACCTTCTTACCCAGTCGGGTCCCTTTTGCGAGCAGGCAGACTACCACAAGGTAGGTGCTGGGTTTCCCTGCAAACAACACCTTAGGTCTTGGCTCTGGCACACAGAAGTGAGACTTCCCAGTGCTGAGTGGGTTTGAGAGGCCAGCCCTGCACAGGGCCGTGGAGGCAGGATAGAATCCAGCTCCCAGACTAGCTAGCACCTTAACTAGACTGTCCCCTCTCTTCCTGGTGTGGCAAACAGTGCAGGAAAAGTATCTGGTGTAGCTGCTAGAAGACAAGGCAGCTGCCCTGCGGAAAGCAGCTTGCAAGCTTCCACTCCAGAGCTGGTCTGTCTCGGGCACTGAGAAGAGGAAGAAATGACTTGTGATGAAAGGTGACTCCCTTGTATATGCCCTAGGATACTGAAGTGAGATTGCACAGGTTTCTTCCTTGCCTTTTCAGTGCTTGGGTGGCAGCTTTAGTAGATTTTTTTAATGTGTTCATGGAAAAGCCCTTTTTCTCTGGTCTGCATGTACACTGCAGCACACAGCCCCACGGCTGTGACGTGAGCACGGTGCAGCCAGGCTCCTGCAGACAAGGTACCTGAAGAGGGGCAGCGTTAGGGCTTGGAAGCAGTTAAAAGAAGGAGTTTCAGTTCCCCAGGGAGGAGGAGTGCAATGGAGGGAGTCCACACCCAGGGAGGAGGAGTGCAATGGAGGGAGTCCGCATGGGAAGGAGACGCTGCGGTGAAGGGTGCAGACTTGTAACGCTTTTCTCCCAGCCTTGCTTGGCGCAGTGCTTGGGGCAGTGCTGGGCCGAGGCAGTTAGCCCTGGGAGCGGCAGGGGGGCGTGGGGCCCCAGGCGCTGTCGCAGCGTTCATGCCGTGGTTTGGCGCGTCCGCGGTGCGCTGGGCTGCGGGGGGGAGATGCTGCCGAGGCCGAAGCTCTCTGCCGTTGCTGCATTTCAGGGTCGCGTTGTGCTGTGCAGGCACACCACGGTGCTTTTGTGTCTTGGGCCACTGGTGGGGTGGAAATAGTTGTCCAGCGTATAAAGGCTTTGGGTAATACGTGGTGTGGTGTAGGGCTGCCGGAGAGGCCTTTTGGCCTTAAGAGAATGATGCAGAAGGGATGCGAGCAGGGAGGGTGTGTTGTCTTTGTGTCTTCCCTAGGAGTGGGAGCTACTGCCAGCATTGGCTTGATCTGCAGCACCACGGTGTCCCAGTTTGTGTTTGGACTGGACAGCAAAGGAGACGTTTGGGCTTGTGTGTGCGTGTGCTGCTCCTGGGCAGGCTTGCTGGGGTGGCGGTCACCCTGCGCTGCTCTTAGCAGGGCTGTAGTTCCCACAGGCGCTGGGAGTCCCTGCCTGTGGCTGGGCGGTGGGAGGCTGGTGGTAGGTGTAGTTGGTTCGGCGTCCGCCCCTCCTGCTCCACGCCGCAGGGAGCGTGGGTTGAATCGGAGGCGTGAAGCTGCGTGGCCGGGGACCTCAGGCTGGATAGGGAMGCGGATTTCAGTTCTCTCTGCTGAATGCCTTTGGGATGCGTCGCCTGCTGCGTGYTGGTGCCTGCGGACCACGCTAACCAGCCTCTTCATCTCTTCCCACAGAGCTCATGTATTAGTTTTACCTACTGGAAAGAGACTGTATCTATACTGCTCAGCCCAGACCGGACATCCCCCTGTGCCATAGTTAGCTACATCGACGAGGCATATATGGACATTGACAGAGACTTTTCTGAGGAGTAATTCTTCGCTCTGGCTTCTGATGGACAGCGCTTGGAGGGTACCTCGCAGCCCGTGGATTTTCAGGGATACGCTGTGTAGTGTGTGTGTGTGTGTGCGCGCGGCTTGGAACCGTGGAGCGTTACTGCATTGTCAAAACCCCAGCCCCTTCCCGGTCCCCATCTCTGATCTCTAACGGATGAGACTTGGAAAGCTCTCTGGGCAACACATTCAGGGATGTATCTTCCAGTTGTTCTGGGATAAAAATACTCACCTGCAAAAACCAGCCTCTTTATTATTTTTTTTTTTTTTCCTCCCTCCCTGTCCCACGTGGCTGGTCAGAGACTTTGTTGCTGACAGATGAGGATACTCTGTATGTGCCAATTTAGTTGTGGCTGTCTTTCATGGCTACCAGAATTAGCAAGTCAAAAAGCACAGAAATTGCCCTCCAAATGTGAGGTCCAAGGAGCCAGCCTGACTGGGACCTGCCACACCAGCCACGTGCAGAGCCATCACGAGGACTCCCTTCAGGTGTAACCCTTCTGTTGGGGTTTGGAATCAGGGGTTTAGGGTTGGTTAGAGTGYGAGTGTGTGTGTTTGCGTGTGTGTGTGTGCTTTTAATTCCTGAGAGCCCTAGCTCCAGTCACCTCTTTACCATCTACTTTTGGATCATTTGGTACTAAATCTGTCTGTGCGTTGGGAGAGAACTTCTGCTCCTGCTGTCTTTCCTGCAGACCCTTCCCATCTGAAGGCGTTTTACAGTGCTGCGGAGAACAGAGACATTTCAGCAGTGGTGGAAYTGCAACAGGGGTTGGCTTTTTCACAGAGCACTAGCATTAAAATGTACTAATTTTTTAAACTTGYGGCTTGTCCCTTCTTGGGTAACTAATCTGGTTTTAAAATTGTTTTCAGGACCATTGCTCTTGATGCTAACCTGCTATGCCTGGAAGTCTTATGTCAGTCTCTGCTTTCAGTCCTTAATATCAACACACACATTAATCTTGAAGTGCAATATTTACTGGAGATGTCAGTTTTTTCCTGGATCTAATTTAATCAGAATGTGTTAAATGCTGGGAATAAACACTCCTGGTTGAAAGTAACTTTGTAGGATATGTTGGGAAAGGGGGAAGCAGGATTTGGCAGTCCCGATTGCCAAACCTGCACATGCCCTGCCTGCTCACCAACATTGTTGCTCCAAGACAGTCAGATTCCCAGGAAWGAAATACAGTCTAAAGTCCTGAGCCACTGCATTTAAGTCAAAAAATACGCATCTTGCAGCTCCAGCTAAAAGAAACCAGTTTTCTTTCAAACATGCATCTCAATTTTTTTGAATTTTCTTAACTTATTTGATGAGATGACTTGACTTCAGCTCTGTCCAGGCTCTGGAGAGGGACCAGTGGCAAGGATGTCCCAGAGCTGTAGCATTTTGTCTCTAATCTTTGCCAGCAGAACGAAACCCACTCCGAGGATCCCTGTGCTGGGGCCTGGATGAGTGGATGAGGCTTCCAGCCCCAGGTGCRGGACTCGCTCTCTAGAAGTCACCCTTCTCCTCTCGCTTATCTCCCCCTTTGGGGTCCTGCTGTGGACTTGCAGTCAGTACTTGGCTTGCGGGGTGGTCAGAGCTGCTGAGCTTGTGCATGAACCTGGAGCCTTGCAGGAGCTCCTGGGGATCCTTGTGTCCCTCCCTGGGGGCTGAATCCCCTGGGCAGACTCTGCCCCGCTCCAGTGAGGTTACCCTGGGCGCACCCCTTGTGTCGGGGAGCTCCTCGCTTCGGCAGCTGCCGCTCTCTGTTCTTCATCAGGTCACCCCCACCCTGCCCCCTCCCTCCCTGAGCTGATTTCTTTCTCATCTGTACTTTTTTGTTCTTGGGTATTTGTGTTTTTGGTGTATCTTTGCTTCTTCTTAACTGTAATAGATGTACACTTAAAATAAATGCTTCAAATTAAAAGGCTTTTAAGTTAAGGGATGCCTTTTCCATAGTCTAGTTAATTGGTGCATCCAACGATTGCTGCTATAAACCTGCAGAGTCTCATGTACATGTCTGTATTTATGTAGCGTACAGCTGGGGGCCCGGCCGCCTCTCCCTGGCTGYGTGCGGCCGAGCTGAAGCCAGGCCCGCCTGCCTCGGGGCTCCAGGGTCCCTCCCCGCGCTGGGGGAGCGGGGGGACCTTTGGGTCCTTGCTGGAGGCAGCGGGGCTTTGCTTTCGCCTCCAGGCTGAGGCGGGGGCTGGCTGCAGGGGGCCCAGGAGAGGAACCCACAGCGGCTCCTCCAGCRAAGGAGCGCGCTGGGCTCCAGGGGAAGGGCTCTGCCGGCAGCGGGCAGGGGGATGAGCGTGCAGGGAGGGTCGCAGGCAAATTTTAACTGGGGGCCACGTTCCTGTGGGCTCATCTGTCCATGCCAGATGCCTCAAGAATCCTGTTTTGAGAGGGACCAGACAGCTCTGTCCTTCATCCTTGTTTTGTCTTATTTATGGAGAGCACGGGGAGGAAGCGCCCTGCGCTGGGGAGAGCTCGCTGGCTTCAGCAGAGGTTGCAGCAAGCGCTGGGACGGGGGGCGGAGGGGGGACCCCTGTCACTAATAAGTACTTGTGGAAGTCTGCACTGTCCCCGTGGATTGCTGAGGTTCGTACTGCCCAGATTAATGCCAATTTACTAACTGCAAATAAACGTATTAAATGAAAACTATTAAAGAAATCTATTTTAAAGGAATGAGTAGAGATGTCTTTCTTTGGAGTCCCTTTACCAAAGCCGTAACAACCCTCCCTCTGCCCTGCAGGACTGGAGGTAGGATTTTTTATGTTCTCCCCAGGAGTAATGGTTTCAGTGAGATCTGTTCTGCCCTCCACCCTCACCCCCCTACCCTGCCTCACCCCTCAGCTCTGGGCCCCTGCAGCTGAGAGGGGGGGCTGGAGTGTCGGGGGGAGGGGATGAGGAAAGGCCCTTTTCCCAAACGCCCCCCCACAGCCTGGAGCAAGGYAGGGCAATAGAGCAGGGAGAGGGGAGGCCTGCGCCTCGCTCCTGCCCCTGCCTGGCTGTGGAAGGTGTCCCCAAAGACCCCAGCTTGCCCCCCACACCTCCAGCAGCGGAGGCCAAGGCCCTGGTTACCCTACGACACAACAGAGCAAGTCCTGGCAGATTTACGTTTATTGATACGGTGCAAAGCTGGCAGTGACTGTTGCAGCCATTTGCCTCCGAGCTACAGCTGGCAGCTGGGGACAGGGCAGGGCAGGCGGCCGGGCTCYGGCTACTCGTGCTGGCAAAAAAACCCAAAAGGGCTTTGGTGAGAGGCTGGAGGCAGGGAGCACTCCACCACTCTTAGGTCCTGGCACCGGTGGCAGGTGAGGACAGGCAGGATGCGGCCGCGGGCTGTGCAGCCGCTCCTCTGGCTCCAGGCATGGCAGGAGCCCCCTGCCCTGCCGCCCCCTCCCCGCGGCTGGGTGGGCTTACCTTGGAGGTGATGACCTCCCTGGTGCGGGCGCGCAGCTTGTTGACCTGCGTCTCGGCGATGTCGGCACGCTCCTCTGCGTCGTCCAGCTCGTGCTGCACCTTGCGGTACTTCACCAGGTTGGAGTTGGCCTGCTGCTCCTGGATGGGGTGAGGGGAGAGGTGGGTGCGTGGGGCACAGCCGGGGCACCGGGCTGCGAGCTCCCCACGTGGACCTCACGGCCCCTTTCTCTCGCAGCCATCCCAGGCAGCCCCAGGGAAGGGCAGCACTGTCCTCTGCCCCGGGAGAGCCACGGTGGGGACGGGCACTTACCGCCTCCTCAAATTGGCGCTTGTAGCTCTTGACCTTGCTCTGCAGCTTGTCGATCAGGTCCTGCATCCGCGTCAGGTTCTTCCGGTCTTCCTCAGCCTGCAAGTGCCCCGGCTCCGTTAGCAGGACCCCAGAAGAGCCCCCCCCCCACTCAGGGTCCAGCTGTCCCCATACCTTTATCCAAGAGTCCCAGTGGTGCCAGGGCCCTCCTCACACAGAGGGAGCACCAACCCAGCCCCCAGTGCCAGGTCACAGGGTCTGTCCCCTGGTCCCCTGCCTTGTGTCCCAGCACCCAGCTCAGGAGGTGCTGGCAAATGGGCAGAAGGACACAGAGCAGGGGCGGRTGCTGTGACAGGGAGAAGCCTGTCCCACCCTTGTCGGTCCCYGACAGAGCCCAGAGCAAGTCTGGATCACACGAGAGGCTGAGCACAGGGAGAGTTGGGCCAAGTCCTGCTGGGCTGGAGCTGTGACGGGTGCTGCCGTACCTGGTAGCTCAGCTCCTTGATCCTCCGCTCGTACTTGCGAATGCCCTTCTGGGCTTCAGCCGTCTTCTTCTGCTCCGWATCCAGCTCTCCCTCCAGCTCCCGCACCTGCGGGTGGGCAGAGGCCAGCTCAGCACCCTGCTCCCTAGCACCAGCCCTGGCCCCAGCTGAGGCCAAGCCCCTTCCCCGGCTCAGAGCAGCTACAGCAGAGGCTAAGCCACCCCAAGCAAAGGCTGGGAGCCAGGCCCAGGCTTRCAGGTCCTCGGGGACTGTCCCTCAGTGCCCCCGGTTCCCCTGTGGCACAGCCTGGCCCCAGAGGGATGGGACAGTGCTGGCACCTTGCAGAGCCTGGTGCCACAGGGGCCGGGGCAGCACCAGGAGCCAGCTCCTGGGGGACACAGCTAGGGGTCTGCCCCTGCCTTCTCACCCTGGCCTCCAGCTTCTGGATCTGCTTCTTGCCCCCCTTGAGAGCAATCTGCTCCGCTTCATCCAGGCGCATCTGGAGGTCCTTGATGGTCTGCTCCATGTTCTTCTTCATTCGCTCCAGGTGCGCGCTCGTGTCCTGCTCCTTCTTCAGCTCCTCTGCCATCATGGCAGCCTGCAAGGCCAAGAGCACAGAGGCATCACCACGGGGCCAGGCAGCCCTGCCAGACACAGGGGCTCAATGGAGAAGGTCTGAGACCCTCCCCTCTCCTCCCACACACCAGCCCCACAGGGTGCTGGGCACCCTTGCCAAACCATACAGCACAGTCCCCACCCCGCTCTTACGTCCGTGATAGCCTTCTTCGCCTTCTCCTCAGCGTTGCGGCACTCCTGCACTGCATCCTCCACCTCGCTGCTCAGCTGTGAGATGTCTGTCTCCAGCTTCTTCTTTTGGTTGATCAGGCCCGTGTTCTGCAGACAGAGCAGGTTCAGTGACACAGGGACTGGCTATTAACCGYGGCCGGCGGCACCGCTGCTGGTCGGGCTCCTGGCTCTCCAGTGCCAGCGGAGACGTGGGACTTGGTGGTCCCTCACCTGGGAGTGGAGCAGGTTGACCCTCTCGGTGGCCTCCAGCAGCTCTTGCTCTGCCAGCTTCCTGCTCCTCTCTGCCTGCTCCAGCGCTGCCCGCAGCTCCTCCACCTCCGCCAGCAGCAGGTTGTTGCGGCGCTCCAGGGCGGCCGCCTGCTCCTTCAGGTCGTCATTGTGGCGTTGAGTGTCATCCAACTCGATTTGCAGGTCCTGCCGGGCAGCACGGGGTCAGCGGGGACAGCAGGGAGCCGGGGCTGGCAGCAGGGACAGCACCGAATCTGTCCCACCCGCGGCCACCCAACCTTAATCTGGGCCTGGAGCTGGCGGCCCAGTTTCTGGAACTCGGCGGCCTGGCGGTTGGCGTGGCTCAGCTGGATCTCCATCTCGTTCAGGTCTCCCTCCATCTTCTTCCTCAGGCGGACAGCCTCATTCTTGGCCCGGGCCTCTGCATCGAGCGTGGCCTGCATGGAGTCCATGGCACGCTGGTGGTTGCGCCTGGAGGAAAGACAATGCATCAGCCCCGTCCGCCCGGGGACACCCAGTCTGGGACAGCCCTGTCAGGGCCATGGTGCCAGCTCTGCCCCCACAGCGACGGCCCGGCCTGTCCCCTCTCAGCACACACCTCAGGTTCTCAAACTCCTCATCCTTCTCCGCCAGCTTCCTGTCCACATCAGCCTTGATCTGGTTCAGCTCCAGCTGGATGCGCAGAGTCTTGCTCTCCTCATGCTCCAGGGCCCCCTAGAGACAGCAGCAGCCGTGGGAAGGTGGTCCCTGGGGGGGATCTCCCCAGCCACCCACCCCAGCCTGGCCTTGCCCCCCAGCCCAGAGCTATGGGGAGCAGGGCAGGTGGAGCCACCCCAGTGCCTTGCTGTGGTTGCACAACCCCCATGAGCGGGGCACCCAGGGGTTGCAGCTTGGCTCGGGATTGTCACCCTGCCAGCATGGGGTGGGTTGCTGCTCCAGCAGCACCCAACCAGAGCTGCAGGGTGGGCCAGTGGYTCTTGAGGGCAGCGGGCACATGCAAGCGTCAGTGGGAAACAAGRACCCACCTCAGCCTCCTCCAGAGCTGCCTGGATATCGCTCTTCTCACTCTCCAGGGCTTTCTTCAGTTTCTCCAGCTCATGGATGGTTTTGCTGCCCAGACTGATTTGGTCAGTCAGATCAGCAATTTCCTCTGGCAGGGATGGAAGGACATTTGGTCAGGAGCGAGTTTGTGGGGCCAGCCCCAYGCAGGTGACTTCCCCATCCCCCTGCTCAGGCTCGGCTGATGTCCCCCCAGCCCCTTGGAGAGTAGCTGAGGTTGTGCTTGGGGACATTTCCGCAGTCTGGGTGAAGGRGAGGGCATGGGAGAGGCATTAAGGGCCCATGGAGACCTGCTTGTCCAAGAGCAACACCCCCATGCCACAGCCAYGGCACTCTCAGCAGCAAAACAGGCACCCTTTGGAAACAAGGGCCAAGTGACGCTGCCTGTCTGCCCAGAGTGCGCCCAGCAAGAGGGCAGGACACATGCTGGCTGCCTGGCTGGGCGGCTGCATCCCTCCAAGGGACGGGCCAGGCTTGGCTGAGCAGCAAGGTCTGCTCCCTGCCYACAAGGGACCCCTGTCCCACCACAGGGCTGAGGACGGGGGAGCCAGAGGCTGCCCATGAGAGCAGGAGTCTGGGCAGARAGTCCAAGGGAAGAGCTTGAGCCCRGTCCTACCCTGCAGGTTCTTGTTCTCCCTCTTGAGGGTCTCCAAGTTGTCCAGGGACTCCTCGTAGGCATTCTTGAGCTTGAAGAGCTCGGTGCTCAGACTGCGTGACTCCTTCTGTGATGCCTCCAGCTCCGCCTGGGTCTCCTCATACTTCTGCTTCCACTCGGCYAGGATCTTGTCAAAGTTGCGCTGCTTCTTGTCCAGGGCAGCGCAGGCCGAGTTGGCACGCTCCAGGTCCACCGAGAGGTCCTCGATCTCTGTCTGCAGCCGATGCTTGGTCTTTTCCAGCGAGGAACACTTGGCGTGGGCGGCCTCCACTGCCTCCTCTGCCTCCTGCAGCCGGATGGCCAGCTTCTTCCTGCCGATGGCGGCAAGGGGTGAGTGCTCCCAGCCCAAGTGTCACCCCACCCCACTGCTCTGAGGAGGGGAGGCCACCGCCTGCCCAAACAGCCTCAAGTCCAGGCAGAAGGATGCAGTCTCACCCTGGGGTCTGGGAAAGCCCCATCGTTGAACGGAAACTTGCCACCTGCAGGGAACCAACTTCTGCCATGAGACTTACTTGGCTTCCTCCAGCTCCTCCGTCCTCTGGATGGCATCTGTCTCATACTTGGTTCTCCACTGGGCCACTTCTGCATTGGCCTTGGATAAGGTCCTCTGGAGCTCACTCTTGGCCTCCACCTCCTCCTCGTACTGCTCCCGCAGCAGGTCACAGTCGTGCCGGGAGGCTTGCAGGGCATGGGCCAGGGCATTCTTGCTCTGAGGAGGGGAGAGCTTATGAGAGGAGCCRCTGGCCCCAGGCTCCAGGGCACCGGCCATGGCCCTGGGATTGGGGACTGCAGGAAAGAGCTGCCCTTGGGGCTCCTGTGTGTAGGGTATGTCCCACCTCCCCAGTCCAAGAATCTGGGCCACTGCCACAGTGGGACACATGTCCTATTCCCTGAGATCTGTGTCACTCAGAGATCAGCCATGCCCTAGAAACCTCACCTTGGTCTCTTCCTCCAGCTGCCTCTTGAGTTCCTCAATGTTCTGTGTGAATGAGGTCTTGCCACGGCTCAGCTGGTTGATGAAGGACTCCTTCTCCTCCAGCAGYCGACTAAGCTCCCCTAGGTTCAAACAGAGCCAAAACAGCTACTTTGGGGCCGAAGGGCTGCGATCTGCGTGAGGTCGCACTCCCCCAGAGCCAGTGACCTTCAGCTGCATGGAGACCTCCAGCAGTCCCAGCTGTATCCCCACACCCAGGCAAGCTGGGGCCCATGGGCAGAGGTACAAGCAGCTAAAGGCAAAGTATGCCAGCTAGGAAAGCCCTCCTTCTGGTGCCTGAGATGACAGCATATCCCCCAGCACGACTAGCATCACCACAGAGGTCCTCTTCCTTGCCAAGCCATACGGCACCTCTGCAAGGCCCRAGAGGAGGCACAACATGGACATCCCACTCCCCTCCACTCCAGATGGAGCTCCTGCTATTTTTTTGTCCATGGGAGAAGGACAGTCTGCCCAGCTGAACCACGGCTCCCCCACTCAGATGCGCCAGTGCCAGACCAGCCCCAGGGCTGCCACATGTCCCCCGGCTGCCGCCCCCACCTACCGTTCTCGGTCTGCAGTCTGCCCCGCTGCATGCTCACGTCGGTCAGTTGTCGCTGCAGCTCGTCCACTTTGGCCTTGGCCTCGCTCAGCTGGTCCTCATAGGTGCGGCACAGCTTCTCGGCATTGGCCTGCAAGCACCAGGCAAAGCCTGTGTGAGAGCCAGCTCTGGCCAGAGAGCACCGTTCCCCCAGGAGCTCCGCGACTGCAGCACCCCAGGACCCCGCGGCCCCACTCAGCTGATCCCAYGTGCACACCAGGCAGAGGGCAGGAGCCTGCCAGAGCTCTCGTGTCTCTGCTAAGCTAACAGCGGCTCTCTGCAGTCAGTCTCCCGGGAAATGTCTTCCCAGATCCTCCAGACTTGACAAGGACAAGCAAAGCATCCTGCAAGCACTGCCATGGTGACATAGGGACACGCTATACCTAGTGAAAAAGAGGGACTTGGCCATGGCAAAGAGCTACCTAGGACAACATCCCATGGACACGGCTGTGCTGAACACACTGCAACCAGTTGCGCTGATGTTCACAGAAGAGATGAACCTGCCCCGTACAGAACCAGTGCCCACCTTGTTCTTGGTGAGGTATTCAATGTTGGATGACAGGTCATCCACCTCCATCTTCATCTCGCTCTTCTCCTTCTCCAGCTTCTGCTTGACGCGCTGCAGGTTGTCGATCTGCTCGCTCAGCTCCGCCACGCTGTCTGCGTGCTTCTTCCGCAGGGTGGCCGCCGTGGACTCATGCTGCAGGGTTGCTTCCTCCAGGTCCCGCCGCAGCTTCAGGAATTCTGCTTCCCGCTTCTTGTTCATCTCCAGCTGCGCGGCCGTTGCCCCACCAGCCTCCTCCAGCCGCTCGCTCAGCTCCTCCAGCTCCCGTGACACTTCTGCCCGCTGCTTCTCCACCTTGGCTCTGGCGGCACGCTCAGCCTCCAGCTCCTCCTCCAGCTCCTCAATGCGGGCCTGGCAGAGACAGAATAAGGCAGATGCTCCRAGCACCGGGTGAAGCTCCAGCATCTTTGCTCTCCACCATGGAGCAAGGTGTCTCCTCTGATTCTGGGGAGCAACAAGCCACCAGTCTGGAGCAAACGCTTGGGCTGTTTTGGGGTTCTCGGAGGCAGCCACACCTGGTGCTCCTTGGTAGCATGTTTTGCAGAGCTCCTGCTCTCCCCTGTACCCTGCCATTAGGATCCAGGCTGATACTAGCTTCTTTTCTGTGGGAACCTCCATGCAAACAGGCTGAATCTGGGGGCCTGTCTCTGGTAGGAAGAAGCCCAASATACTAGATTTGGATCTTCAGAGTTTGGGTACTGGATTTAAGGTTTTRGTCTGGACAGAGAACTACATCCTAGAAACTGTTCCTCATGCTGATGCTAGCGTTCACCTCAATAGTTCATTCTTTAATTTTCAGTCCACCACATTTTGGTAGAGGGCTTTACTTCTGCTAACAATGCCAGCTTTTTTCATTACTCTTCTGCCAAGGAGATGCCCCTGTGCTCTGGCCCATGCAGATTCCCCAGCACATTACATCTGATGGAAATTTAGGACTCGGGCTGCGAGAACAGTTCCACCATACCTGGAGCTCCTTGATCTTCTTCTGCAGCTGGGCCTCCATCACTTGCCCATCTTCAATCCTTGAATTCAGTTGACTCATTTCAAAGTCCTTCCTGTACAGAAAGRAGGCAGAGCCTCTGGTCAGACAAACACTGTCCTGCCAAGTCCCTCTGGCTCCTGAAGCCAGAGGAAGATTGTTCCCTGCATTGTAACACCCAGGTCCAGGGGACAAACCCACACAGGAAAGGGACTTYAGGGGTAAGAAGCAGCGCATGCACTGCTCTGAGGGAGGGTTGGAGTGGCCAAACTGGCAGACAACCTGGCTCTGAGGTTTTCCCTATGAGGTCCCTAGGTGTTGTTCTCYAGTTCCCCAATGAGAACGGGACATGAGTCATGAAGTCTGTACTTGTAGCTGAGGTCCCAGCTCTGCATTAGGATCCTGCCAGGCAAGTCTCTCCTCTCCAACCCCATGKACAGAGGAAGGTCTATAGCACCCTGATCTCTTCGTCTGTGCAGCTGACAAGCTCCTCAGCATCTCTGCATAGCGCCCAGGAAAACTAAGCCCTCATTCTGCCTGGACCGATCACGCCAGCAGTGCTCAAAGCCACATCCCAGCAGCCCCTGCAGAGGCCACAAGTCCACTTGATTTAGAGATGGGCACTGGCCTGGCAGAGTAAGCACACAGCCCAGGCACATATCACACACTCACTTCTTGAGTTTCTCCTCCAGCTGCTGTTTGTCATTCTCCAGATCCATTATAGACTCTTGTGTCAACTTCAGGTCTCCTTCAAGCTTCCTCTTTGCTCTTTCCAGATCCATGCGGACTTTCTTTTCTTGTTCAAGAGAGCTTTCCAGCTGGAGAATGAAGGGAGAGAGGATAGGGAAGGAAGGGACCCTCTGTAGCCCCAACSTTCCCCATGTCCATTGCTGTGGGAACTTCACCCAGCCCCCGAGATCCAGAGCTGTTTCCTAGTTGGTTGCCAGTCCCATTCCCTCAGCCCAGGACTGCTCTCCATGGGGTACTCTGGACCACCTCTTGGYTCAGGGACAGTTTGTCAATGGGGTTATTCACCAACTGGCCATATTAAATGGGGATCTGATAACGATCCCACCCTCCAGATCCCACTCAGGCACAGCCTTTGAGCTCTCCTGGAGGTATGACTCAAACCTCTCTCACTTCACTGTCACTGGCCTATGACTCACATCATCCACTTGCTGCTCCAGTTTGACCTTGGCTTTGGTCAGTGTGTTGACCTTGTCTTCCTCAGCTTGCAGGTCATCCAGGGCCTGCTGATGGGCCTCTTGCAGTGCCTTCTTCTCTTTCGTCAGCTTGGCAATGATCTCATCCAGAGCAGCCATCTCTTCAATCAGGTTTTTAACCTAGACCAGTGAGGTCAAAAATTGAGCACATCTTCTCAGAGAGAGAGGATGCAAAAATAATACAGCAGCCTGACCCATGGAAGGCAGGAGTCCATGATCGACAGCAGCTTGGCACCACGGCAGCAGCCAGCCCCTCTCCCCTTGGCCAGGCTGGTCCCACCAGGTGGTTTGTCAATGCCCCRAATCACTTGCCGTTGCACAGAACCGTTTGCCCATACCACTCCTGTGCAACGAGGCAGGACACCAGAAGGTTTTGCCTTCTCCCACACCYCTTTGCACTCTGCCCTGCCCCAGCTCCCACACACCAGCAGCCTTGTCCCTGACGTTTCTCTTCGGTGCCCCCACAAGCGCTGAGGCCCCAGGGCAATGAGGCTGTACTCTGCAGGGAGGGTCAGTTACCTTGTTCTCTGTGGCATGCTTCTCCTTCTCCACCTTGGCCAGAGTGATCTCTAGGTCATCGATATCCTTCTTCAGCTCTGCACACTCATCCTCCAGCTTACGTCTCTTGGCGGTGAGGTCTGAGTTCATCTCCTCTTCATCCTCCAGACGCTCTGTCAGCTCCTTCACCTTGGCCTCCAGCTGGATCTTGGACTTGATCAGCAGGTCGCAGCGTTCCTCTGCATCTGCCAGGTTGTCTTGCTCCTGGGACAGGCACAGGAGAGGCAGTGCTCATCCTCTGCCCCAAGAGCATACCAGCAGGCTCTCAGCCATGCTATCCTGGCCCAGAGCTGAAGCTCTCCTTGTGGAAGGGGCAGAGCAAGCCCAAGGTGCTCAGGTGTACCAAAAAAGACAGCTCCAGTCACTGCCCTTTTTCGAGATCCATGGCACAACCACTAACACTAACCAGGGCCACAGAGCTAACAGCGACTAAATCTTTCCAGAGGAAGGGAACACTGGACTGACACTTCCTGGCACAGAAATGGCACAGATTAGCCACAGTTTGCCAAGCAAACATTGCCATCCCTCCCTCCCCCTTGTGAGGGGATCACCCTTGCCAGAGCCAGGGGAGCATGAATCCCCGCAGCAGCCCTGAGATGGCAAGTCTGTGATGTTGCTTCAGGTTTGCACCGAGTCTAACACTGCATTTCAAACAGATTGTGGCATTGAGGGGGTCTCAGAACTGCAAGAGGCTGAAGGAGGGATCTAGCACGCTCTGCTCCTTCTTCCACCCATGGACCCTGCACTATCTTTACATTTCCAGAGAGAGGGTGAGGCACTCACTGCCTGAAGCTGGAGAGACAGGTCATTCTTCTCCTGTATCATGGAGACCTGCTTCTCTTCCAGCTCCTTCCTCTTAGCCTCGGACTTCTCCAGAGCCTCCTTCAGCTTCTGGAACTCCTCCTTCAGGTTGGACATTTCCTTCTCAGTCTGAGCAGACTTGAGTAAAGGCTTGATCTTGAAGAACAGCTTCATCCAGGACCAGTTCTTGACAGCATTGAAGGCCCGGATGTTCCACTGGATGGTATAGAGGGCTTCCCTGGGGGGATACAAGCACAGCATCATCATGGGTGTAGATTCCCCACATCCCATCCTCACTGCAGCAGAGACCTGGCTTTTGCAGGCCTGGACATGGCTCTGTTCTCCACCAGCTGGACAAATGGCAGTATGTTGAATGAATGGCACATTGTCTACACACTGTAGTGGCCCTAGTGGGATGGGTGGTGTGGCCCGGCTTTCAGGTCTCTTCACCCTGCATCCCTCTGAATCTTCCAGTGGAAACCAAMGGCTCCCCACACCTAGATATACTGACCCTCCCTACCAGGCCCATGCCAGACCTCTTACAGGTCTGCCTCCATCCCTTCAGGACAGGGCCATACTCAACCACTGCCAGCCATAGGCAAGCCCCACAGGTCAAACCCACTGAAATGTGCAGAAGGAACAAGAAGACACACAAAGTTCTGCCTCTTCCCCCCAGTTCTACCTCCCGCTGATGATCTTCTGATACTCAATGCGCATGAGGTGCCCGCGGATTCTGGCCTGCAGCATGGTCAGGATCTTGGCCAGACGTTCATCTCGCATCTCTTCCAGCAAGCCCAGCAAACCAGCCTTGAAAAACACCTGYAGGCAAGAGAGTGAGAACAGATCCAACAGCAGAGAGGACAGAGGGCTCAGGGGTAACATAACCTGTCAGGCAGACCTGGGCTACACGCGGCCCAAAGCAGGGATACACGGAGCAGTGAGGGCTACACGGCGCAGCTTTAGGTGCCCTCCCTGTACGGGCACACACCCACGCTCTGCACTGGTTGGAGGTGCACCCACACAAGGCACAGGCACAGCTGGGCACCAGATCCCCCTGCCCTGAGCACATCACATTCCCCAGCAGGGACTAGCTGCTGTGTTGGGYGGTATGAGGTCAGGCAGCAGTGACCTTCTGCTCAGACCTGTTTCTTCTCAGCCTGCATCTTCCTCTGCCCTCCTCAATCCATTCAAGTACCACGTGCAACCTGCAGAGCGCAGGGCTTTGGCAGGGCTGTGGCCAGGCAGAGAGCAAGCTGGGCACAGGGAGCAAACTGGGATTGCAGAGAGACAGGATGGGCAATGTCTGCCTCTCAAGGACCAGCTGCCTGGTCTCACCTTGGTATGACCAAACTTGTACTGTGAGTGGTCCAGTTCCAGGGAGCTCAGCAGCTTCTCTGTGGCCTTTCTGCTGTCCACAAACTTGTCATCTGGAATGGCTGCTGGATTCAGGATACGGTAGCTGCAGGGACAAAGCAGAGAGAGGACATGCAAGAGAACCCCAGCACAGAGTTGATGGCTCCATCATCATCCCTGTACCCCAGTCATGCCAGTTCCCCACGGAAGCATGTCACTGCAGCACAGGCTGGAGCCATGTATGAACCAGGAGCTCCAGGGCGCAGTATGGGCTCTTCCGCAGAGCAGACACCAGGGAACCCTGCCAGATCTTAGTCCCTGAACACAAGGAAGACTGGGCAGGAGGAGGCCACTGGCCTCACCRTGCCTGGTCAGGTCCAGGCCAAGCAGGGTGGATGGGGCCAGCTGGAGAATGGTAAGGATCCCAAGGGCAGAGAGGAATCTGAGCCAGGATCGGAGGACCTGAGCCTTGCCACCATCCACCTGCACCAGCCCTGCATTCGGCATCTCAAACATCACCAGCCCTGCTGTCGCATCACGTCTGGCACCAAACTATCCACGTCTGGCACCACAGAGCCAGCAGCAGAGCTATCCCAAACCGTACATGMACTGGGGGTATTGTGGTGGTTCAGACCAGCCCTGCACAAGCTGGGGAGCAGGTCAGAGTCAGGGCAAGTCTCCCCTCAGAACATGTGTGGGTTGCTGGGCAAGGAAGAARAGGGAGTTACCGCTGCTTGAAGTCTGCGTAGAGAATCCTATTGGGGAATCCCTTACGGCAGATGCGGATACCTTCAAGGACACCGTTACAYCGCAGCTGGTGCAGCACCAGGAAGGCATCCATGGCTCCTATGGGTGAGAACAAAGATGGAGCAGACACTCAGCCCGAAAGAACAGGGGAAATGGAGCTGCAGCATGGGCCAGAACTCTGGAAACAGCCTGTCGTTTTGAACACGGGTGTTAACCTGTCCTGTAGGCCTATGCTGAGCACCAGTGCTGCAGCCTGGGCCTCGGATGGTGGAAGTCAGCCTGAAAGACTCATCCGTGCTATTATACACAAGTGCAAGGCAGCCCAACCATCAATGCACAGCCAAAATGAGAGCCTGGTAAAACTCATTCTCCCCAGTAGAGGAGACTGGCATTGGTCACAGGGGTCTCCRCACTGAGATGGGGCCAGGTCTCAGTGGCAGCAGAATTGCTGCAAGAAAAGGGTTGGGGAGAAGGTGGGTGCAAGGGTCCTTGCCAGCTCCCACACGTGGATGTCACCCAAGGGAACTGCCAGGGTGCTGTCTCAGCCCATGCATACCTGGGGTCTTTGTCTCATTGGGGATGATGCAGCGGACAAAGTGGGGCTGAGTGGAGCGCAGGTTGGTCATCAGCTTGTTGAGATTCTCCTGTAGGGCAGACACAGGGGATGAGGCATGAGGTGACAGCTCTGCTCCCCTGTAACACTTCTCTCCAGCCCCTTCCCCCCACAGGCAGAGAAAGAGCAGACACAGAGCCCCTTACCACTCCTCATGAGAAAGGGGGAATTTCCTTCTGCTTGGCTGCTCTCTGTGCTATCCTGCCAACGGGACATCCCCAGCCCGGTAGCAGGACCATTGCCTTCTGCCAGGGTGGGAGCAATGGCAGAAGGGACTGGGCTGGCAGACATGCCAAATGGCACCTGCAAGTTTTCCTATGCCAGAGAGGAGCCAGATGCTTCCCAAGTATTTGTAGGTAAAGTTTTGCTGCAGGGAAGAGCCAGGAACACAGGACTGACCATATTCCTGGTACACAGCTCTGCTGGTGCCCATCAGCCATGTGCTCAGCACCCTGCAAATCTAGTGCTGGCATCCACATTGGCTACAGTCCTCATCTCATGATGTTTTCCCTGCACCTCCACAGTGCTGCCCACACCCTTCGGCCATGACAGAGGGCCCTGCCGATCCAGCCTGGGCCTCCTTTTCTCTCCAAGGCAGGGCTCAAGCTAAGACATGGCCCTGCCTTTTCTTGTGAGAAAGGCATCTGCACCCTCGATCTTTCCAGGCTGCCTTCCCCTGCTCGTACAGGCTCAGCCTGTCCAGGACCAGCTYGGGGAAGGGAATGCCTTCCCACAGCTCCACGTCATCATGGGGCAACTTCTCACCACAGACACCTTTCCCCAAGGCCTATGACTTGTCCAGGAGGAAGAAAGTCACACGTCTCCCTGAACGGGGGCTCTGACACAAGCGCTGACCTCTTTGAGCACCCTGTCACTACAAGGCTGTCATGGCAGGACACAGCTTTGGGCTCACACACCCCTCTGTGCTGTTTTCCAGTTGCTTAAGCTCTGGAGTGGACAAATAATTCCTGTGGTGAGCATGGGAACGGGGGGGTGTGTTATCCTGAGCTGTAAAATAGCTCAGGTCACCTCCCTGGACAGGACAGCAGAGAGCTGCCTGCTCAGAGACCTGTAAGATCCTCCTCCATTTTCTTCTGCCCAAAGGCTGTCCTTCCCGCCGACAAGAATGAGGAGAGAAGTAGCACAGACTTAAAGTGATGTTCATGTAATACATTATCTAAACATCACTACAAGTCTTAACTGCCGCTCTCTCAAAGGTGAAGGAGCTGCCGAGCAGCGCAAGCATCAGGTGGGCAGAAGCAGCACAAGCCCCAGCTCAAAGGGAGACATCATTCTCCTAGCCTGGAGCCTCGTGTCCTTCCCTAGCAGCACGGGGACAGGGCTGGGCCCCTTGCCCAGGGACAAGCAGGTGTTAGGAGCTTTTGCCTAGTGGTGGTCCTTCAGGAGCCCTGGCGGACCTTCAGGCCCCAGGAGCTCATGTGCAAGATACCCCAGAGTCTTGGCAGGGAAGTGGGACTGATACTGGGACACTGAGCATGCTGACCTCATGGCCTTGGATGAGGGGCTGGCTCTTACCTTGTGCAGCTGCGACACTGTTTGGAAAGAAGCTGCCTTTTTACGTTTCTCCTTGGTCCCTGGCTTGTGAGGTTCCTCTGTTGGGTTGAAATATCGATTAATTACATCAGCAAAACATCTGCTCGGCTTGGAGGACTCAGGAGCACCCCGAAACATCCCTGAAATGCCCACAGCTCTCTGTAAAGCAGAGGTGGTAGTGCCCTGCTGCAGAGCAAAGCCGCAGACCACCAAAAACATCTCCCACAGCACCCAACTCTGGATATTGCTTTTCAGCTCTCGGTAACAAGAGACCCCTTCACACATCCCAAGTCACAGGGCCACCAAGACAGCTCTACAGCACTGGACAAGCTCAGCCTGGTCCTAACCACCCACCTAAAGCCCCTAGGCCAGCATTGCATGTCCAGAGTACCCACCTACCCAGCTCAGAGAGGTATTTAGGGGTCAATGTGGGTCTTCCCTTTGCCCTGGCTGCTAGGTGCAGGAATGCTGCACCAACAGCTGGGCATGGGGGTGAGGAGGCTTTGCTGCAAAGGGAGGGAGAGACCAAGGTCAAAAAAGGGGTGAGGCTGTTCCTCACCTGAAGTGGAGCTCACATAGTTCTCATAGAGGGAGGCCAGGAGTTTGTTTTGGGATTTTTGGAAGACGGACACCACTGTCTCATTCAGAGGGTCCTTGTTCTTGTCCAGCCACCCAATGATGTTGTACGGCACCTGTAACCAGAGGAGAGAGGCAACAGTAAGGACAGCCCTGCAAGGGAGAAGGTGTGAATGCTGTGAAAGATCTGACAGGGGACGTACCACACCAGCATAGTGCACCAGCTCAAAGTGGGCCTCGTATTTCCGCTTTTTGTCCGGCCGGGGCTTCTGGAAGTTGGGCGACTTCCCAATGTGATTGTCGTAGAGCTTAGCTTTGAATGACATGTCGGAGGCTTTTGGGAACATGCACTCCTCTTCGAGGATGGACAGGATTCCCAGTGGCTGCAGGGAGAAGGTGGCATAAAGAGGTCTGAGCTCAGTGTTGCCATGTCCCATCCCAGAATGGGGGATTCTCTGTGCCACTGAGCAAGGTGAGGCAAGGCTTGATTTGGRAGACCTCATCCTCATTCAGGCAAACGGTGCAAGACATTGACCATGGGGCAAGCTATCACTGCTGTATTCCAGGCTGCATCTGACCTCCAGCCAGTCAGAGTGGGACTGGCCTGGCCTGCAAGACATGGGGGCTTGCCCAGGTCCATCAGATTGTTAGGAAGGGGAGATCCTCTCCGGTATCCTGACAGGTTTGCTCTTTCCCCACCAGAAAAAAAGGTGAGTTTCCTCCATGCAATGGTGGAAATCTTTTATACAAGCTGCTCTGAATCAGCAAGTACTCAAGTAAGAGGCACTGAGGGGCAGCAAGTGGGTAGGAAAAAACGGGCAGAGATGACTGTTTTCTGGAGGAAAAGGCTGCACAAGGTTTTGTGGCTCACTAGTGGGTAAGAAYAGAATTTCTGTGGTTTCATAAAGTCAAAATTTGTGTCAGAAAGGACTCAGTGGGCTGGAGGCTCTGAGCTGTACGTGTGGCGAAAACAAAGTTGGGCACTTGCCACTGACTGGGGAGGGAATAATTTCATTTCTGGTAGCARAGCACCTCTCACTGTTCCAGTCTTACAAGTTGCCTACCAGAAGTACCATTGCTGTGCCCTGACTCATGCTTTACCTTCTCAATCAGGTCGATGCAAGCCTGTAGGTCCAGGCCAAAGTCAATGAAGACCCATTCRATGCCTTCCTTCTTGTATTCTTCTTGCTCCAGGACAAACATGTGATGGTTGAAGAACTGTTGCAGCTTCTCATTGGTGAAGTTGATGCACAGCTGCTCAAAGCTGTTGAACTGCAAGAACAAAACAAACCTAYGTCAGAAGGAGGAGCTCCAGACATGAAGGGATTCACTCTTCTGCTTTGTCTGGGTGTGAAGAGTGATCTCGGCTAGGCTCAGCTGGATTGCTACCAGAGCAGGTAGCCAGGAATCATTGGAGATGTGCCCACAGCAATGTTAGAAGAGTTCTTGTGAGCTGCCTGTTTGCTYCAGATAAATTAATTCAGACAAGGCCAGCAGTTTCTTGAAGGAGATAGAGCTGTCAGACACTAGGGGACTGAGCTGTCTAGCTACAACATTCCCCTGAACCCATTGCAGGGGSCCTGCAGAACTCACGTCAAAGATCTCAAAGCCTGCAATGTCCAGTACTCCGATGAAGAACTGTCTGGCCAGCTTGGTGTCTAGGGTCTTGTTGATCCGAGTCACCAGCCACTTGAACATGCGATCATAGGTGGCTTTAGCCAGGGCTCCCACAGCATAGACAACCTGCCAAAGCAAATCATAAAGCAGGTCATGAGCATTTACGCTTCTCCCTGCTTTTGTAGGAGCTAGAGGCTGAAAAAGAGAGCTCCTCTTGGCACACGAAGGACAGACAGACAGATCCAGGGAGTTCATGGTTACAGTATATGCTCCAAGATTAGTTTTCACATGCTCACAAGTGTGTTTTTGTGTCCCTGGCCTGGTCCCTGGCCTCCAAGAACTTAGGATAGATTCAGTCTAAAGTGATATTTTCAGAAGCCTTGTGCATGGCAGGAGCCTACGCACTCTGGATAAGACACCAGGTCCTAAGGTCCTCTTGAATTTTACTCGAGGACTGGCTTGCACTATTCAGGCCAGGCTTGGGTTCCAAACTGTGATGTGGCTGGAATCTGACAAGATACATTTTTGGTGCATTTGAGTCTCCCACAAGATCAGTTTAGATGAGTRTTTAGATGAGTTTTCTACTCATGGGAGTGTGACTGTCTCTGAAGCAGATCCATGGAAACTGGACCTCTTCTGGCTGTGATCCAACCCACATTTCAAAGATACTGCATTGAACCTCCAGCCTTGGTTAATATCCAAAGTTATCTGCCAGCTCTGCCACCGACTTTCCCAGCTGCTAAAAGCCAGTAACTGTGGATACATCTTCTCATGCTGCTCTGGAGTCTCCTCCTAAAYCCAAGAAAGTGAACTGAAGCACCGGTCACCCTGTGCAGAGAACATTACGCAATGGGCCTGCCTGCAGAGGAGTCACGTACCAGCATGAGCAGGGAGCCCGTGTCCCAGCACACTCACCTGTTCCACGTTCTGACCTTTGGTCACGTATTCATTGCCCACTTTCACACGAGGATGGAGCAACCCCTTGATGAGGTCAGCTGAGCTGACTCCCATGAGGTAGGCAGCTTTGTCAGCACCTGTAAAACAGTACAAAGTCATGAGGACCCAGCAAGGAAGCCCTGGGAAGGAAAAAAAGAAAATAAAAAAATTACCAGCTCTTCTGCTGATCAATGCTAACTATACTAGTTTTTCCACCTGCTCCAGTGTCTACTGTGATTTCCCATCTTGGATATTGTATGATGCTTTTAAAGTTTGGACCTCCTGCCTGAGAAGTTACTGTTTGAAGGAGATGGCCATAGCAGATCTGCTGCACCTTATGAGGTGCCTATCAGGTTTTTGAGTCTTCTTGATCTGGGGATMTCTATGCATTTTCCAGTGGAAGCTTGGATTCCCATACAGTGAATTTTAACTGACCAGAAGARAGGTGATTTTCCTGCTTATCTTTCATAGACTCCTAATAGCAGATTGTAGCTAGAAAATCACCTCTGTAGGGAAATCACTGCTAGATCAAAATCATCTTTAATTAGCATGTAGCAGCTGAATCCTGTGTTGACATTCCTCAGGCAAGGGGAACACTTCCTTCATGAATGTTAGCATGACAAGGTCTGATCCAGGTAGTCATTTCTGCTGGGTCCCTGCCTCAGCTGATGTATAGTTACTGCTTAAGCCTTCCAGTCAAGTGGAAGGGCTTCCCCTTCTCATCCTTCCACATGCTGGAAAGTCACCCKCTCCTTGAAGCTTGCTCCATTATGCCTGGGAGCCAGGCATAATGTAGCAGTGCAAAAGCAATAGAAAATATTTGAGCTCTGACTTTTCTGAATTTTCAGGTTTGCTCTGCAGCCTGACTATTCTCTTAGATCTATGATTTGCATTGGATTTTCCTAAGCAACAAGCAAGGAAAAGTATTAGACAGTGACTGTATCCTACTCTAATTGGTCTTCAGGAGGCTGTGACTCGAGCAAGTCCTTGCAGTTCTGACCATGGCCTGGCTCATATTCTGTGGACAACTGCTCTGGAAGGCTGTCTAATGAARTGGAAGAGGTGATGAAGGGCAGGAGAAGACTGAACAAGGTGAAGCACAGCCAGGGTGTGACAGCCTGTGATGTTGCTGAGGCAAGTCTGATGCAGATGAGACCACCTAGTACTTATGGAAAAGGCTGTCCTAAATATGCCCGCTCAAGGACAAGCCCCTTTGTGCGCCTACAGCAGGTGCTAAAACAGTGTGGTTGCTTGGGATCGTGGTCACTGACCTTCACAGACCAGGCCAGGGAAGTTATCACAGTCTGCCCTTGGAGGAATTTGCATGCCCAGGCCAGGCTGGGCAGATCTGGCAGCACGGAGCCAAACTCACTTTCAGTGCCGTCAGCCTCTGCCTGCTCTTCTCGCTGCTTTTGCTTGAACTTCATGTTGCCGAAGTGCATGATAGCGCCCACTATTTTATAGGAGCCGTATTTCTCATCATTGCTGAAGCCCAAGATGTCCATGGCGTGCTGAGGAGAGACAAAGCAGTATAGATAGAAAAAAATCACCACTCTGAGGTGAGGGTTGGTCCTCTYACCGTCTCCTAAGGTGCTCTCCCTATCCTGGGGCTCTGGGCAGGATGCTCTATCCAGTGGGCACCTAGCCAAGGAATCCTGTCCATGGGATTTTGAATGTGAGTCCAGCTCCCACAAGATCTATTTGAAAGCAAAAGGACTAGCCTAGCATCCACAAGCAGGAGGTTTTCCAAGGTGAGGTCTCATCTTCTCATGGGAGCCATGGGAAGTGCTCATGTGCTACAGGCCCTTCCTAATGCAGGGAATTACTYTCCCTTCTCTGTCTGGGGGAGGCTGTTGATGGCGATTAGACTCACTCTGCTCTTTCTTGTAGGCTCACAGCATGTGTAGAGCAACTGCCAATAAACCAGAGGGAACTCACAGCTGATTTAGAGAGAGATACAGAAAAGCCAGGACACGTCCCCATGTCTGCCCAGAATGAGGTTGTGCCCTCCCCCAGGCCGCTGCCTCGGGCTCTGCAGTGTGAAGGAAGAACACGTACATCTGTCGCCATGAGTTCCTCGCCGTCATCCATGTTGTCCACAGTTGTTACACCCTGAGAGCAGAAGTGGTAGTCGTAGGGGTTGAGGGAAAGCAGCAGCATATCTGTTGGGGGAAGACATGCAGGGGGTGAGGCCAGTCTGACAGAGACAAAGCTGGGGCAGAGGGGCAACCCTGGACACAGATGAAGAGGTACGGCTTCATTGGGCTCAACTAGAGGGCACCAGCCGGTGGGAGGAACAGCCTCTTCAAGTCCAGGCAGGCCCACACATGGGTCCATCTCTTCTGTGATGTGTCTCCTGCTTGCTATCTTGGGATATGGCTTGGCTGCAGACTGATTTAGAAGTGGCCATCCATGTCCTTGTGACCACCAGATAAGATTACTGCTCTGCACAGCTCTCCAGACCTGCCTAATAAGGTATTGTTCTCCAGCCAGCAACAAGCTCAAGAGCCTAGAGCCAACAGGCTGACCGCCCCAGGGGACTGTGCCAGCCACCTTTCTGCAGTGTGGAAAGGTTTCCTGCGCACTCCGTGTGACCTGGCACCTGGAGGGCAGGGCTGCTCAGAACACAGGACTGCCCCAGCGCAAATTTGGGTCAGCTGGGACTGTCCTGGGGAACACATCTAGGATGTCTACACCAGAGCCGCTGCTGTGAGCGAGCTGTGCAGCTCTTTTCAAGCTCACCTGAAAGAGGTCATCTCACTAGGGTGGCTGAAGAAGCTCAGAGTGGGCTGTAAAACACTTCCCCCTACCCCAAAATGAGTAAATATCTAGCCTGCACATGCTGAGGTCAGTGCCGTACCCACCACACGACAAGGACTCTGTGCAAGGCAGCTTTGCAAAGCGCGCTCCCACCCTGCAGATAGACCCTGAGCAACCACTTCTCTGCTCCTAGACAGTTGCCAAAAGGGCTTTAGCCTGGCTTCTCAGTCTGTGAGGATAAAGGAGGCTGGATTAGATGACCTCTTGAAATCCCTTCCACCCTGAATTATTCACCAATCCTATGATCCTGCGCAGCTAGCAAAGCATTCGAGGGCAGTACCTGCATGGGTGAGCTGGGTTTGCTCATTCCCTGGGGACCCCAAAGCTGACAACAGAGCTCTGTGGCTATTTTTAGGCCATCATGCTATAAAGGCTATGCTGCAGTTTTGGTTGCCTTACCTTGCAGCTCTGGCTTCTTCCCAGAGAGGATCTGGTAGTAGATGTGGTAGCTTCGCTCTTTGGGTTGCTGGAAAATCACTCTTGATTTTTCCAGAAGATCTAGAATCAAATAGGGCAGAGGGGTTAGAGGAGGGTTTGTTCTTTCCTGGAGCTGACCCAGCATCGGCACAAATAGCGAGATGAAATCCCTCCCCACGGCAGCTGGCACACGTTTACTCACAGATGTCAATGTCTGCAGAAGCCAGCTTCCCTGAGGGGCCAAAATGGATCCGGATGAACTTCCCCTAGAAACAGGCGCCAGAGGTAAGTGCTGGGCTCAGCTACACAGGTACAATTCTGAACAGTTCCTAGAAACCTCAGACAACTACAACACACTGGTTATTTCCCACTTCTTAGGCTTCTGCTGATGGCAGGTAAGTTAGTGGGCTCTGTGAGGGGTAGATAGATGAAGCTGTCTGGTTTGTAAGGTGCAGAGAGTCAGACAGCGTCGCCTAAGGCTTTAAACACTAGGCAGGCAGAAATTTCACTCACAGCAGATAAATCCCTGTCCTCGAGCCTGTTCTTAAAGCTAAGCACTTCGGTGGGGCTGTGTGATACTGAGTCTGCCCACAGCCTCCTGCTCTCTGGTGTGCTGAGGAATCTCACCCAGCAATGTCTCCTTTCCCTCCAAGGCACTAGAACAGGCATTGAAACCACCTGTGGCTGATGAGCTCTACATCCCACAGCAGACCCAGGCTGGGCTTAGCAAAAAAGATGCTGCTCCCTGGAAGGGGCACGCTTGTCTGTCCCAGCTCCAGCACTCCAGGCTGTGCTTACCGGCCCTCTCAACTTTGGTCCTGTAAGGGACTTCTCTCCAGCCACAGGCTGTGACACCAGGGCCATTCATTCTGACCAGCACACCATTTACTGCACTGATGTAACCACAAGTTTGGCCTCAGCAGACCAATCCCACTAGGAAGCAGAGCTAGCTTCCTGCTACGTGCCTTTGGCTGACACCATACAAAACCACAATGCCACAAGCGATGCATTCAGCTTACATAAACGCGGCACATTAGCTCTCTGTCTTGCTAAGACACTTACAAAACGCGAGGAGTTGTCATTTCTTATGGTTTTGGCATTGCCAAAAGCTTCCATAGCTGGGTTAGCCTCAATGATTTGATCTTCGAGGGTACCCTGGAAAACAAAACCAAAGGATGTGTCAGCTCCCACCCAGCCAGAGGGGATCTGTTACAAACAACACAGGGAAACAGAGAGTGGGGCTCCGTGCACCATCTGCCTGCTACGCTCTTTAGCTGTCTTTAAGAGCCTGCTGCTCCTGAGGCATCTCCTTGTCTCATGAGGCAATGCAGCTCGGTTTAGGGGTCAGCAGAGCTAGGTTTTGCAGCAATGCTCTCTGTGGGCTTCCCTTTGCCTAAACTGGTCCCTCTGAAGATCCAGGTTACTGCCCCTCTGCACACAGCAGTCCTCAGCCCCTTTCTTAGGCTGCTACAATATGCAAACCAAGAGCAAACACACGTTGTTACCACAACAGTCTGAAACATGTCAGACTCTTTGACTCTGCCAGGCATTTCTTCTTCCACCAAACCAAAGTCTTGGACAGTTCAAATCACAGCACATTGCAAAAGAAGAGATCCAGAAGACAGGCTTGATCTACGACTCCCTGCACCAACAACATGCACAGCAGGGTCACAGTGTGATGGGAACACATCACAGGTCCCAGCTGGTGTGATCTGCTGAACTCACCAGAGCTCTCCTGAGCAAGCCCCAAGATTAATTTTCCCCTAACTTTGTTTTTCCATTCATGTTTCACATTCACAGTTCAAAGATAAAGAGACAGCCTCCACCTAATGCAGGCAAAGCAGGACAAGAATTCAAGGAGAGAAGCAAGAGACTCAGGCCAAGCCACACGAAGGACAGTGGGGTTTGACAACAGTAGTAGAGTTTGGTGGCACAGGCACCTGCAGGATTTTTCATGACAGCCCATGCTCYGACACATTACAGTCCATAGGGCTTTCCTTAGGTGGGAAACACCAGCTCTGGGCTCTGCCCACCAAGAGCCGCRCTGCCTTTTCAGTGTTGGGCCCACGGCTGCCCCCCACCTCTGTGTGGGGCAAAAGAGACAGCTTTACTAACAAACTGTATTTTGGCACTTGGATATCCTTTGATCTGTTATCTTTAAATTCAGCGTGATCTAAAATTGCCTGGCCTGTGAGATTCAAGGGGGGCTGCCCCATGAGCTGCCCCGGGGACCCACAGATTCAGCCCCCCAGCTATCTCACTCTTAGTAAATTTGCCCAAGTGGTCTGAGACTCATGTGTTAACGGGCATCCCCCAACCAAGCGTATGCATCAGCTAAACGCTGTCCCTCAGGGCTCAGACAGAGAAACAGAGGGCCAAGGACATACGACTGAGCTGCTGAAACGGCTGAGCCCTTGGAGTGCCGGGAGCACCAGGGACTGAACATTTGCTGGATTTCCAAAGGCACTCAGTTGTTTCCTTGGAGCTAAGCAAGCACCTCAGAAAGGCACCCCAGAGAAGGACATCAGCTGCCTGCAATGTGGTGGGCCGAGCCAGTTCAGGTCTTTGCAGAGGGGGGCATGTCCAGGCATCATCAGGGCCCTGGTCTGCAGCCAGAGCACAGTGCTGCTCGTGGAAAAGAGGGTCTTGCCCTGCCCCTCAGCACCACCGCTCTCAGCTGGGCTTCGAGGCTGGGGGGGCCACTAACGGCTCAGAGAGTGGAGGCTTCACCTTATCTTTGGAGGAGCCCACGCCACCCCCAGGCAAACACTGTGCTGGTTAGAAACAAGCGTTTGAAGAGTAATGATCCCTTGAAGGAGAGGTTGGAGTCAGAAAGGTAGGAAGTCACTACGAGATGAAACACCAAAGCTTCAAACTATGGGAAGGTGGGAGATACAAAGCCAAGCGGAGAACTAAACGCTGCCCAGGTGCGGGGGCAGCCCTTGCTCCCAGACCCAAAGCAAATGCCCCACACAGGCATTCCTCATCACCCCACCATAGCTCTGTGGTGCAGCAGAACCCTGTCCTCAGCGTTAAAGATTAGGAGGCGACAACACTTACCCCAGTTTTAGTGGCAACATCTGCCTAGAGAAAGGAAAGAAAATTGTCTTTAGAAATCCAGAAAAGCAGGCAAGAACCACAAGAAGCATGGTCAGAAAAGCAGGGCATGACCATTTAGTGCCAAAAAAAGTCCAAGAAAAAATGGGAGGATTAAACTTGATAAGAGATGCCAAAAAGTTGTTAAATAGATTAGCTCAAGAAAATAAAGAAATGCATCAAAAAGCAAGAACAGTTAAATCCAAACCCAAAGAAGAGTAAAGAAAATAATGCTGAAATATTGCTTGTTTGATACCTAAAGCAGTCAGTTTGCTTCTACAAGGGAAAAGCAGGCTGGAGCCTCAACATATCAAGAAGAAGTAAGCAATTGCAAGGGCAGCTCAAAAATAACCAGCACCAAAGAAATGTAAGAATCAAAACAAGAGCAAGAAAAGCACAAGGTAGAAAAGGGTCAAAATGAACAAGAGGAGAAAAAAAGGAGAAAAGGACGAAAAGCAAGGCTTAAAAGAGACAAGGTGGGAAATGGCAGGTTTACTCCATTCTTTTAATGTTCCTTAAGAAGACGACCTGTGGGGTGGGAAGGAGGAAGAGAAGACAAAGAGGGCATCTAAAGCACCTCTTCCAGGCTGTGCAGATTGAGCAGCCACATAAAAAAAAATCCATTTCCCCTTGAGCAGAATAATTTCAAGCCTTGCTTGTTCAAAAGTCAGGGAAAAGCCAAGCCCTGCGTGGGTCAGACCAAAACACGCTTCCAAATGCAAAAAGTTGGGGGAGGGGAAAAAAAAGTAAAAAGAAGAAGAAAGAGGGAGGGAGGGGAAAAAAGAAAAAAAAATAATAAAGAAAGGAAGAAAACAGCAAGAACTGGTTTCAAAAGAGGGTCTTACTAATTTCTTGCCCGGTGTGTCGCCCAAGGCTGCGACAATGGCAAAGTACTGAATGACCCGCTTGGTGTTTACAGTCTTACCAGCACCAGATTCTCCGCTTAGAGTAACAGAAATACACAGATCAAGGACATAAGGCAAAGAACAGGCAAAACTTCAAACAGAGACCCTGCCGACCTGCCACCCTGCTCATCRTGCCAGGAGGGAGAAGCAAAGTATCGGAGGGACAGGGAGGCCGGCACTATCAATCCCCTCCAGCCTGGGGGTGTACGTGCTTGTCTTTAGGGCTTGTCTTTGGAGCGAAACCCAGCTCCATCCTCGCCGTGTCCTCYGGCTGCAAGCCTGGGCTCGGCCTGCCCCCCTCGAAGGTGCCGTGGGGGGTCAGCTGCCCGCTGCAGCTACRGTGAGAGGTGCCGGTGCCCACCACGGCTGTACGGCCCTGGCCCCGGGGCTTCAGCTGTCCGGGATCAGCCAGGAACCAGCCTCGCCTGCTCCCGCTTGGGTAGTTTCAGCACGCCCCGCTTTGCTGGGGGGGCTTGGAGATGGCAGTGGCACCGCGCCGGGGCGAATCCTGCCCGGGCGAGCGCCAGGGCTGGCGTGCCCGGTGTGGGCGGCCGGCGGGCCCCACTGAGCTCATCCCTATAGTTAGCCGCTCTCCCATTGTAATCCCAGTCACAAAGAGCCGGGAGGGAGCCGGGGAGCGGAGCTGCCGCCAGACACGCGCCAAGCATCTCTCCGCAGCTCCTGCCTTTCCTAATTAGGCTATGGCCGAGGCTAAAAATGTCCGTGGCTCCTGGCAGTGGCRTAGGGTCCTTTAGAGTCCTTTATATAGCCCTTATCTATATGTCACTTGAAATCAACCTGGCCTACACCCTCCCACGTCACCCTCCTCCCCCACCGCCGCCCCTCCGGCCGCCGCCGCCATCTCCCTCTGGCCTTGGCCTCCATCTCTCCTTCCCCCTCGCTCCTCGGAGGACGCGGGCGGTCGGGTCGCCCCACGGCAGCTCCCGCAGCTGTCGGGGTGCGGGGGAGCGCGTCCGCCGGGCCCGCGCGGGGCTTTGTCACCTGGCACGGCCGCGGCGGCAGGCTGGGCGGGAAGGGACAGGGGGGCCAACAGCTGCCGGGGCCGGGGGGGGCCGTGGCCGGGGGGGCCCTCCCGGGGCATGGGGTGCGGGCCCAGGGCTCCCCTGGGAGGGCAGCACRGGGGGCCTCGACGGCTCGCGCGGGCTGGGCAGGGTGAGGGCGTGGAGGGGCACTTACGTGATGAGCATGGACTGGTTTTCGCGGTCTGGAAGGGAAGGAGCAGGTGTTAGGTTGGTGCCACCCACCTCACCCCCTGCCCCCCCGAGACGGGGGTCCCCGAGGCGAGGGCTTACTGCGCAGCATGTCGTTGTAAGCGTTGTCGGCGATGGAGTAGATGTGCGGGGGCGCCTCGGAGCGCCGCTTGCCCTTGTAGGCCGCCACCACGGGTGCGGTGTAGACGGGCAGCCACTTGTAGGGGTTGATGGTGACGCAGAAGAGCCCCGAGTAGGTCTGCGGGGGGAAAGGGGCGGATGAGGGACGGAGGGGCCCTGACGTCCCTTCACCTCCCCACCCCAAGGGGTGACACCCCGTCCCCCGGGTGCCGTCGGCTTACGTAGATCATCCAGTGGGAGTAGCGGCGCTTCAGGTTGTAGAGCACGGAGGCCTCGTTGAGGTGCGTCAGCATGGCCATGTCCTCGATCATGTCGAACTTGGGGGGGTTCATGGGCTGCAACTCGTCCTCCTTCACCACCCGCGTCTGCCAGAGGAGGGGGGACACGTCAGAGGGACCCCGGCCCCCACTGAACACCCTCTCCCCCAAAACCTGCCGGGTGGGCAGACATACTGACAGTCCCATGCTGGGGACAACCGTGGCCCCGTGTCTGCCGTCCTCCTGACGGGGTTGCCCTCCATTGTGGGGTGACGGGGCTAGGGGAGCTGCACCAGCACCCCAGCCACAAAGCCCAGCTGGGAAAAGCAAGCCCCAAGCCCATCTCCTCTCCAGGGACACGGGCTGCGGCCGAGCCCAGCGGAGGGTGTCCAAGCTGGGGGGCACCAAGATGTCACCCCACAACATGCTTGACACCCCCATCCTGCACTCTTCTTCACAGCCTAAAAGCCCGCAGCAGAGCGCTCTTTCACTCGGAGAGATCCCTGGTTATTTGGGCAAACAGCTGAAGCCGATACCCCATCACTTATAACTGGATTTATTTAATCCCGTGAAGCCAAGCGCTGGGAAACTATTGCGTTACGTATCTGGCCTGAATGGAAGAAGATGGGTTTAGCAAATGGTATTGTTAATAAAAGTTAAATTAAACCTTTTAAAGAGGTTTCTTTACAGGTGAATATGAAGTGCGTGGTGTTAAAAAGTGTTAGGTGTTAAAAGCAGGAAGGTAGTTAGAAGAATAAAGGTGGGCTTATGTCTTTTGAAACTGTTTCTGCCAGAAATGCTGATCCAGGGAAAGCAGATATAGTTTTAGATTTTGTAAATCCATAACAAATTATTAAAAAAACCAGTTTCAAGAGGGAATGGCAAAAAAAGTTTGGAAACTGCTTTGTTTGCAGAAGCTGAAGATCTTCAATCATAGCATTTTAAACATTAGAATAAACTTTTCAAATTGACACCCCCTCCCCAATAAATTTTCTTTTGGGGTAGCAAAAATATTTTTTCTTTTTTGCCCAATTTTAGACAAAAATATTTTCAAAACCTTGACACTTTTCAAAGACAATTACATATATTTCTTTTAAATTCGGCAGACATGAGTGCTTCTCAGTGCCGTGATGACTARCCGAGAAATAGAAATAACAAAGTCTACCATCTACTGCCTGGTCAGGTCCTTGCTCTTTTTCCCAATTTTACACTAGCGTAATGATGTTGCGGGGACATTCAACTCCCATACCCRAGAAAAGAACATTAATTAAGCTCATTTGCAGCTACTTGTACTGGATATTACCTTGACAAATATCAGCTGATTGTTGCTTGCTTTGCCTCCCTCCTGCTGCTGGAAARCTGGAGCCTCACCACTAGACATAGCTGGTCCTATCTCTTTGCCCAGAGCCTGTTCACCCAACAGCACTGCTTACTCCGCTGCAAATCTCAGCTAAAACGAGCAGGAATTGGCCAACTGGCCCCTTACCTCTTGTTTTGACCTTTGAGACGAGCCGGGCAGCGGTTCAGCATTGCAAAGGGCTGTGCTGGAGCAGGCGCTGCCTTCGGGCAGACCTTCCTCCCACGGCCGGGAGCTGCGCTGGGCCAGCCCGACTGTCCCCTTCGGTCTGCCTCGCACGGTAAACCGTGCTTGAAAGCAAACACTTGATGGGGGGATGCTGAACCGTTGCCACTCTTGGCAAGTAATTGGCCTACGTGTCCTGACACACTGCGGTGTGTGTCCCCTCGGGGCATGACTGATTGCTGAGCGTGGAAGGGTTATCAGCAAGAGCTTGGCTAATTTCAGACGTGATCTTGTCACACATATCCCCCCTCTGCACACACTTGCTAGCCTTTAGAAAATGAAAGGTATTTTGCTTACTTCATTATTTTTAGTTTCCACTGTGGCTTTGCCACCAGAGATTTCTTTGATTTCCACTTCAATATAAGCTTCTTTCTCATCCGGGATCCAACCTCGCTTCTTTCCTGGAGGAGGAGGAAAAAGAAGGAAGGGAAGGGMAGGGMAGGGMAGGGAAGGGAAGGGAAGGGAAGGGAAGGGAAGGGAAGGACACAAAACAGGTTGAAATTTAGTTAACCATTTGAAATTGTCAACTGAAAGACACATAAATGCAGTCTGATAACATGGAAGGACAGTGATTATTCCTTCCTACGCTCTTGGTCATATGAGCTGGGATTTCTTTGCCTTTTTCACGTTTGGCAGCTGTTTAATTTGCCAGGGTCAACTTTTATTCTGACAGAAGTCTGCTGTTTCATGTCTGCTTGCACTCGGACCGTCATGAAAAAAGGATGGTGAGAGAAAACAAAACTCTCCTTGTTTGCCGAGCCGAGAGGAGCAAGTTGGGCCCTGGAGCCCTGAGCATGGCAAGCTGCAGTACATCGGGGTGGCTGGAACAGAGCAGACAACTCCAAAATGAGACAGAGCTGGAGAAGGTTTTGCCACCAGTCCCTCAACCCATCTCTTTCAGCCCTCCTGCCCCTCAGGGTCAGGGGAGATGAACAGCGACCTCCACCCACACCTCAGCAAGGGGACAGTCAAAAACCTGCTTTTCCTACTTTTGAGACCTTCCTGTCCTCCAGGGTGATGGGGACGATTCTGCAGCACCTGCAATATCACGGGTACCAGCACTGGGAAAGGGACGGGGATGCTCTCCAAAGACAGACATGGCCAAGGGCTCCCCTGGGGCTGTGCCGAGAGCTGCTTTGGGGTCTTACCATCGAACGGGATTGTCTGAAGCTTCAGCTGCTCTGTGTAGCTTTTCCGGAGGTATTCAGCAGCCTCCCCAAACTCGCTCATGTCCAGCATAGACATCTTGTCTGGCTGGAGGAAGACTTGGCAACAGTGAAGGAAGAGTGAAAGACACCTGAACGCTGAAAGGAGGGAAGAGACAAGGAGTCAGTGCAYAGGGAAAGCACCCGCCGCTGGGCTGCTAACCAAGAGCAACATGGTCACCGCATGCATTTTTAATTTTAGAGAGGGAGAGAAGACAGCGACAACAATACTAACTAATAATAACTATAATAATAAGACAATTACTGAACACTTTCCCTTCTGCTACTACCAGCCCTGCACTGCAAGTGCCAGCTGGATGAGCCAGCATCACTTTGGTGTCAAAATCCACATTCGCATTTTAGGCGTCATCAGAGATCATCAACGACACCCCTTTTCTTGATAAACTCAGCTAAAAACTATTCCAGCTCTACAGACCTGTTGGAGCCCTGATGTCTTGCACAAAACCTCTGCAAAGACCCAGGTCCATGTTGTAAAGCAATATTGCAGGAAGATAAAAGCAAGACTGGAGGTATTATCCCTGGGAAGATCCCATCTAGAAGACCGCTGTGACAGCTGCTTGGAAAAGCACTTTTATGAGAGTGCTTTCTAATATCCATCTAATGCGGTATCACACAGCAGAGCTCCGAAACGCCGCGGCTATCACGAACGTAGCCACTGCTGGTAGCCAGCAACTTGGCAAAGCACGCAGACCTTAGCAAAAATGCTCTCRATCCAGGTCTGTCCCACCCTCCCCTGTACCGCCAGAGTCAGCCCCTGTCCTCCAGGAACATCCACCCTGCAGAGGTGAAGCGGGTTAGTAGCAGAGGACAAGCGTGCACGCAGACATGCTCTTTATTACTAACCTTGGTGATAGGACTGAGTGGCTGTGTGTGTGCAGCAAAGCCCCTTTTTATTGTGTCTGTCAAGGTCAGAGTGGGAAAAGATATGTCAGAAATTCCCATGTGTCATGTCCACACAGCTCCATTGGTGCTGCTGTCCCACTGCCTGGAGAGACACAAAAGGCAAACTTCGCTTTTATCTCTCTGCAAATGCAGCCTGGTTATTTTTATTCCTGTATTGTCAGGCGAGTACAAAGGCAGAGTGAGAGGCTCCAGCTCCGGGAGGCAGCGCAGCACTCCAAGCCTGCCCATGCTGCCTGCTCCGGCAGGGAGCAGAGGAACGAGAGCTTTGCTGTTTCCTCCTGCACCTGAGCAATCGGTCCTCCTTCCCCGCACCCCGCCAGGAGAGCCGCTGCCTGGCGGGATGTGTGCGGCCACTGGCTTTCCAGGCTGGAGCATCCCAACCTCTCGCTCAGCTCTGGTTCAGCCTCTCCTAAGCCAGACTGCCTGGGAGCTGGGGACCAAGGAAGGACCTCGGGGCTTGGCCTCTGCTACCCCCTTGTCTTCTTCTCAWAGGGCTTGGCTTGTTTCCCAAGGCACACCAGCCACTGCCCATTTAACGCCAAACTTCACAAACACCAGAATTTTCTTTTCTGGTTATAGGCAAGTGAAACTTGACGGTTTTGTCAGAGGGGTCTGATCCTCCCCAGAGCCGTAGCGGCACGTGGGCTCGAACCCTCTGCTCTGTCTTGCTGATGTGGATGGGTTCTGCCCTTGGCAAGCTCTGCCCAGCAGTAAACCCCCGGGTCCTGCTCCCAGAGTTCACTCGCCTTGGCTTGGGGGCTTGCTTCATGGCTAGACCAGATTAAAGATCTCTCTACAGAGAGGCTTCTGGGTTTCCTCCACACCGCTTTACCTGGGCAGCACCCAAAGACACCATGTACAACACGGTGATCACACCCCAGAGCACACCTCTGTTCTGACAGCACCACCATGGGCTGCCCAGGACGGGAACAGGACCCGGCGGGGGAAAGCCAGACCCACACCCGTGCCACAGGGATTTCTGTGCCGGGCTAAAGGAAAAGCCATTTTCATTGCTGGCATCTGAAGTGCAGTGGGGTTTCTGCCCTCCGGGCTGGCCACGTTGCTGCCTCCCCGAAAGACCCCCATACCTGCCCATCAAGTGTTCCGCTCCTTTCTTTGCCTTTGCTTTGGTGCATTTAAAAAGCAAAAGAGGGCTGGATGCTTTTTTGCACCCCATCTCCCTCCTGCCCGCACCASGCCGGGACATGCCACGCATTTCCCCAGGGCAAAGGGCCCCACAGAGCAGCCGAGTGATTGCAGCCGGGACCTGCACGCCCTGCCAGGGTGGACTACCGCCGCTCAGCCCCCAGGGAACATGGCCAGTCCTCTCTGCAGCGCTGCTCTGCTCCTTCCCGGACACAAAGCCACTCTATGCCCACTTTGGGAGCAGGGGCACTCGTGGGCTGCTTGGATTCAACGCAGAAATGAAATGAGCTGCAGCCGCCTCCGGAGCTGGAAATCAGCCTAACTAGAGCTAGGTGACTTGTGACCCACATGCACGTGCAAGGAGGGGCAGCATCTGCCCCCCCTAGATGGTCCAGATGGATGCATCCCCCATCCTTGGCCAGGAGGTGCCTTGGTGCCAAACCGCTTCTTGGCTCCCCAGTCGTGTGGTCATGTCCTGGGGACACAGAAATTAGAAATAGCCACACCAAGGTGGTGCTGGAGAACCAGGGCCCGTGGCTGCAGGGTTTTGCTATTCCCCATTCAGTACTGCTCACRCCCCAAAGTAACTTGGGGTTGTTGTATCCTCCTGAGAGTAGGGGAAACYGAGGCATTGGGTGATTAAGGATTAGCTGCACAGTGCTGTGCCCAGGCTGGATGTGGCGTGGCCTCCACCATGGCCAGAATAGCAGCACTGGGAGCTGCTTAGGGCATATGGCTTCAGCCTGGGCACACAGCCCAGGTTGCAGAGAGATTTTTGCAGCCCCAGGACCTGCCCTGAACCTAAGGCAGGCACCAGAGGGGTTTCTGCTGAAGCCCCAGCAGTGGTCAGTCCTTCCATCCAGTGCACAGGCATGGTTTGCCGCTAGTTCAAGGAGTGTTTGGAAGATGCTCTTAGTCATATGGCTTAGTTTTGGGTAGTCTTGCAAGGAGCAGGGAGTTGTACTTGATGATCCTTATAGGTCCCTTCCAACTTGAGATATTCTATGATTCTATGATACATCCTGCGAGTCTGGGTTCTCAGTGCAGGCTCCCCCACATCCCCCTGGCAGGCAAGTCCTCTGCTCTCCTACCCTGCTTTGGAGTGAAGTCTGGGAGATTCATGGAGTGGAGGAGGACTCCAGACCTGTCCCCTGAGGCTTGAGCCCCAGCAGAGAGGATGGCTGGGCTCAGGGGATGGGTTGAAGTTGCCTTCATTGGCTGCGTGGTGTGATGTAAAGGCTTTGCATGGTGCCAGTCTTCACAATGAATTAAAAAGCTCCCATGGAGGGGAGCCTGTAGCATGAACAAGGTGACTTTGAGCCCATCAGGATAAAGCAGGGTGCCAGCCCCCATCYCCATGTCCCGTGTGGGCACTGTCCCACCAGGCTGATTGTCAGAAGCTCATGTCCTCATCAGGATTTGGCAGCAGCTGGTGCAGACCTGCACTCCACGGATGTGTCTACTGCATCTCCCCAGGGGAGACTGTCGGGGGGACACCGGTCCTGAGATCTCTCTTGGCCATGGCGTGACAGAGGTGCTCAACCTTGCCTAGATGGCAGAGTTTCAGTGTCCTGAAGAGCCACAGGCACTGGTGGACCACAGATCTCTCTGAGGTTAGCCTGGTGGTCTTCTGCCTCTCTGTCCTGGGCTCGGAGTCAGGTTTCCACCCACACCCTGGAGGGACCCGAGGCCTTTGGCAGGTCCGGTGCCAAGTACCTTTGCCACAAGCGCCTCGGCAGTGGGACAAGCTCTCAACCCAGACCTACCAGCTGGCCCAGCCTCACACATTCTTCTCAGGGCATGTACTCGCCCCGTGCTCTGCTCACCCCCTCCCCTGCCTTATCTTTAAAGCGATTTTATTTTCGGAGATTCCTTCTGCAGTTCCTTCTGTTCGCCCTAGTTTCTCTCCCTCTTTGAAGAGGTTCCAGCAGGGTCCATCAAAGGCCGAGCAGATCTGTAGAAGGCGATATGTGGAATGGTCGCTCCAGCAGCTGCTGAAATGCACTTCCGCCGGGTTTGGGCGTTTTCGGTGCTGGCGTTTGTGATGTGGTTTTCGGGGCGGTAGGAAGTTCATCCTCATATTGCTGGCAAGGCCTGAGCTGTGCCCTGCTCAGACAGGTGTGACGGGGCATCCTCAGYGGGGCTGCGGCCACAGAGGGCTCCTATGGGCCTCCCACCAAACCCCACGGGCACAACGAGGAGCCCATGGCTTTAGCCTGAATGGAGGGGAGCTTGCTTTAGGGGGCTCTAGCCCGAAGTGAACAGTCTGCCCGAATGTCCCACCAGCCCTGCATGACCATCCTCAGCAGTGGGAGCATCTCTCCTGGCCACTGAGACACCCCCATTCTTCCCCCTGTAGCTCTGTGCTTGCCCTGTTGGTGTCCCATGACATGATGGAAGAGGATGGGGGTCCTCAGCCGTGCCCCCAAGGGCTGGACAAGCCTCTCCCCATGGGACAAGACACCACCAGCACCAGACTGCAGAGCTGCCCCTTCAATGAGCATTTTGTGATCAAATGCTCCTCCCCAGCCCCRGAGAGCCAGGAGGGTGCCAGGGGCTCAGCCGTCTTCTCTGGAGAAATCCCCCGGCTGCTCCCTGACCCCCGGGAGGAATGTTTCCCATTAGCAGGCTCTGATAAGTGGCAGGAAGGAGAATTACTCTACGTGTCAGGCAGTTCGCTAGAGGTTTCCACACTTAACATATCATTGCTATCAGCACCCTGAAATGCACTGGAGGGGAGTGCGAAGGCGGCTGATTAGATAAAGACAATCTGCAGAGGGGCTATTTCAGGCATATTTCCATCGAGTGAGAATGTCGGCTTACAGCGAGACAGGCGGAGGTGACAGGCCAGTGCTGCCAGTCCGACAGCGTCCCTCTGGCTCAGCCTGGCCAAGCAAGGCTCCCTCCAAAGCAAACCCCTAAATCCCCACAGCCCTGTCCCACCAGGGTGAGAGAGACAGCAGCCACCACCACAGCACAGCTTTCCATGCACCCCTCGACATCAGCAGGAGGKGGGTGCAGCAGCGATGCCGCTGCAGGGACCCCAAAGGGCAGATGCTCCCGTGGGGCTTGGGATGGGGTTAGCACYGTATCCCCTCATCTCATAGCTCCTTGGGCACTTCCCAGCACGAGTGCCCTGCTGCCTGGATGTCCCACCCAGGGACAGTGCTGGTCCCCCTGTCCTGAGCTGGCTGTTCTTTGGTCAGGGGTGAAGTTCTGCCTCTATAACCCTTCATGAACGTGCATGAAGCTGCTGCTGCCATGAGCACCTYGGTGCAGTGGTACACACCTCACCATGGCATGAGTCTTGGGCAGCATGGGCACGCTGATGGCTGAGCCTCCAGGCACCGTGCTTACATYGCACCCAGGAAGTCTCCAAAATGAATATCAGGATTGAGAAAGTACCTGGAAGAGACATGACGTGAGAAATTAGTGCCCAGACTTAGCAAGCAAGGTGCTGGGAAGGTCACACACAGGCATGGAGACAGTGAGATCACCTCRAGACTGGGAAAATTGGAGAGGTTTTGTTTGTTTGCTTTGAATTTACCACATTTGAAGGGTTTTCTTCTGGGGTTTGCCACCGTAAAGCATCTGTTTAGGAATGAAGGTTGTACTGAACACTGCAAAAATTACAGGAACGTGTGAGCCTTCAGTGAAGATGCTTGAGGTTTTGGCAATGCACTTCAAAACAATGAGAGAAAAGAGAATCTTGCCCTGTTCATTTGAATAGCATCTTAATTGCAGCTGGCCTGCAATTTCCCTGGCACACAGCAGCCATTGGAAATCATGACCAAGATCTGCCTTGGAGGCTGCAAGAGAGGTGCAGAGCCAGAGCAGAACCAGAGCTGGGACATGGYTCTGCCAGTCCGTGTGCAGGATCTGCCCCTGCAGTGCCCTAGCTGCTTGTGGTTTTGCATCAGTTCTCATCTGCTTTGAGATCTGGGAGCACGAGGGGGGGGGTGTCCCACACACACACCGAGCCCACACAACCACCCACTTGCAGAGCATCAGTCCCCAGGATGATCCCATCACAGCCCCCTGCTCTCTCCACTCCTCAACGCACGTTCTCCTTTGCTCCATGGGAAACTAGACTAGGGTGGTGTTGTGGAGATAAGCTGATGGAAGTGGCCGTGCTGGGCTGAGACCTGCTTGGCTTTAACAGTTGTTTCCTTGGCCTGATGAAGGCCATTGCTCTGCTCTCCTGGCCCGTTGACCAGCCTTCTGCTCACTGTGGGCTCAGACACTGCTCAGCTTGCCCTCCCCAATGCGCAAGCCTCACACTTTGATTGAGCTCAGTTTATCTCATGACAAGGGACAACTGTTCCTTGGAGGAAGATGGAGTGGCAACAAATGTGKGAGTTCCTCATGGGACCTTGTAGGCTTGGACCTTCCTCAGGACTGGTTGTCAGGAAGTTCCTCAAGAAGGTCCTCAACTGGCTGAGGACCTTCCTTAAGACTGGCTCCCTCCCACCTAGGAGGGAGCAATATTTCTGCATGTCCTCACATCACGACAGAAGACCTTCCCACATCACTATGGCCCATCAGACATCAGCAAATGTCTGATTTCCAGTCTYTAGTCTGGATATGCCCTGGTGGGATACCATCTTGCAGACATAGCTTTCCCCGACAAGACGTCCCCTGTTCCTAAGCAAGGCTCTGCCCCATGGCGTTTGGGCTCAAGGGTTACCTTGAGAATCCCAGCGCAGCAGCTGAGCTGGACACACACATGCAGCCCGCGCTACCGGCTGTTTGTTGGCCGGCAGGAGAAACAAACCTCCCTAAAAGCTACCCTGGGAAGCAAGTCCTGGTGATGGTGGGACTCCGGCCCCGGGTGACCAGCTGCTGGATCCGTGCACAACCAACGCGGCGGCTGCTGGGGCTGCGCCTGCAGGGACCTGCACCACCCCAGCAGAAGGGGATCAGCATCCACGGCTGGTCCCCACCTTGGTGCTGCAGAAACTTGGGCACAGCTCGGGGAAGCGAAGGTGCAGCCAAATGCAGGTTCAGCATGGGAGCTTCGTTTTCCACCAGCCGGTCCCGTTGCCTCTCTCGCAGCCTGGCTCAGTGCTATTTATACCTCGCTCCAYGGCCACTTCACGGCACAGAAAGGCCTGGTGGAAAAGCTAAGGAAGTGAAATTACTTTGGGGAAGAAATGACACTACCCGTTTATAAATAACCCGGGTTTCATTGATCTTTTAGATGCTCTCTTGGCAGAGAGTCCAATGTCATCGCTCCAGCAATGCAGACAATACTTGGGCATTGTTTTATTCTCAGTTACAGGGAAAAGGACAGCACCAGCTGCCTTTCTATCTTTAGCCCATGAGAGCACCCTTCAATTGTTCTGCACTTCAAACAATAGGCACACGTGTGGGGGGTTTAAGATTGCTGGCCTTACCAGAGCATTTTGCATCGAAATGCAGCCTTAGAGACAATAGATTTCTTTCATGCCCTGTCTGAAGCTGGTATTTATACAACAGAGAAGCCAGGGTGCATGAGCTCTGCCTTGTTTTTCKTGTGCATGATGGGCCAGCAAGAGGTTCGGCTCCCCAGGGAGCCCTCTGAACTCTCTTCCACGAAAAGAGCCGTATTGTTCTCCCTTTATTTGGCTGGCGCCGAACATCACATCATTCTCTCCGCTCGTGGGGTCAAGTTAATGGCTTTGGTACTACTCTATTGCAAAAACGAGTTTCTGCATTAATGCACAAATATCCTGAGATACAACAGCATTGGCCGAAACCTCAGACTTGGCTATGTTGGTTTTGGAGCAAGGGAGAATGGGGGGATTTTTTTTGCCCCCATTGCAGGGTACCGGGGAAGCGAGCGCGCCTGCGTGCGGTTGATGAGCGATTATTTGAAGGCGCAGCCGGGCAGCCAGGCACCCCTCTCTGCAACCGGCCCGTCAGCTGCAGTGTATCAAATGCCCGTGCATAACTCAGCAGCGTCGTGGGCAAACAATCTGCTCGCTTTCTGGTGGCTCTGCCAGCACGCTCGGTGCCGGGCTGCCTCTGCCCTGCATGGCTGGGAGACCTGGGCTGTGCCGTGGGCATCCCCGGTGCAGGATGTGGCTGAGTGGGGGACGTACCTGCTGCAAAACTCCCACTCATGTATCTGGCTCTGACGAGTCAGAAAAGCAGGGTCTTGTCAGAACTATTTATTCCCCCCCGTCGTGGCTGATGTTGTATTGAGTTTCAATTGTCTGAGCCCTGGGCAGCCTTTGAAAGGGGATGCGACATCCCAAAGCCACAAAGCCCATCTTTGAAGGCTCTTTAACAGCCAGAGGAGAGGTTTACAAGTATAAAGTGCTTTTCTTTAAACTTTACGGGACTCTATTTTTAGCAAATAAAGATAATGTCCCAGTTGCTGTTGTTCATCTTTTGTTGCAYGTAACATGCCAAATACTTACCATGTCTGCCATATTTTTTTATCATTTAACCTTCTCTGAGCTGCATTGCAGCTCTCTGACGCTGTAGCAGAGATTATGGGCTATCTGCATGTACAAATCCTTCCCGGGCTACTGGATTACCTAGAAAAGATCTCATTCTCCAGACTGAATTTGGAAAAGAGAAAGAAAAGGCAAGCCAGAGCTCTCTATAAAAAGAGTTTTCCCAGTCAGAGCAGGGTGCATTCGTTCTGGGAGCTCCCGAGGACAGGGCAGCACTTTTTTCCAACCTACTTGCAATGAAACTCGACCATTTTTTGCTATGTTTTGCATAGAAATTCAACGTTTTCATGCCCTTTCTCAGACTCTCAGAGCAAATGGAGAGGTGAGGGGACTCAGGACACTGCCAGGACCAAGGATTGAGAGGGGAAATGCTTCTGTTAGAGTAAACTCTGTCCTTCTGCATCGTCATTAAAACTCTTGGACTTTGTTCCTCACTTCCATCCTGGACCAATATGCGGGCAAACAGCCCTTGCCCCGTGGAGGGGTCTAAGCAGGATCCCGGTGCAGGGCAGTTTTCCAGCGAGACGACACTGGATCTACCAGTCCATTTCCAAATTCACAGCCTGGATCTGTATTAACTAAGGTGTGAATCCACAGTTACTGATCAAAGAGACGGCAGAGAGGAAAGAGTAGCACTCCCAAGTCCAGGAAAGAGACAAGGTGGGTGCATTAGAGAGCTATAATCACAGCTTTATTTCAGAGAGAGATCTCTAAAAGCAGAGCTAATAGGCTTGCAATGACCTGGACAACTCCTGGCGCTGRTAATAGGATAAAAAGCCAGTTGTCTCTCGGCTTGGCCTGGTGACTGGTGATGATCCGTCTATGGAGGGCAACCGAGTGTAACAACAGGCATTGCCCRGTGCTTGCTGGAGAAATCCCTCCACCACGGGCAGGCACGTCCCAGGGTGGGAGGCTGCCTTTGCACCCTCCTCTCAATGCGTCCCACGGCGGGGTCCCCCTGCCTGGGGCTGTCCCTTGCTGCCCCAGGGTGTAGGCGCGGATGAGGGCATGAGCAGCACACGCGTGAGCACAACATGCGTGTGTGAGCACAACATGCGTGTGTGAGCCTGGCACCCCCCTCAGCTGTCATGCTCTAGGTTAATATATACATATGTATGTATATATATACAGTCTTAATCCACCCACAGCCTCTCTGCAGGTTAGATGGGTTGGGGGCTCTCCTGCACAGGTAGGCTCCGGGGTGAAGGGCTTGCTGTGGGGCTTGGCACTTGGTGCAGTTCCAGACTTGGTGCTGCTTTTGCTGCTGGATAACAGTAGCTCCCAGGGCAGATGGGAAACGGAGGCAAAGGATAAAGTCACTTGCAAAAAGTCATCAAGTCAATGGCCAAGCGAGGAAAGGATCTGCTTTTCCTCCCAGGCACTCCAGTGTGGCATCTTACAGCCCTGGGACAGGTCACCAAGGAGATTGGGAGGTCTCCATCCTGGGAGGTTTTCAAGGCTTGGCTAAGTAAAGCCACAGCCACTCCGGTCTCATGCTAGGGAGAGTCCCACTGTGAGCAGGAGGTTGGGTTAGAGACCAGCCCCTTCGCTCTCTCATTCCCTGACGTGAGGAAATGTCCGAGCTAATCCCTGGTGTAGAGCAGACGGAAAAAATTAGTATCTGTGGGCAGCACACTGAAGTCAAATGAAATAATTCACCGGGTTYGTGATTGCAGGCTCCAAGCATCATACATGGATTTACTCATTCCACTCCCAAAGCTGCATTAGTGAAAAATTAAGTCCCAATAAAGACGCAGATCTGAGGCTGGTGTTCAGCCCTTGTTCTGCTGGCTGCACACAGGCATCACACAACCCTCTCTTCACCAGCAGTCGACGATTTCAAACGTTCCTAACGCAGGTCACAAACCAAGTCCAGCCCAACTGCTTTTGTTGGAGCCACACAGTTATATCATAATGTGCTGTGAAAATGCTTAAGTAATTATACTACTCCAGTAGGTACACAAATGATTGTGATGACAATAAATCTTTTTTCTAGTTAACGCTGTTGTGTTGATGGTACCTTACTGGCAAACGTGTTAGGGTTGTTTCATTTTATTACACTTATTGTAAGGGCAGAGTGAGTTAGGACTGACAGTTCCTTTGTATATTTAAACAAAAAAGAAGGAAGGACCTGGTTTGGTTTGATTTACACATAAACAAATTTTATCTGTTCCTAATACAGACACATTTCTGCAGAAATAACCCCCTTGATTTGTCACACTGCCATTTTGAGCCCTATTGCTGGGAAATGTATGTCCTGCAAGTATACGAAACTGTTCTGAAATCTGAGATTTACCAGATGTACTCAACTGAAGAGGCACAGAACAGCCCCCAGCCTCGGATCTGCCCAAAAGGAGAGCAGAGAGCAACCCTATCTCCTGATGAACCGAGACGAAGTGAGCGTAAATACGCATCTAAAGTGGGAGAAAAATATCAGCTTGCATTACGCCGCAGGGCAGCCCAAAGACCGCCGAGGACTCGGGAGTGCCTCCCCACTGCGGGACGGCACACGGCCCCGGATGTCACCCCTGGGGACACCTGGGTGCACTCAACAGCCTCTCTGGGAACAACGGGGGGACATCTGTGATGGGGGCTGCCAATGGGCTGGGCTGCATCGAGGTACCCCCGGCCACCCCCTTTTCCAGGTCCTGTCGGTGCAGTGCAGCAAAGGGATGTGGGCAATGAAGGTGTTGAAGAAATGGAAAACATGAAGGTGTTTCCAGTATCGGTTCAGTTTGGGCTCTTTAATTTCCAAAGCCAGGCTTGCAGTTCCTCTGGCTTCCCCTGCCTGCATAGGGCCAATTTCAGCTCCCGCGAAGGCAACAGATGACGCAGCTCCAGTGCAAGAGAAAGTGCCAACGAGCTGACGCTCAAACCGCCACGCTCCGCTGCCTGCACCCTGCCAGCCCTGCCGCGCGCTGCCTCCCAGGGACAACACAACCTCGAATCCACCAGTTCACCGGCTGAGGTCTTGTGACTGCAAATGTCTTCAGTTTCAGGAAACACAGCAGCTTTCTTCTAGTTCAGTTTTCTTAGAGCGACTCCGCAATGTGTGGCTTGACACGGGCATTCACAGAGAAGACGCTCGGTGGGGTCCCCCCTCTGCACGTATGAGCAGCAGAGCTTGGTGCTGCACAGCAGAAGAAAAATCAGTGGACCACCGATTTTTCCATCTGGGTGGTGTTTGACCGATGGACAACACTCCCTCAGACTGGAGAGCTGGGGAGTTTCGCTGCCAGAGGACAAAACCTTTCCTGGGGTAAACACCTTGGCCAAGCAACCCCCTGATGACCAGAAGTCTTCAGATGTTGGCTGAATCCTGAAGACACGACAGCTTTCGGAGACATCTCTTTTGGACGCCGCCGGCTATTTTGTGATTGATTCAGCAGCAGCGGGAGATGGTCGTCACCGCTTGTACCTTTGTCAGGCTGTTCCCGGAGAGCAGCACCACACCAGTCAAGTAAGTCACTGGGTCCTGGGCTGTTCTCCCGCTGCCCTCCCGCTGCCAGGATGCTGATCCTTGGGTGCACACCAGTGGGAACATCACTGGCACCGCGGCAGGCTGGGAGCTCCGCAGGGAAACGTGTTCAGCGTTTGCACTGGAGAGTATTTCTATTCAGCACAGCAAGATCTACCCCAATAAATCCGCAAATTATTGTCCCCTGATATACAGACAAGGCACAATCCTGTCAAGCGTTGGCAATGGATCCATCCGGGAGAACGTCCCTAGCAAGTCCCTACCTGTTCCTCAGGCCGCGGGCGTAGGCGAGGTTGGAACCCGGTGCCCACCTCACCTTGGCGACCGCAGGGCTGGGGCGCAGCCCTCGCTTTCCAGCAGGAGCAACCAACCCCAGCGCCAATTCCAAGCCCTGCGCACCACGTCCCCGCCGGACGTAGCACCTACAACGCCAACGGAGGGGGAAGCCCTGCTCCACTCCGCAGGGGTCCCGCAGCCCGCCACACACCGGGGGTASCCTGGGCTCCCCCGCCAAGGCTCTCCCGAGCCTGCGCGGTGCCGTGGGTGTTGCGTCCCTTCTGCGGGGGATGATGTCGCTATGGCTGGTAGGGACTCGGAAGGGCTCTGATTTTTTCTCTCCGCAGGTCAGCACTGAGCAGCACCGCCCCTGGAAGCAGAGGATGGTTTTCATTAGCTCGAGCCCCCCGCTGCGGGCGAGCACCCCCAGTGCCCACCTCCCCGGGCCCCACGGGACGCCCCCAGCCCCTGCCAGCGCTGCTCCCGCGCGCCTGACACCACAGCATGACGTCACACCTCCCCGTGACGCCCGCCCGCTCCGGGGTACCACGCCCCCCTTTCTGCACGCACGCATGCGCGCTCTCAACTCCTCCCGCCGCTCCTTCCCCCCGCCCCCAGTCAGCTGCATTGGCAGCGGTGGTGTTGCCGCCTCAGCGCTGATAGGTCGGCTGCGCTGCCAATCCATGCCCGGGGCGGGGTGAGGGGGGAGGCCTGTCCAATTGCGTGGTGGCGGGCGGGGCGTGCCGGAGCGGCGGGCCGGAGCGGCCGGGAGCAGGTAGGGGCGGCGGGGCCGCTCTTGCCCCGGAGGCCGAGGCCCAGCGAGGGGCCGGAGGCCGGGGCCTTGGGGCCGGGCCGGGCTTCTGCTGCCCCAGGGCGGCCCGGGCGGCGCTGGCGACGGGTGTCGCGGCCCGGCCCTGCAGCGCCGCGAGGGTCCCGCACGGGCCTTCCTGAGGCGAGCGGCGGCCTCGGGCCGTGGCAATCCGCGGTGCCGGCTCCGGAGGCAGGGCAGGGCTCGGGTGCTCGGCCCTGCCCGGCCGGGGGTGTGGAGGCGCCTTCATCCGGCGCGGGGCCCGTGTGCAGCCGCCACCGCGGCCCCTGAGCGGGGCAGCGAGGGGGGTGCTGAGCTCCGGGCTGCCCCGGCCCGCCCGGGTTGTCCCCGCTGAGAGGGCAAGGCCAGGTTGCCTGGGGGGAAGAAGGTGAGGCTCTGGGGGCCAGGCGGGTGACTTGTGCTGTGTCTCCTCAGCGCTGGCCATGGCTGCGCCCTGGGCAGACRTCCTGCGCGACGAGCCGGCCATCCAGGAGGCAGCGTCGGTGGCCGTGGACGCGGCACTGCTGGAAGGTGTGCTGATGCGGACCGCCGGGGAGCCCAACGCCTCGGACGTGAGTGCCAGAGCGGAGTCACGGGACGTGTTCGATCCCGGCCAGGGCGTGAGTCAGCAAAGCGAGAGGAGCGCGGGGAGGAGCCGGCTGCTATCGCCGGGTTTGCTGAGCCCTCGGCAACGTGCGTTGCTTTGCAGTGAACACCCCGCTGCCTGGCTGAAGCACGACCGACCTSGGGGCTATAACTCACACCCCATCCTCCTGATGAGTGCATCTCCCCGAGAGGCAGCCCTGCTATACATTTCCCCTTTTCCAAGGAGAGGGATAGATCTGGGAAGGTTTGGGAAATTGCCAGGAGCCCTGCGTGTGTGTGGTGGTGGGAGTTCATCCCTCTCCCGRCCTCTCACCACCCGTATGATCCTTTGAACCAGGGGAGCGTCTCTTGCAGGGGCCTCTGTTTTTGGCGTTCTCCCAGCTACAAGTCAGCCTTCACCCCATACCTGGGATGAGGTGACGGGGACGGCTGATGCCTGGGATTACCTCTGGTGAATCTGGCAGCTGGCTGGGGCTGGGGCTGGGGCGCTGATAAGGGGCTCAGCCCGTTGGAGGGGGATGCYGTGAGGGGTCTCAGAGGAAGAAGTACCCCTGTGCAAGAGGGGTGGGACACCATCGGGGACGGGTCTATGAGGAGCCTGCGGGCAAGCAGGCAGCTGCGCTGGGAGCTGGCAGAGGAGGGAGGTTTCCACCACGGGGGTTGCTCCTTGATGTTAACCCCATGGTCAAGTCAGGGCTCTGAGGGAACCTCAAAGGGTGAGAGGAAGATGGAGCCTGGGAGGAGAGGCCAAACATGCTGCCAGTGTCCCTTGTCTCATGTAAAAATCAAGGTGAATTGGGAACTTCTCTCTGGTGTAATATTTTGGCTTTGAGGGTGGCCCTGTGCCTGAGCTGTGGGGTGAGCCAGGGGTCCAGAGTCACCCCTGGGACTCAGCAGGGATCAGAGGAAGCGACTCTGATGGCCAAAACGCAGGACTGGCAAATTCACCTTTTCTCTGAAACTGAGGCATTTTGGATACAGTGCACTCCAGTTAAGATGGAAACGGAGCATCCTTCAGAGGGAAGCACTCAGCCCAGCTTGAGCTCTGGAGCGGCTACTCCTGCGTCCGCAGCGCCCTGTGGATGGTTCATAAAGGAAAGCCCTCAAAAGTCAGGGGTCAGCAGGGTTGAGGCCATGTGTCAGTCCACGGTGCACCGAGSAGGGCTGGGGGTGGCTTCAGACAAGCAGAGGAAGCACCTCTTTAGCCCCACTTAAACTGCGTAGACCTGACTGCCCTGCTGCTGCGTCCTTGTTTGCAGGTGGTGAATTACGCTCCCTTCACACTGCTCCCGTCTGCAGTACCAAGTGCCCTGTTTGAACAAGCGTACGCTGTTCAGCAAGATTTTAACCTGCTGGTGGATGCTATTAGTCAAAACAAAGAATTCCTGGAGCATACTCTGGCCAGGTAACTTTCTTGCATGTTGCATTTTTATGCAAAGCATTTATCACCTTTCAGGCATTCCTACCTTCCATCCATTCATGTCCTTCAAGCTGAGGCAGGCACTCCCGCCTCTGCAGAAATTGTCTCCTTTGCTGCGTTATTTGTCCTAAGATTAATTTCCATCAAGTCTCTGTGTTCTGAGGTCTCCTTGAGCCTCAGAAGATGGGACATCTGGCCAAGAGTTGACTCCCTGCAATGATCTTCAATTTTGCCAGTGCTTCAAGCTTGTGAATTCTTACTTGTGAGCTTTCTGGCCTCTGGGCCTTAAATTCAAATTGCTGGAGTCTTCTTTGAGTCATGGATTTAGTAGTTTCTTTTAGTCCTGTTTTGCATCTGCCTGTGTCTATCCGATAACCACCAGCTCTGCTGCCTGCCCGCAGTATTGAAGCGAAGGTGTTTGTTTCTTCCCCCGCACCTAACTCTGATCAGTCACCCCGTGTCCCCTGCTTTCCCACCCATGCTGGGAAGGTGACCCACAGGCTCTGGGTGCTGGTCAGCTCTGGCTCGTGAACTCTGCGGGGTTTATCTGTGGCTGTTGCCCTGTGCTGGAGCGACCATCCCTGAGTATGGCCCCCATAATCTGTAGGGCTGATGCTTCCACAAAACCCATTTCCCTTCCTGCTGCCCGTTCTGTGCTGCCTGTCTGCGCAGGTGCTGCTGGCTCTCTGGCACCGGGACAGAGCAGAGGAGACTGTTTTCCAGCGTTCTTCTTGTTTTGCTAAAGCCTGACCCGTCAGAGGTGTTTTAAYGCTTGTGCCTGTTCCAGAGCTGGCTGCAACCAGAGCTTGTGGGGGCATGTTTATACCTGTGGTTAAGGAACGCAGCGCCTGCCCTGTGCCACCTCCTGCGCAGTGTCTCAGGGCAGCTCCTTGAAGGTGCTGCTCACAATTAGCTCAGGGATTTGGGACCCTGAAAAAAAGCCAGACCTACTCTAGCAGGGCCACTGAAGCGCTTGGCACCACAGTRTGCGGGATTTGGAGCCCAGCAGGACAGAGGGGATTTGATGAAGCTTGTGAAGCTKCTTCTATGAACTGTGTGTGCAGACACAGAGAGACTTCTGATTTTTTTCTTATATCTGCAGAATTCTGCAAAATTTGCTTTTGCTTGTCCTGTCTCTCTGCCCTGCAAATGAAAGTCACCTATGCACAGCGATCCTTTTTGTAGGGCAGCTGTGCTGAGCAAACTGGATTTGCGTTATGGTTATGCACTGTGGCCCTTGATGAAGAGTGCATTCATGGTGAGATGCTTAACAGCACTTGGTCTAGCCACAGCCCTGCTATTTGTGCTGGAGAATGTCCCTGGTAAAGTTTTTTTTTCTGGAGAGGAATTAATTTTCTTGTTCCACTGTGCCAGTGTAAGGGGGCTGATCTGGTCTGTCTTTCTCTCTAGCACCATCAAGGTAGATGACTTCACAGCTCGACTCTTCAGAATCCACATGCAAGTTTTGGAGGAAGGCTTGGCTCAGGTACCTTGGCAGGAGACCCCAGTGGTCAGCAGCTGTGCCCCTTTGCATTGCGGTGGGAGTGCCTGGTCTCTGTSTGCAAGCTTGCTGCTGTGGGCTTTGAGCTGTCCCCTAGTCAGGCTGGTCGCTCCCTACGTTACGGTGTCTCGGTTACAGCCTGTGAGCTCAGAACCTTGCCCTGTTTGACAGTCATGGCCTTTGGTTAGTGCTGCTGGGAACAGTCAGGCCTTGACTGGGAGGATTTAATATGGTTTGTCTTTGTCCTCTGGGAGCCTCAGGAGAGTGCAAGGATGTGTGCCGTGTCGGGACCTGCGCTGGACAGGCTGTCCCGGCAGAAGCTCCTTTACTCTCAGGAGTGTTGTAAACTCCTCTGGAATACTGAGGAGGACTSTGTGCCCTGAGCAAGGGCCAAAGCACCCATGGGCGTGTCTTGCAGAGGTTTTTATCAAAGTGAAGGTGACTGGATCTGCCCCAGGAGAATTTTGAGGCRAGGTCATCAAAGAGATTTGCAGTTAAAGGCAACAGGAAAACCCACTTCACCTCCCCTCTGTTTCAGTCTGTGTTTTTAGGCATAAACCGCTCTGATTACATGTTTGACTGTGGTGTGGATGGGACACCGGCTCTGAAGCAGATAGAAATAAACACCATTGCTGCCAGCTTTGGAGGCCTCACCTCCCGCACTGCGGCGGTCCACGGGTAAGGGAGCATCTCTGGCCCGTGCCGCCAGGCGCTGCAGCAGCTGTACYGCATGGCCTGCTGCACTCTGTGTCTGCGTGCTCTCCAAACTCCTGCTCCCTACGTCCCATCGGGGGCTCTCGCGGCACTTACAGCTTTTTTTTTTGTTCCACAGGCGGGTGTTGAAAGTGCTGGGAAAGTTTAAGGAGGCATCGCACTTGCTGCCCAACAACCCATCGAAAGGGCTTGCCTTGGGTATTGCGAAAGCCTGGGAGCTCTACGGTTCTCAAAGGTAAGGAGAGAGGAGGTGCTGGAGGCTGGGTTTTCTTGTCTCCCCTGGAGATGCACCTGTTTGGTTGTTGAAATTGTGCTTCTGAAAGATGCCTGTTTGCTAGACAAGCTGCTCTCGAAAGGCCTGTGGCACCCTGGGAGGAGCAGTGCGGTTGTCTTGGTGCGCCAGGCTGCTGTGTCGCAAAGGCAGAGAGGTGCAGAGGGACCCTGGAGGAGTTGTGTGGTTCAACAACCCTGCACAGAGCTTGCTTTTTCTCCTGCCCTTGTGCTTATGCCTCGCACTGGTTTGGTAATTAGGCAGGATCAGAACTGCTCTCCGTTTGCGTGCTGACCCTTAGAAACAGTGGAGAAAACGAGCAGGAGCAGTGCAGGAAGCCTGAATCACAGAGATCAAAAGTTGGGGATCCTGGGTGCATGTGGAATGTTTCTGGGTTTAATGATGTTCTTGGTATCTCTTCCAGTGCTGTGGTGATGTTTCTGGTGGAGGAAATCCAGAGGAACATTTTTGATCAGCGATGTGTAGAAAATGAGCTTTGGAACAGGTAAAGGTTGAATTTTCCTGGGATGGGAACGGAAAGAGATGGTACAGTTTGGAAAAGGGAAGCAGAGCGAACTGCTGCCAGATCATGGCGTTTCCCTCAAGGCAGCTTGTGGGGCGTCTCCAGGCTCTCCAGCAGGCACAGTGTGGTGGCGGGAGCGTAGGAGCAGGCCAGGGAAAGATGGAGGTGTGCAGAATCCGTTTGCTTTTTGCTTTGTCACCTACTCAAGGATAAAGTCAAAACACTTTATAGTTTCTGGGACTGTGAGAGGGCATGTCTTGGTATGTAACRGGGCAGCCTTTATCTTGGACTTATCTCTGTGGTCTGTTATGCAGCTCTCTTCAGCGTTCCTTGGGTGGCCTCCTGCCTAGCCTCAGCACCCACCTTCATCTTCTCACCAGCCTCCCAAAGCCTCTCACCAGCTCTTCGCTGGAAATAGCAGCAGCCATCAAAGCCTCTGGTCTCCAGGGCTGATTCCTTGCTGATTTTGTGCCTGTGTAGTCCTCGGAGCTGCATCAGTGGTAGCTTTGCTGTGGGCCAAGTCTCTTAGATGAGACAATCAGGAGCAGAGCAGGGTTAATGAGGGTCCTGCTTGCTCTCTGACTTGGGATTGGGCACAGGGTATTTCATAAAAGCTTAATCAACGAAGCTTCAAACCGATTGTGAAAGATCTGGGCAAAGTAAGCAACGCGGCAGTGGAGTGAGGGACTCGGGAGAAGAAGGAGGTGTTTTGGTAAGGTCCAGCCCCGAGCCTGTGCTGGAGCAGCGGGAGGTGTATCGCGCTGTGTCTCCAGATCAGCGAGTCCACACTGCCGCTGTGTGGAGGAAAGACTGTAAAGCGTGAAGGAGATAAAACAGGCAGGAAGTCACTCCTCTGCTGCAGCTCTTGGCTTTGAAGCCAACAGTGAGTGAATCTGTTGCGTAGGGATAAAAAAACCCCAAAATATTGACTTCTCTTAGAAACAGTTTAGGACGTGAAAGGAGAAATGGAGAAATCCAGGGTGTTTAGGCATATGTTCTGACTCCTGCAGTATTTGTGCTGGAAACATTGGACAGGTGCTAAAACCAGGGACTGTTTTGGACTGTAGGATTCCTCTGGCTCCATAGTACAAAGCCTGAGGTTATTTGTGAAGGAGCCTACAGATCCTCCTTGCTGGAGCCACTGGTTCCACCTGTGATGTCTAGCTCAATTAACTGAGCCCAGCCTGGTGACTCTCCCACTCCTCTCTTAACAGGAATATTCGGGTCATCAGGAAGCGATTCAGAGATGTGTTTGAACAGGGGTCTCTGGATGATGCCAAGAGGCTGTATATGTGAGTATGAGCCAAGGTGCGCGTTCCTGGCTGTGTGTTGGGCACACAGGGCTGTAAATGGGAATTTTCAACCAAAGCTGGTGGTATGTTTTGAGTGTAAATAGTGACTTTCTGAGAAAGCAGTTCTCTTCYGTGCTCCAGGCKGCTGCTGCTGCTGCTTCCCCTTAGAGCTGAAATCTTGTTTTCACAGTGGCGAGGTTTTGCATACATACATCAGTCCCTTACAGCTGGAAACTTAATTTCCCTCCTTCGAGCCACAGCCCTCAGAGCCCTGCGGGATCTTTACTTCCTCCACATACATCTGCTACGAAAAGTCCTGGCTATTTCAGAGGCTTCCACAAAGACGTTTCCTGTTTACTGTTCACGTGATGCTCTGCCAGTGGGAGCTGGGCTGGGTTATTAGTGCCAGAGGAGGAAGCATTACTTGTCCTTATGGTATCTGTTGGTTTTGAACGCACTCAGCGTCTTGTCCGCTCCCTGTGGAGGCCGGGACGTGCGGGTCGCAGACTCCCAAGTGCTGGCAGTCGGTCCCAAGTGGGACATTTGTCCTATTTCCAGGGTAATGTGCTTGGAGCTGTACGAGTCTAAAGGAAGATATGGTTTCATGCCAGTGTTTTTTCTGTAGTTAGGCTAATTTTTCCATGGTTTGACCTTTAGTGCCTCTGCTGTGTTTAATTAACGAATACATTTGTCATCGCCAGACAGTTAAGGGGAAAGTGTATCCACTGTACTTCCTGCAGAGCATCCTCTCCTCTTACTGATGAATGCCTTTACAATTACACTGCCTGGCTGCCAGCAGTTTCTGTGCTGTTTGCCCTGACCACACGCACAGTTAGAGTGGCCAAAGCTTGGGGCTGTGGTGCTGACAGCTATGCTGACGGCCCTGCCCTGGCAGGATGTTTTGGTGCCTGGGCAGGTTGCTGAGTTGATGTCCTGCCTTGAATTGCCACCAGAGAAGGACCCTGTTTCCTCCCACCTTCAAGAATCTCCCAGGCCTGGCTCCTGGTGGCAAAAGCTATTAAAAAATTAGGTTCTTAGCTCCCTGCTGGGCTCGGTGCCTGAATTATTGAGGCTTTGGTTAGTCAGGGCAGAGGCCAGGTGTCAGCTCCCTGTGTCTCAGGACAGGGCAAGCCAGCTGGGGCTCAGTGGAGAGGAGCCAGGGCTTGCAGTCCTCCGCTTTCTCTGGCAGAGCCAGCCAGGAGCAGAACAGCCCAGGAGGCCACAGAGAAGGGGCAAATGCTGTAACGCGTTGCCTGCCTGACCCCGCTGCAGCCCCCTTGGTGCTGGGGGGTTCGGGCAGGGGCTGGCCTGGTTCTGTGAATGCTTCTGGTTTCTGTTGCAGGGACGGCCAGGAGGTAGCAGTGGTGTACTACAGAGAGGGCTACGTGCCAACCAACTACGACCAGCAGGTCAGTACCARCTGCTCTGCTCCGAGAAGCCACCCACGCTGTGGCCTTGCCCAGCGAGTTTGAAATGCCCTTTGATCCCAGGGGCATCTGTCCTGTCCTGGGTGGGGTTAGTCCTGTYCGGCATGGCTGATAGCATTTGGGAAGCTGTGACTCTGCCGTGCATGTGGGTGTCCCGTGCACTTATGCAACAGGAAAAATGAGCGGCTTTCTTCTCCGGTAACCACTCATGGGGTGAGCTCTTACCGCAGCACTGAATTGCTTCTATACAATATGGGTTAACACAGGTATTAGCGCCTGCTTAAAGGGTTTAGACGTGATCTACAGATCGCGCTCTGTCCTCTACTAGGACTACTAGGCTGCAGGTAGTAATAATACGACCAGATCTTGCTGTTGTCTGGAGGTGGCAGCACTGGACAAGCTGGGGAGGGGGTGCAGGCAAAGGCAGTGGACTAACCTGGCTGTGCTGTTTCCAGAGGTGCCGGGAAATCCATGTATGCGTGTCTGCTTGTCTCTGGAGYRCTATTCCCACCCCCCATCCCTGCCAGGCAGGGRGGGAGGAGGCAAATCATGTGTCAATAACTGAATAGAAAAGAGTGGAGAAAACCTTCTGTGTTGGTTTGTTTTTGTTTTTTTTTTTTTTCTGACGGGATGGTTGCTCTCTGTCTGTCTCAGAACTGGGAGGCACGGTTGTTGCTGGAGAGGTCGAGGGCAGTGAAGTGCCCTGACATCGCTACCCAACTCGCAGGCACCAAGAAGGTCCAGCAGGAGCTGAGCCGGCCAGGGACGCTGGAGAGATTACTGCCCGGCCGCGCCGAGGCCGTGGCTCGAATAAGAGCAACGTTTGCTGGACTCTATTCCCTGGACATGGTGAGCGTGAGCGGGGCTGGAGCAGGAACGAACATGCAGACCTGCGCTTGGCCCGTGTGATGTTTCTCTTTGGTTAAGAAGATGAGAGGGCTTTGTTGTGGTCCCTGGGGCGACCCTGTTGATCCTGCTCAGAGGGGTCTGTCGAGGAGCCTGTGCTCCTCCCTGATGCTTTGCTGTTGCCATCCCTTCCTGCCAGGGCGAAGAGGGTGACAAGATAGCTGCTACGGCTATCGCTGACCCTGACCGCTTTGTGCTGAAGCCGCAGCGAGAAGGTGGAGGTATGAGCTGGGCTGGGTCCGTGTGCGCTTTCATTGCAGTTCATGCTGTATCCAGGAGAGGCAGTAGCTCTGTGACGGCTCCTGGTCCTGTGCTGAGGSATAAAAGGTGGGGTGGGGTGGCTTGTAGCTACTTGTAGCCCTGGAGACTAGTCATGGCAGTAAGGTAGTGCTGCTCCTGGAGGAGGTCCGTAGGCCCCAGAGCTGGGGTGTGGGGAGCCCAGGCAGCACTTGGGGAGGCAAAGGATGGGTCTGTTTGGGCTGCCAGGGCTGCAYAGCTGGGGCCGACGGCTTCTGCTGTGCTGGGAAGTGCTTGACTTGCTGGTTTTGTTGTCAGGGAACAACCTCTATGGTGAAGAGCTCAGGCAGGTTCTGGAGAAGATCAGAGACAGCCCTGAGAGAACCTCCTACATCTTGATGGATAAGATCAAACCACAGCCAGCAATGAATTACTTGCTGAGGGCTCACAGTCCCCTACAAGTGTCCGAGTGCATCTCAGAGCTCGGTATTTTTGGTGTCTACGTCAGGTGAGAAACGTGCTTGCGTTCCAGGGCGGTTACTTGCTCCAGCCGGCACTTGGGTTGGGAGCGTTTTCCCCTCTGTGCCGTGTGAGCACAGCACGGGGCAGATGTACAGGGGACAGATGTGACCGTTCAGTCTCTGCTCCCGTCAACAGCTCTCTGAGCACTGTGTTTAGACGCTGAACTGCTGCTCTGTACCTGCTGCCAAACGAGTTGTTGAAAAACCGCGGAGCAGGTGCTGGCAGTTACTGGTGTAACGGCCACGTGGAACTGGTGCGTCTCATCCCTTATTTCTGGGAGCGCTTCTCGGGTTCTGGATGCAGCCACATGCTTTTCTGAAGCCCTGGTGACCTCAGAAATATCTGAAGGCTTAATACGGTCRTGTTCAACCCTAAATAGCTGCTGCTTTTGTTTAAAACCCTCATAGGCCCATAGAAACGTTTCCATAGCTTATAAATTAAAGTCCTTCTCGTACTGTTTTAGAAACAAATGTAYTCTGGCAGCGTTCAGAACCTGGCACTGCCTGTGTGCAGAGCGATCGGACCAAAATGGCCCAGCTGCGAAAGGGCACCGTCAYGGGCAGGCACAAAACAGGCGCAGCTCTGTTGTCTGCAGAGACTTGGGCATTAGCCCTGGGGCTTTTACGTGCCGGTTACCTGCCCCGCGCTGTGGCAGGGAACCACATCAGATTGGCCAGGGTGAGATGCCATAAGCTTTCTGCTCTGCAGGTGCTCAGTTGCCCTTTTCTTTGCAGACAGGGCAAGGAGATGGTGATGAACAAGGCCGCCGGCCACCTCCTGCGGACGAAGGCGATCGAGCACGCAGACGGCGGGGTGGCGGCTGGGGTGGCAGTGCTGGACACTCCGTACTTGGTGTGAGGTGGTGACGCCCCATCCCGCCCACCTCGCTCTGCTGCCCGAAGAGCTGATCTGCCACAGCGATGTTCTCCTCAGGGTGCGCTTACCGAGGCCTGACGTGTTGGGGAGGGTGAGGAGGGACTGAGTGGATGCAACCGCTCAGACGTCCTGCGTGCCAGCCCCAGCTTCTCCTCTGCCATTCCTCCTGCAGGAAGAAGGGACTCCCTTGCTCTGCCCGCTCAGGGGACCCTGCCCCGTGCGCGTCCCCGCTGTGACCTCCCAGGACGGCATTGCTCTGGGTKTTCCCTTGGGGTCTGGCCTGTGGGCAGGGGTCCGTACAGCAAAGCTGAAGGGTGAAGGTGCTGTTCCCAGTTTCGTGCTCCTTGATGCTGCATTATTTCTGGAGACAYACAATCCCAAAGCCTAGGGAACGGGAGGAGAAAGGTGGCTGTGCAAGTAACAGCCTTCAGCTGTGGGATTTGTGGCCCAGTGCCTTAGTGCTTTCCCAGTTAAAGAGGGGAGCCCAGCTCCCCATGCCCATGTCCCCKCCCACCCTCCTTCAGGTGCTGCTGCTGCCCCGATTTCTACTTTCCTGTGCCTGAGGATCCTCAGGGTTCCTGCACAAGTGACAGCTGCCCTGGTGTGATTTGCCCAAGGGTCTCCTGCTTGCTTTTGCTTTGCCCAACTCCTGCTTTGTTGGACTGGGTGCTCATCCCAAATAATGCCTCTGTGCCTCACAAGGCGGGCAGCAGTGCAGAATGCATCTGGCAGGCCATGCCCTCCCCATGGGAGGCCTGCATCTGCTCCCRTTGCCTCCTGCAGCCTTGGCCAACAGCTCCCCACAGCTTGGCAGAAGAATCGCTCGATGGCAGCAGATCCCAGCGCAATGCTGAAGCGGAGCCTTGTGTCACAGGCAGGCTGCTGACAAACCCTGAATCCCCAGGGGCTGCTGCCAGTGCATCCCACCTGCAGTCACTGGGAGCTTTGCCGTGGGGAAGTGATGGAATTGCAGGAGAGGCTGAGCGAGAGGCTGAGCGAGTGCTGCCCCAGCTGCTGAGTGCTTCACTCTGGGACCAGCACCTGTGGATGATATGTGTCTCCCCCAGGTTTCATGAATCAGGGGGAGCAGCACAGCAGTGGAGGGACACAGAGGAGTGCAGGCTCTCCAKCCCATGGGCTTTTGCCTCTTCCTCCAGCCCCTCTTCCTCCTCAGCTGGGCAGTTCAAGGGGAAACAAAAGAGGCACCTTTCTGGCAGTGCCCTGGTAAAGCACCCAGGCAGCCTCAGCTCCACCCTTCTAGTGACACCAAAGAGAAGCAGCGTGAAGCAGTTAATTCTGAAGAATGAACGCGCCGATTGACTGGCCTGCACCCTGCCAGGCACACTGCTGCTGCGGGGCAGTGCTGCATGCTCCAATCCGCAATCTTTCACYTTGGAAAGAGTTCAGTTCTGTAAGYGTGACCAATTCTGTGATTCCTGGGTGGTTGTTTTGTTGGGGGGGTGTTGATTACCCTCAGCCAGAGATTAAAATGCGCACGCAATCTGACGGCTGTTCTTGTGCCAAATTTGTCTGAGACTAGATGCGGAGGGGAGGTTTAGCCTCCTCCCTGGCCAGGCATGGCTTCTGGGCCACCCTACGCCTCTGCATGGCCCTTGTGTGTACCTTCCCATCAACCCGCCTGTTTCTGCTCTGGTTGCTGCAAGGCTGCACAGCACCGTGTTGGAGTTGGGTCCTGGCACTTGGCGCTGCGGCACCAGCCCAGCACACCCAGGGGAGGGAGAGCTGCTGGCGTGAGGGGTTCTGGGCAAGACAGACTCCAGGAAGAAACGTGCTCAGCCTGGAGCTGTCACTGCAGTTGGCTGGAGCAGCCAGGAACCRAGGTGAGATGCAGCTGGGAGGAGCAGGGCAGCGCTGTAGCAGGACCCCCGAGCTGCTGGTGAGGCCTGAGCCGAAGGTGACACTGGGGACCACAGCGCAGAGGCAGAGGCTGGCATCCATTGCTGTGCCTGGGGGAGGCCCAGAGCTGGTGTGGAGGCGAGGCTGCTGTCGACAGCTGCTTGCCGTGGGTGCTTGTCTGTCTCCCTGGTGGTGCTCCTGCATGGGGGGGGTGGGTGACAGATGGGTATCACCCTGTCTTGCACTTTCCGTGAGCCTTAGTGGAACAATGTTGGCTGGAGACCAGGGAAACTGAGGCACAGGCTCCAGCCCTGGAGCCAGAGGTTCTGCCCTGTGGGAACTGTGTGGACACAACCGCAGCAGCACAGAGCCGCAGCCTGTAAATCCCAGTCCATGGAAAGGATTGCACTGGCAGTAACCTACCCCTCGCCATCCCCAAAAGCCTACCCTGGTTATGGCACAGCGGGTCCGACAGCGATGTCCGAGCACCCCCATCTCCCCCCGACTCCACAGCAGACAAGCACCTACAACCCATGCACTAAGCCTGTTTCCATTTTGTTTCCTTGAACTTTATTCCATTTTGCATAAAACTCTAGCTGTTTCCAGCCAAAATTACATAGCAGACAAACAGTAACAGAGGAGGAGAGATGATCTAGGAATCCTTGTCAACAAGGTGGCGCAATCCCGTGGCACAGAGCCACGGGGGGCACGTGGGACACTGGCACACACGGAGGTTACAGATCACAGACAAGTGCTGCGCCAGTGAGAGCAGCAGGACAACAACTTGGGACTTGGACAWGAGCCCCCCGCGACACCTGCCTCAGCCTGTGCAGCCCAACCAGAAGTCAGCTCGGTTTGCAGGTAAAGCCTGTAGGTTGGCACTCGCCAAAACGGCTGTTGCAGCAGGTTTTAAAGCCCATTTCTCCTTTGGTTTAAGTGCAAAAATCAAACAGTTCACATGCAGTTTTCATACAGACATTACAAAGGAGGTACCTCTCCCAGCTCAACCTAGGGCTGGAGTTAGTTAAATGTAATTCATTTGAAGAATAGCTTTGGCAATACCCTTGTGATGTTTGGGCTCTTGGGCGAGGAGGTTTTGGGGTTTTTTTTYCCCTCTCATCATCATAAAGCCATGTCAGATTTAAACAAAAGCTAACTTTAAACATCTTCCACTGTTTTTTTTCCTGTGAGAAAATATCATCTAGGACTAATGCAGCCCTGCCTGCCTTGGTTTCTTTGCTGTAGCAATGGTCCTGGTGTGCTATAACCCAGCTCCTGGCTTTGTGTCCCCTCCATCCTTTGGTATCAACAGCACCCATTCCTACCCCAGGACGCAAAAGGAGCATCCAGCTGCGCAGCCTCCGCGTTCAGCGGTGAGCTGGTGGCAGCAGAGCAAGGTGGAAGGGGTGTGCGATGGAGCGTGTCAGACCAAGACTTTTCCTCCCAGACCATAACGTRGCTCCCTATCAGTCCATGGCAAGTGGAAGACCGTGTCCGGCCCCATGCAGTTAGGAAGTAGCGGATCTTGGTACCAAACTGCTCTTAAAAAAAAAAAAAGCTGTTTAAAGCACAGAACTTCCTTGACCCTTGTCCCACTCCCTTTCAGGCTAGGAGACCTCTGCTAGCAGCAGGCTTGGACAGTGGATGCAAGACTAAAACTCAGCTATACAGTTATGATGTGAGAGTGATTTTAAGTTCTCCCGCAGCTTGCGGCACTCCAAGTAAAAAGGGAGCTTAGCTGGGGTGTGGGCAGTGGCCGATGCACCTCCCTTGTCTGCATTGAGTAACTCCAGCACCACTTCCCCTCCAGCCCCCAAAGCTCCTCCCCCGTGTGCACAAGGTGCCAGAGCCCCTCAATTACATGAAGTTAATTAACACCCCCCCCAAAATTAAACTAAACATCAAGAACGAGGTGCTGAAAAGGGAGGAGAATGAGTCCCTCTGTGCATGAGGCTGAACCTCAGATGTACGATACCCATCTGGAACACGATGCACACACTCCTCCAGGGCATGGACACGCTGGTGAGACGCAGCCTCTCCAGCGCCAGCCTTTCCCCGTTCGTAACGCTTGTACATTCAATTCAACAGGTGAAGGTTTCCTTCCCAGGGCCAACAGCGGTTATTCAAGGGACCTGCTCATCAGGACAGYGCTGCTGCTACAGTTCTGCTCAGCAGGGACACGTCATGCTGCTACTGTTTAGTGTCACATCTGCTGTTGAAAAGATGTTTTATGATGCCTGGGTTCGCCAAGGTGGAGATGTCCCCCAGATCTTGGTCATTTTTGGCAATCTTCCTTAATATCCGYCTGGTAATCTTTCCTGTAACAACAGCCATGAAAGGAAAGCAGGAGTCAGGATCTCTTCAGCATCCTTAGCAGGAGCAGGGAGTGCCCAGACCTGCGGCATCCTGCTTGCCCTGAAGTTGCTCCCCCCTGAATATGAGTGGCCCTGGACAAGCAATTKAGGGCTGGTTTCCTTCCACTGGCAGGAACTACTCCGTCTTCCCCAGCACTGTCACTGGGCCCCTTACCTGAGCGGGTTTTGGGCAGGCTAGGGGCATACTGGATGTAATCAGGCGTTGCTATCGGTCCGATTTTTTCTCTGACTG
>JASVER010000123.1:1026642-1073201 GCA_030449065.1 Oceanodroma leucorhoa | reverse complement strand
AAAAAAAAAAAAAAAAAAAAAAAAGGTATTTCCATTGTAGGTACTAGGAGGTACCACACACATCCTTTTCAGGCAGGAAGACCAAGTGGGACATGCAGAGCCCAGCTCCTGGGGAACCTGGTAGGGCAGTGCTTCGGGCAGCTGCACCCGGGCCTGCAGGCTGTGGGAGGAGGCAGCAAGACCTGCAATGCCAACGGTGTAAGCACATCTTCYCAAAGGCAAGAGCACTCATTTTTTTCATTCTCTCCAGCTTCAAGAGATCTCTATACTGGCTACACCAATCACTATTATCATTTTGATAGAGCAAGGACTGATTCACTGTTGGGTTCCTACAGAGGAGAAGCAAGTCCTCACAGCACATCAAAATCTGCCAGGGAGCGCCGTGGGAGCCGTGCCCACGGGAGAGCATTGCTGCAAACGAAAGCCTGCCGGGTACCCCAGTCCTTCACAGGGCTGCCAACTCCCAAGAGGTAGAAATGGCATCACATGAGTAGCCAAAGGCCGGGAGAACTAATTTTAGTCTTCGCCAGCCGTGCTCTCTAATCAGAGGGGGCACCTTGTCGCAGTTGTCCACGCTGCGTTCCCCAGACTACCGGCACCCTCCTTCAAGCACCCAAGCCCTTAACCCCTCCATCACCTGCCCAGCACTATCCTCCCTCTCCCTGCCACGTAACCTCCCAAATATTTGGCTGTTGCTACCTTGTTTTTTCAGCTCATCCGTCAGGTTCTCGGTGAACTCGTGGCCATCTCTCAGGGTCACGAAGCAGTAGAGGCACTCGCCTTTCAGGGGGTGCGGGTGGCTGACCACCGCAGCCTCCGCGACGGCACCGTGCTCGAGCAAGGCYGACTCCACCTCTGCGGTGCTCAGCAAGTGGCCTGGAAGCAAGGAGAGGCAGTGCTTTACAGACCTGCACCGGGCTGGGCTCCTGCAGCCTCCCAGCAGCTGGGAGGAAGAGGTCTGCAGGTGTAAAAGGCCCTGAACTATAGGTTTGAGAGCATCGATTTCATTTGCTTGAGAAAAGACAACAGCTGGAGAGAGAAACTCATTTCAGCAGTGCAGGGGCTGGGCTGCCCGAAGGCTGCCAGGTATCCGTCACCGGCAGAGCCAGGCCACCTCCCCTGGCTGTTCTCCCTCCCACCTTTAGGCTTCTTTAAACAGATCATGAACTGTTCACAGCCATGGGATTAAACAAAGCAAGAGGCTAAGGAGGAGCTGGATTTGGTAAGAGGCCACCACAGGGTGGGCTGGAAGGTGCAGAGGAGGCTGGATCTGCAGAGCCCAGGACCCGGCCCTGCCTGCCCTCTCCAGCTCATCGCCATGGGGAGATGAACCGACGCTCCACACCTCAGGGCAGGGGCACAGCTCACTCTTGTACACCCCTGCTCCTGTCCCTGCGCTCTGACATTCCACTCTGGGACTGCTGTCACAGAAARCCACGGGAAGGCGGTCAACTCCCAGAATGATCAGTTGGTGGGGGATCAAGCCCTGCTGGTCAGATGAAAAGATCTAGTTTGATCCAGGAACAAGTATGGCAGCAGCTCACAGCCAGCAGGAAGGGCGGGAGGGGGCTATTAAATGCAGTATACGGAAAATGACGGGCTGAATCTCAAAGATTCAGTCAAGAGAGGTGGGAGAATCTCCACCTCTGTAGACACAAGCTCTGAGCACCCTGATCCAGCTCCACATGGAGCAGCAGGTTGGATTAGGGACCACATGGTCCTGCCCAACCTCTGTGATTCCCTGTGGCCCTTAATCCTTCAGCACAGAGACACCTTGGCTGGTTAAGGACCTCCTCAAATTGGTTACGGAAGGTTCCTTCCCTCCAGTGCTTTGTCTCCAGAGGAAATGATGCAGAAAGTCACCAAGTCACAGACTTGCCTGTCTCGGAAATAACCCAGCAATTAGATCCACTTTGAGGACAGGTTGCTGGGCAGAGTCACAGATACAGACCCATCCCCCATAAAGCACAGTGGCTTTTTAACTAGTGTCAGAAATGGATGCAGAAGTGTCCCCCATAAAGCTAGGTGTCTCTCAACTAGTGTCAGTGTCCTGGTTCCGGCTGGGACAGAGTTAACTCTCTCCCCAGTAGCTGGAGGGGGGGCTGTGTTTGGGGTTTGGTAAGGAAAGGGACGTTGATGGCCCATTGACGCTTTGGTTGTTGCTGGGTGGTGCTKGCACCAGGACTTTTCAGCCTCCCATGCTCTGCCAGGTGGGGGGGGAGCTGGGGGGCAGYATAGGCGGGGCGGCTGACCCAGCTAGCCAATGGGGTATTCTATACCATGTGACATCATGCCCAGTATAAAATGGTGGAGGGGGTGGGGCTCTGGGGTTCAGCACACACAGTTTTGTTTGGGACTTGGGACAGGCGGTGGGTGAGCAGTTGCATTGCGCATCACCTGTTTTGTATATTCTGTTATTGTTGTTATCATTGTTATTATCACTGTTCTACTTTGGTTTATTTCCATTATTAAACTGTTTTTATCTCAACCCACGGGTTTTCCTTTGTGTGCCCTCCCGATCCTCTCCCCCATCCTACCGGAGGTGGGGGGTGAGCGAGTGGCCACGTGGTGTTTAGTCGCTGGTTAGGGTAAAACCACAACAAGCAGAAAGCACAATGGTCTCCACTGAAGACAAAACTCATTCTTACCAGAAACATTCAACATGTCATCAATTCGCCCTGTGATCCAGTAATAACCATCTTTATCTCTCCTGCAACCTAAAAATAGCCAGAATTGACAGTGTGAGGAAGCAGTGCCAGCCCTCAGAGCAACTGATAAGGGATTCTGAGGGCAGGACACKGCAAGATTTAAACTGCTGTCCCCAGGCCTCTGCAGCCACACACTCCCCCAACCACCTTACCGTCGCCTGTCACATAGTACCCAGGGAACTTCTTGAAGTATGTGGTTTCAAATTGCTGGTGGTTTCCGTACAGGGTGCGCATTATCCCTGGCCAGGGCTGCTTAAATACCTGATGGTGAAAAATGCAGACCTGAGTCAGTGAGAGCAAAACCAATAACCCAGGCTTTGCACCACGGCCATAGAGATGCACGCAGTCTTTGCATGCGGCGACAGAGATGCCAGAGACACAGCCACGAGTGATGACACTCAGACACTGGCTGCCCAGCGSTGATCTATTGGGAAAGTCTTGCCAGGCTTGGCATGGGGGAAGGAGCTCGGCTGCAAAGCTGTTCCTGTCCTCCTCCCTTTCCCATGTGCGCAACTGCATTTAACGATCAGTTGAACAGTTTGTTTACAGCATAAAGCTCCCAGCGAGTTATGGCAGTGAAGGAGTTCCCACCACCCAAGGGGGTCCCTTGTGTGGACCCAGAGTAAGCGGAAACGTGTGTATGCTACCAGGAAGGTCCCAGAGCTCACAGGGAAAGGACAAGGGGTGGGTRGGGAAGATCAGCCCTTCTTTACCAGGTAGCCTTCTGCTTCTCCTTCCAGCTCTTCCCCCGACTCGTTCAAGATGGCAGGGACCACACCGAAGAAGGGGAACGTCTGCCATGGGGACCAGAGAACAAGGAGACATGGAGGTGAGCCCACGCATTAAACCCCCGTGAACCAGAGGTGGCAGAGCAAGGGCAGCTTTGGAGAGGCTGTGGCACATGGGGCCCCGTGAGCACAGCTGCACGGGGCCAGGCCTGGGATTTTGGGTGGTGGCCACCTCCCTGCATGCACCGCCATCCCACGAGCACCCTGGCAGGCTGGTAACCACCAGGCCATGGTACAGACGGTGCGAGCTGCGGCTGCAGTGCCTTGCCACGGCCCCCGGGGAGCCCTCCCTGCCCCGGGAAGGAGAGCAGAAGTACTCACAGCAGAGCCTGGCTTCATGGGGGTGGCGGCAGGGAGGGATGTCAGCATGTGGCCACCCTGTGAAGAGAGGCAAAACCAAGTGGTTTGGGCCATGCCAGCCCATCCCACAGCTGTTTGCATCGGCTCTGGTCACATCACATCCCACTCAGATGGAGGCTGCTCGGGGCAGTTGTGGAGACAGGGCTGTGGGAAGGACACAGCAGGGGACAGGGAGCCCGTGTTTGGGCACAAAGCTTTGGAGCTGCTGGGGGAGAGCAAGAGGGGGAGGAGAGCAGGGTCCAGAGCAGACCTTGGCAGGGACCCTTTGGAGAGGAAGGTCTCCCCTTGGAGCCTGTTTGAGATCCAGAAGAAAGAGAAGGGGACCCAACACTTGCAGGCCAAACTGGAGTCTCCTGGGCAAACAAAACAACTACTCCACACAGAACCAAAGAAACGCTATGGCAAACCTGCAGACACCCTGCGGGGAGCACAAGGGAAAGGGAGGTCCCAGGGACACCCAGGCAAGGACTCACTGTCTCTGTCTGCCAGAACGTGTCCACAATGGGACACCTTTCTTCTCCTACTACGCGGTAGTACCACAGCCAGGCTTCAGGGTTGATGGGCTCGCCGACGCTCCCCAGCACCTTCAGAGACTTCCTGCTGTGCCTGCAGAGAGGAGGGGGCTGGCAGGGGCTCAGCAGGCCAGAGAGCAGCAGCCATCAGCCTGCTACACAGCAGAGCCTGCAGGAACCCCTGGGCTACCCAAAGTGTACTTGGGGCTTCCAGGCATGGTTCAGACTCTTCTCAGCCCTCTCCCATGGGGGAAGAAAGGGGATCTCTGATTTTGGTGTCTCCTACTCCAASATCCCACTTGGCTCTGCTCCTTCCCGTCCTTGGGCCAAGGAGCAGCACGCGGAGGGACTCTCTGCCCAGCCACCTCTGTGAGCTTTGGGTCAGGAGCAGGGAGAACCTGCAACCTCTGAGCTTAGCTGCAGCTTATGGTGAAAGAGGAGGACCTGCTCAGAAGTGCCATAATGAAGCTGGTGCTGGGGGTGCAGGAACATGGCCTGCGTATTGCTGTGCAGAAGGCAGAAGATCCTGGTCTGTTCAGAAAATACACCGGGGAAGCTGCTGCTCAGCGAGGAAGCTGGGGCCCCTGGTCCCCCATCGGGAGCCTCTGGCTGTGCCAGAGCCAGGGATCCCCATGCCACCAGGGACTGGCACTCACTTTTTGACRGGCTCCTCTCCATGCTTCATCAGCAGCCGGATGGCTGTGGGTGCTGTGTAGAAYTTGGTCACCTTGTACTTGTCAACGATGCTCCACATGCGCCCGACATCTGGGTGGGTGGGGACACCTTCAAACTGAGCAGGAGACAGGGCAGTGACACAGCYGTTCCCTACTGCTACTGGCCTGCAGCACTTTCCCAAGCAGGAGCAGCCAAGAGCAACAGGGAACAGCAGCTGGACCCTAGYGTGGCCTTACAGGAATGCCAGGGGCACCACGAATGAAACCAGCCCAGGCCAGGGACCTCTTTTACTGCTTCCTTGGGATGGATTTGGCATCACCCCACCCCAGGTGTCCTAGCAAACATCCCCCAAAACACCCTAGCAGCACAGGCACTTGGGTGGCTACCACAGTGACACAGTGCCACCAGCCCAAGCGACCCTGCCCACATGGTAAAGGGYGAGCGGTCCAAACACAGTGACAGAACCACAACCAAAAGTACMAAGAACACCAAAGAGGACTCCCCCAGCATGACAGTGATTTTCCTGCTTGCATTTCCCCAGAGAGCCTTGGACACAGGCCTCTGGCTCCCTGATCTGTATACAAGTTACAGCCGTACACTGCCAAGGGAGATACGGGCACAGGAGTTAAATGCAGGTTGTCAAATCAGCATCAGCAGTGAAAACATCACTCCCTGCTCCTGATCCAGCTTTCGCATTACCCCGCAGCAGCCTTGGGTCCCCCGGTACACAAGGCTTGTACTTCTAAGGGAAAGAAACAGGGGAGCATTTGAAAAATTAAGCACCCAAAAGCCACACACAAACTAGCCCCCCCGTCTGCCACCGAGCAGTCACCCATGCCCCCCTTGGGGACTGCCACCCTTTCTCACGGAGCCCAGGGCACTGCACGCAAGTGAGAAGCACGCTCATCACAGAGCAATGCAGAGATGCAGCTCAGCACCACGATCTCTGCTTTCTTGGAGTAAAAGCACCCAGCTGCCATCCCGCACTTACTAACACGCTAGTTGCCCCGTTTGCCAAGGGTCCGTAAGTGATGTAGGAATGGCCCGTTATCCATCCAATGTCAGCTGTGCACCAGTAGACATCCTCAGGTTGGTAATCAAACACATATTTAAACGAGGTGGCAGCAAAAAGCATGTATCCACCCACCGTATGCAGCACACCCTACGAGGAGAAGGCACGCAACTGTCAGGGCAAGCTCCCACCATGRCCCTCACCCTCCCAGGGCACGCTGAGCACCACCGGTCCACCGAGTTCAAACAGCAGCTGAGCAGGAATGACCAGCACAGCCCCTTTCCCAAGATCTCCGTGGCTCCTGCTCTCACTGGGGCCTCCCAGCGTGACCCTCACCAGTTCCCAGAGCTGAGGTGTTACTGCAGTTCAGCCCGGCCCGTGGGCGGTGAGCTGGGAAGCGTACCTTGGGTTTCCCAGTTGAGCCGCTTGTGTAGAGGATGAAGAGTTCGTCCTCCGAGTCGCACCACTCGGGCTCGCACTCCGTGCTGGCACTGCTCATCAGCTCGTGCCACCACATGTCCATGGCTGGGTTCCAGGGGGCCTGAGAAAAGCAGAAGATTAGAAACAGGCCTGCCGAAAAGCAAGAGATGGGGGGACGAGGGGTGCAGCCCCAACCTCACCCCCTCATGGACAACTGAGGTAGATGTTCACAGCACAGCTCCCGCCCCGGAGCTGTTTGCTGCAAACCAYGCACCAGAGCTGCAGCTCCCACTCCAGAAGCTCCTTCTCTCAGCCCACAGCCACGAGGAAAACCTTTAAACACSGTCTGGCTGCAAGACCTGAAGCAGATTGTCCAAAGCACTGGTAACGCTGACAAATCCCTGTCAGCAGCAGCAGCTTTGTGCTCTCACAGCAGACAGGCTCCTCCTGCCCCCCTGGGCTGCCCCAGCTGCAGTGGGACAGCAAAGCAGCAAGCCTCACCCAGCCCAGCCACACACCCGCACACCCTGCGGGGACCCCGGCGGCAGCATGGCCCGAGACAAACAGGAACATGTTGGGCTCACACTGCCTGGCCCTGCTGACCCGAAAAAGATAACTGTTATCTGGATGGTAAGGTAACCACCCTGGTAAGAAGTGACTGCTCCAACGCACAACCGCCCAGCACCAGCCGCCCGAAGGAGCTGCTTGAGGATGCTGGAGCTGTAACAGAGCCACCGGCGCTTGTGGCTGATGGGCAGAGTCACCCCGAGCGTTGTGCTGGCTGGCTGCCTCCCCGGGGGGGCACAGTTCAGTGCAAGACCGAGCTCCACCTGACCCTCTCGCCTTTCCTCAGAGACGCTTAGGGGCAGCTGAGCAGGCAACACCCCCCAGCCTCAGCACGGAGCCCCACTTCCCACATCTCTGCGAGGGCAGGCACCCTGACCCAGAGCCTTGCAGCTCCCAGCTGGGGCACATCTCCCTGCAGAGCCCGAGCCCGCGGCGCAGGCACAGCCCGCACAGTCCCCGCAGCTCCCAGCTGGGGTGCACGGAGGCATGAACGGTCATGGGCCAYGTGGACGCCCCGGCACCCCACGGCCCAGCACGCAGCTCCTGCAGCGATACCAACTGCTTGACAGCCCAGCATAGCCGAGCCCACCTGGAAAGCTCTCACAGATCCCCAGGGCTCCTGGCTTTACCTGGGGAAGCAGTTTCCACAAAGCCTGTCCCACCAGCAAGCTCCCAACAAGGCACCAGGTCAAACAAGCCCCACGTAGGCTCACACCAGCCCATCCAACAGCTGCTTTCTTGCATCTCTCCTTCAAGGATAACTCCATTTTAGCACCCATCTTCCACTGCCCCGCAGAGGAGGTCAGACCCACGGCATGGCACACAGCCCCTGAGGCCAGGCCTGCCTCTGCCTGCCTGCTCGTGGGGTRCTGAGGCCGCAGCTCCTTGGATGGGGCAGGCAGAGTCCACATGTTGGGTCTGGAGCTCCAGGTTTTCGGCCCACGGCATGCCACCACAGCTGGGAAGCTGCAGGCGATCCCTGCCAGCCTCACCGCAAAGGGAAGTGCATTGCAAGAGCTGCTTTTAAAAGGCAGAGAGATGAACCRTCATCCAAACGCTGACAGCGCATCCCAGTGGTTCTGCATTTCCCCCCGTCAGCACGCTGACGTGCGCTCGGGTTTTTGTGGATGCAGATTTGTTTCCAGCAGCAAAGTTGGTGGCACTGCATTCACCCTGAAATCGTGGGCAGCTCTGGYCAAGCAGTGAGTGGTATCTACCACTAACATGCAACTGCTGGTAACCCGGTTAGGAAGGCACACGTGGCCGTGCAGAGTCGGAGCGGTTAGGAAGRTGGAGCGCTGGAGGGGGAAGCGGAGGGGACGTGCTACAAGGAGGAAGTGCTGTGTGTAAATACCTTGGGATGGAGTCTCTGTGAGCTCTCAGTCTTTTTTTCCTGTTAAAAATCCACAAAAAGGGTGTGAAAGTCAAGAAGCAGAGGATCCACACYGGGCTTTGCAGGCAGGGAGCTGGAAGCCCACAGGCCCGGATGCTGGGAAACCATCCCGGCAGGCTGGGGAGCGCTCAGATCTGGGGTCAGGCCAGGAGATGACCTCTGAGCAAAAGCCTGCCTGTTTGCATCACCTTCCCTGGGTACCCACCGCCTCCACGGCGGGTCGCATGCGGCCAGCTGGGTACAGCAGCACAGAGCCGGCATACAGCCCACAGACCAGCCAACGGCATGGTAAAAATGCACTCACAAGGGAAAGCAATCTTTAWTAAAGTGTCTGAACAAGTAGAGCAGCAAGAGCCAAAGGGTAAGAGACCCCCTCCAGCCTCCTCCCGGGACATTCTGCACAATAACCTCACCTCACCAACAGCGACCAGCGCAGGGACAGGCTTCTCTGCAACCGCCCGACCAGGGAAACCTCGCACAGGAAGGCTGGTCTGCTCGTTTTCCCACCCCTTTGCAGCTACCCTGCCCTCGCAAGAGAAGGGGCAGAGGAGGCCAATGGAACACGGCCAGGCTGGCAAACACCAAGCAACACCCCAATAAAATTAACGCAGCTGAACGAGGAAAATTAACTCAGAAATACCGAATGTGCTTGGACTTCTTGTCCCAGGGATGTGCCCAGACCATCCCTTCTGAAAGCAGAGCCCAAAGCTCAAATGCACTCCCCAAATACAACCCATTTCTGAGCAAGCAGCAGCCTGGGGACAACCCAATGCAAAGAACCTCCAAACACATAGAGACAGAAGACACCATTGCAAGACACGGAGCTGTTAGGTAGTTGAAAGCAATCTGCCTTTTAAGCGGATGAAGGCAGCAGGTAGCAGCAGGACTGCACACCAGCCTCAGGAGCTCAGCAGGCAGCCACGGCTCCGTGACACCTTCTCCTCCTTCCACCCCCGTCTCGCCGCACGCCTCTGGCCCCCATCCTTTCATCTGGTTTCAGTTGCAAGGGAAAGCCCCAGCCCCAACAGCTGACACAGTTACTGTGCCAGCTACACAGAGACTGCACTATTCTCGGCGTATGATTGTTGTCGTGTTGGGGGGCTGTGTTGAACCCACGCCATGAGCACAAATCTCCTGGTTTTCCTCTCCTGCTTCCACTGTCACAGCTCCAGTGCAGGACAGCATTGGTCTCCGCACAAAAGGGGAGATAGATACAGGGTTAGGAAGGAAAAGTCCTTCACTGGGCAGAGGACAAGGGGCATCTTGTCCTTGTCCTAGTGGCTTTGGAAGATGTACCCCTGTGCTCTCAGGGGTCCTGCGGGCTGGCAGCTAGCAATGGTGTTAAAGGAAGCAGCAGGGAGAGGACCTTGGCGAGGCAAAGGAACCATTTTTCAGACCACTCGCAATGCAGCAACAGCAAGGAGGGGAGAAAACAGGAACAGGAGTCACAACAGGAGCATCCAGGGAAGCGCTGCAGTGGTTTTGCACTGATTGATTTCCTRGGCTCAGGCCCATAGCAATAAAATCTCCCCTCTCATCCCCCCAGTAGCATACCTGTACGTCCTGGCACAGCCTTTTGAGAGGGGGAGACTTGCTGCATGTCCCGTCTACTGCTATCTCTTCCCTCGCCAGGTGCTTCACCACGATGCACTTTCTCAAAGGGGAGCCCCTGTAAAAGGCAGGAGCTGTCAGATCAGGCTGTTCAGGCAGGGGCTAATCCTGCCCTTCGTGGGCTTTACAGGCAGCACTGGAGGCAGGGCGGGGGCTCTGAGCTGCTTTTGTTGAGCTAGAGCGTATGCCGCCATGCACGCCATGGGACAACAGCCACAGGAACGGAGCTCGGAGAATGGGAAAAGTCTGTGCGCAGCTTACTGGGGATTTATCAGGTGCAATTCCTATGGAGGAAGCGGGGATCTCACAAGCATCTCTCACAGGTCACTGCTGGGGAGATTCCTTACAAATCCCAAATTTGCCTGCCTGTGACCACGAACAAGACCTCCCATGGCACCCAGGAGATATTAGGTGGCTGCTCGCATCAGACCGACTGTCTGATTCAGGAGGAAAGGCTTCCAAAGCCAGATTATACGTCAAGGAAAAGAGTGGGAATTTGTCCCCTCATGAGGRCCAACACAGCCTACCTATAATGCAAATAAAATGATCTTATCTCCCTTCAGCCCTGTCAGGGTACCAACACATTGTCTCCATCAGTTAATTCCCAACTTCAGGATCACTTCTGTCCTCCCAGGTACCTACTTTTACAGGCATATAAACTTATGTTTTCAAGTTTTACAGTTTTAAACACTTTTAAAGAGTTTGAATTGCTAACATGCAGACTAGCTGCCCTAAATTTTCATGTTTGATATAACTTAAAAGACCACACTCAGACTCATACAAGCTACACAGACACTGTGTCTGTAAGCTTGGCAACATCATTTTACCATGATTATTCCCCTTTCTGTAAAATCTGATGATAGATCTGTCTATCTCTTTATGGGTTATAGTATCTCAGTGAAGATGCTCAAAAAAATAAAGCAGCTTCACCATATACTTGTGCGCAGCCAGGCCCTGATCCTGTGCACATGTTGGTGCACGTCAACTGGAGTGCCTGCTCCTGTTCACACAGCCATTTCCCAAACTTGAATCGTTTCTGGTTTATTTCATTATTGTTGAATTAGTGGCTTTGGAGCAAGACTTAAGYCTCATCTTGATGTGCCCCATGGCACTGTGTCCAACTGTTCACAACTGGTCTGGTGGYGCATTATTCCCTCCCACTCCAAGAGCTGCTGCTGCAGAACTGGGAGATCTGCCAGGGGCCATAGCAATAGTGGATCAGTCTGTCTCCCGCAAATCCCCTCATCAAATATGTGGGCCTTCAAGTCAGAACAGACAAAAGGAAAGTTAAAAGAAAATATTTTWAAGATGAGGGAGTCAAAGCCTGTATTACTTCTGAAAGGCTCATGAATGTAGTGCAGCTCACGATTGACTTGCTGCAGAGTCTGCCCACCTATGAAAACTTCCATTTCCATTTGKGCAGGAGCAGATTCCGGCAGCAATGCCCTTCTTACAAGGGAATCCAAACTTACTTGTCTTTACATTTCTGGAGGGCTTCATCTGCAATCTGCTTCAAATTGATCAGCTTGTCCCCTCGATAAAAGGCATCTGCAAAATGGTAAGGAAAACATTAGAGGGGCTTGTCAGCCAAGGCAGCCTGGGACAGCTGGAAGCAACAAGYAGTTTCAGGAGGGCAGAGCAGAGCTCATGCACTGGAGGTGAGGGAAAGCAGAGAGGCAGCTGATGGGAAAGGTTTCCTAATATGCCCTTTTAGCCTAGAGAAACAGATGCCAAGAGAAATGGCAAAAATTCCTTCCCTGGGAGAGGTTCCAATTTGACCCGACCCGTCTCTTGGRAATATTCTGTGGGGAATAATCCAACGCAGTCAGGACACAGATTGCAAAGTTTAGTGGGTCCTTTCCATACCATGGACCTATCAATAAGAACAYTATGTTTTGCACTATTAGAAAAAACAGTTGAGGAAATGCAGTGGGCTTACATGCAAACACTACCCCTCTTCTCTTGATCCSTTGCTTTACAAGGCAATAGTTGCAACAGAAATTTCCTTGAAATTGGGAAGGGAGGGAATTCTCMTATTAGGACTGCCTCATAAATGATACATCTTGCAAACATCTGACTGATTTTGAAGAGGAACATGGATGAGAAGCCTTTGCAAACATGTTATTAGCAGCTGGTGACATCATGCTTTACAGGACAAAGTGGGCGGGCTGCTTAGATGCTCCTCTGTATGTTCAAAGTGGAAAACAGTACTCAAGCACAGCTACAAGCAGTGCATCTGCCTTGCGGCAGCTCAGCTGAAGCACTGCCCCTTCCTCTTCCAATTCCAAGTGCATTTGGCTCTTAAAATAAAGAGCTTCCAGACGGGCAACAGTAATGGCTCAGGGGCACAGAAGCGTATTTTACCTGCCGTAATGAGGAGAGAACAACCGCAGTCGAGAATCCGCTCACAGAGAGAGTCTGCCGAGAAACCTGCAAACTGACAGAGATCACAAAACCAAGTCAGCAAGGACGCAAAAAACCCAAACAACCCAAAAAACCCCAGCAGCAACTGTGCAGTTCACCCATGGTAAACGATACACCAGGCACTGATGGAGAGAGCTAAAGGAGCTCATTCTGCAGTTAATATGGAAGAGGGCTAGGAAACAGCACCTTAATTTAGTTTCCATCCCTCTCAYGGTCAGCACCTATCTTTCCAGCTCCTCTTCCTCACTCTCCCAAAAACAAGAGCTRCTCCCTCCCAATAGCTCAGAACCAAAAGCAACGCAAAGGGCTTGTTCCTACCACAATGGAGTGCAGAGCTCCAATCCTGGCACAGGCGAGCATGGCTACAACCAGCTCCAGGATCATCGGCAGATAGATGGAAATTCGGTCTCCTTTTTTCACACCTGGATAAGGAAAATGAACACGGCATTTGTCAAAATGAACACATCACACGTCAAAAGAACAGAATATAGAAAGAAATTAATGCTTTTAAAATCATCATTTACATGCACGCAACAGAACTTCAGCTGGCGTTAGAGCTGAGCCTTGGGTTTTGCCTTTCAARCCCTATTGCTCTTGTAAGATGACTGCAATGAACACTCCATGCTCTCATCAGACACAGCTCTTGAAGGAGGCAGAAATTTAACCGTGAACACTGCTACCGGAAAACCCCAGAGCAGGAAGTTTTAAGCACAGATTTCTTCCTTGTACAGCTGACATGRCCGGCATTGATTAGCTTTCACAGAGAGAGAGAGATGGATCTCCAAAAGTTTGCTGCAGAGCAAATCTGCATCCACCCTGCTTTACAACCACAGAAGCAGAGAAGTAAAGCATTTTGCACAGAATTACTCAACTGGCTGGCAACCACRCGAAAAGTGACCCAATCTCTAAAACCCTTCCCGGTATCCAAYGCTACTATTGCTTCAGTCATCATGTACCTTGGCTGCGGAGGACATTGGCAAACTGACAGACTTTGTGCAGCAACTCGCTGTATGTGATTTTCGCAGAATCCCCAGGTTCGTTGCCTTCCCTGGAAAAGCAAGGTAATATTTGTTACAGTACAAGCATTACAAGGTAACAGTGATGCTGCAAATTCAGAGGTACTTACTGCCCTGGACAACATATGTCCTCACCTGTCCTTCTGTGCACAGAGTAACCAAACCCCAATCCTGGACTAAAGTTCTCCAACAGTAGGAAAACTTAGCCCAAAGTCCCCATCCCTGTGTTGATCGCTACACCTGAAAGCAACTGAATGCATGCAGTGGAAATACATGGTACTTTCACAGAGGCAAGAAGGGTCCAACAGAACCAAAGCTAAGAGTGCACACGCTCAAGAGCAAGCCGGGATTTATGGCATGGCACCCTTGCTCACGTGCACTTACGCCTGCGGATACGTCTGCATGAAACATTGGCCAGTGCTGTCACGCAGCAACACCCAGCCCTTAAATACCTACCGTCTGATGGACTGGGATGGGATGCCAAGGGCTGTCTTGTTTTCCAAGGTCATATATATACTCGTGTATATTTGTTCAGTGCCATGCCTGTTCTGCATGATTCTCTCTGTGATCTTCTATGAACCAGCTCTGGGCTCCTGCAGCTCAGGTACCAGTTCAGTGAGACCTTGCCATCAGACACACTGATGCRAAGAAAAGCCAAGAGCTGCACCCAGAGATCGCACAGGAATATCACATCCCCAGGGAAACGGTTTGCTACCACAGTAAAAACCAGCTAATTTTAATGTGACACAATGCTTCAGCCATGCAAACAAGGTGGCACTCCCAACGGATCCCGAGATTAAGGAAGAATTTGAAATGACTTCACACTYGGCAGAGCAGTGGTCCCCCACACCTGGGAAGGAGGGAGACGCTTTCCCAGGTCTCTCCCMAAGACAGCCAGCACAGAAACATTAGTGATCCATGAAAGAATAGGGGTATCACTCTCAGCTGATAGTCCCCCTGGAAAAGTGTCCCCTCGAGTATGTGTGGCCGAATGAAAAACACCACCGGTGCTGGGGAGAAACCAGAAAYCACCTCCATGCCGTGTCCTCCCTCAGGACTGCAGCCAGGTTCCATCTAACTCGGGAACAGAAACCTCACTTCTTTAACACCTCAAACAGTCCAAAGCATACAAAAAAATATGTCCTGAATTCTAGCTAAAACTAACCACTGCTCCCCCTTCCCCCAGCAACACAAACAGAAGGAGGGCTCCTGTGATGCAGAAAGGCGTGAAGAAACACCCCCATTTGTCAWGTAATTCTGTGCCATTCTGTGTCAGCACAACAGTGACCACGTGCTCCAGCCGCAGACGCGGTCCTGGCGAAACAGCGTAAGAGTTGGGAGAGCCCCGCTCCGCGCCTCCTGCCCCGTGTAGGACAGGGGTTTCAGAACTGGTGGTTACACTTGGATCATCCCATTCAGAAGCTACTCAGGGATCTGCTGCTTACAAACTGGACTTATCCCTCGATACCTAGTTATACTCCTGGCTTCCACAGCACTCTGCAGCAATCGGGTCCATCGATACCCGCACTGACGCGCACAGGGCAGTGTATCTTTCCACCAGTGGCTGCTGAAAGGGGATTCCCTGCTTGATCCTTTATGCAAGTTTGGCCCCTTTTAAGTGCAAAGAGGAGAGAAACAAGAATACAAAGAAAAAAAGCGTGGGAATGAGAACCAGTGCCCAGAGTAGGCGGCTCAGCCCTGGCATCCCAGCAGTTTCCTCTCTCCATCATATCCAAGAGCATCACTTTGAGTTAAATGACATGTGAAACTGTTASATGAGGTCCATTACAGCAGGGCTCTCGGCTAGTAAAGAGAAACCAGGAAATCAGAGTTTCCTTTTTGATTTTACTACTTGAGGGTCAAAGATCCAAGAGCTGATTTCAGTGCTGGACCAGGCAGCTGTAACCGATCYGGCTCCAAGGAAGAGCATCTGCTTCTCTTGCGTCTGGCTGCACGCTGAGTGCCTTCCCTCACTGTGCAGAGGTTTTCCCTGTTGCTGCACCTGCGGTGTAGATGCACCATCAAGGCTAGKGCTGTGCAAACTTGCTTGGGTCCAGATGTGCAGTATCACTGCGTGTGCAGCTCTGCCCCTCAGCAACGAGCCTTGCTACAAAATCTCTCTTACAGACAATTACAATGCTTCCAAATGCMAGCGGGAGCATCTCAGCCCACTAATCCCTCACCTGAAGATCCCTGCACTGGGGTCTGCTGAGCACCCAGYCCAGCATAAACCTGCAGAACAGGGCAGGGAGGAGGGACAACCCTTTGCCCATGCTCTGCTGCAGCACAGGATCTAATTACAACCTTTACTAAGAGAGAAACCCGTTAGGAGGAAAGACTAGCACAGGCTGTCCCCTCTGGAAGGCTTCCCATGTAAGGCAGGTAGGCAGGCAGGCAGCCCGCRGCCCTGTGTGCTATTTGGGGGCTCGGCTGGGTGCTGTAGGTGAAGCGCTATTTTGGCTGGCAGCAGACTTAGCCAAGGCCACAGAAGAAAGCACCCAGGCTTGTCCTCAAAGCCAGCATGCACGGGGCACCACGGGAGAAACGCAGAGCAGAGTCAAAAGAGAAGTTAAAACTTTCGCAAGGATTTTCAGAGGGCTTTCAAATTCCTTTCCATTCATTCGCATGACTGCGAAAGAGCTCCACTAGCATCAGCAGGGGAAACCTCAGGCTTCAAATTTTAAGACAATCTTGTGCTTAATGGGAAATGAGTCACRTCCACGTTTCTACAGGACAAGATGCCTTCTTTCACCGCATCTCCAGCAAAGGCCTCCGAGCAGTCTCTCAAGAACAGGCAATTGCTTTAAGTCTCCCCGCRTCTGAAAATAGTTTGGAGTGCCCACAGCTACACTCAGTGGGCTACAGCAGCACTCAGATTGCTTTGYCCTCTTCTCTGGCACAAAAGCCCAGAGATTTATGTATTTCAGACGAGGCATTTAAAGGAATGCCCGGTCACAACGCTACCAAGTACTCTGTGCGTCAAAAGTGAGCCCGTAAATTCCTGGCAGCAAAGTTCTGCAAGAGGCATCTTCCCTTTGGCACCCATTGGACAAAAGCAAGAGCTGTCAGTCCTGAGCCTCTCACATGGACTCGCTTGTCCAAATTAAATTGAAAAAGAAATAAAAATAAAATAAAAAACCTCACACTTTTGAAAACATTACCACAGTGCTCACCTCCATACCTACAGCGTGCARCCCAAGCCCCGCAGAATCCAACATCCCCCAAATATATTCTTTTTTAAGGACTGGTGATGAAAATAGTTGGCAGCAGCACTGCCGCGATTGCTAGCGTGCGATCTTTGATCTAACAGCAAGCCTTCTTCCGAAAGGAGAAAAACAATTTTCAGCTCCCCAAACTTCCCAGATACATCATTAGATGAAATACATGTCGAAACACAGTTTGAGCCTGACGTTTTTCCAATCTCCCTCAAACTGAGTCCTGCATTTAGCAACTAGTAATCCAAAATTTTACAGTATCATCTGGGTCACAGCAGGAATGTATTTGAGTTTTTTAACACTTGACAAACCCATGTTTTACATACTGCATGTTGCGTGCACACTCAGCTGGAGAAAGGCATTTTTTGGCCATATGGTCTCAGCTGAACCACCCATCAACTAAGTAAATGCAAGTCYTTTAAACTAAACACACAGATGCATAACTGGGGACCTTCCGAGGCAGGCTTTCTCCTAGAAATAGATGCTTTGTTGAAAAAGTCAGGCTGATGATAGCAAGATGCAAAAATGATAGCTTTCTGGCTGCCTGCAGCCATTCGTTGCCGGGACCAGATAGCCCAAGGGCATCAGGGACCACCACCACAGCGGTGTGCAGGACAGTGGTGCCAAGGTCTGCACAAAATAGGTCCCTGTCAAYGTATTAGAGGAAGCACAGGCTCTGCAGAGCACTTATCATACTGCTTCCTTCTGCCAGCAGTTGAAGTAACGGGCTCTCCGATTCTGAACAGGCGCCGTGATGCRCACAAGCCCCACGGCATACGCCTCCCGTGGCCCTACCAGCATCTCAGCAAGAAACGATCACATGGAGAAGTCACCCTGGGCAGGGGAGGAAGAAAACTTCAGGTGGGAAACCTGAACACTTATCACCTCTGTGGCAAAACCAGACTTACAGGAGGATCACGGACTGCCTGCCTGCTCGGCTGGGCGTTTGACCTTGGAGATGCAGAGCTGCACACCTATTTGACCTGGCGCCCAKGTAGCTAAATCAAAGTTAAGCTTCCCTGTACGAATTACCACATCGGCTAAGCAAAAGATTTAGTGTTGCACATAAATTGTGCAGTAGGGAAAATGGTTTGTAGGAGCAGGCAAGGACTTTTTGCGAGCCACGTTAACTCGAGCGTTGACCCTGTGGAGCAGTCACGGATGCGGAGCAGCAGCGTGGGAGAGGGAAGCTGTGGCCAGATGCCCTTGGGGGTATTTGCACCAAAGCAGGTTGAAAAGTTCCTGCGCTCTGCCAAGCTGAYTACAGGACTTTTCAAAGCACTGGTCTGCTTCAACCACTCATCACGTAACCAAGCGAGCCCTACGTTCCCCATCCAAGCAAGATGAGCCCATCTCAGCTGTAGGATAACAAGCAGCAGGCAGGGGTGGTAAYTTCTTAATCTGCTACAGCTCGGTGGCCAAGAGGATGCACACTTCCCAGAGTACCCAAACGGACCAAGCAAAGCTGACCCAAGAACGAATCAGCAATGTTGTTTGGTTTCTCTCTTTCACCAGATTTCTAAGTAACAATTATTTGCATAATCTGTTTGAGTAACAGAYGAATATAGCTTCCCTATGCAACACTGCCTCAGCACTTGCACGGAGCAGCACGAAGCACAGGTTGCATCAGTGGGAATTATGGTTTTCAAGGTAATTGCCGATGATAATTGTGGTTTGCAAGGGTTATAAACACCACTAAGAGAAGCTGGTGTACAGGAGAAAATGATGAAACGAAGCCAAGCAAGTGAAGTGTTACGGGTTTTCAAGATCTGCCAGACCATCTGCAGATCTGCAGGCAGTCAGAAACAGAAGAATCACAGACCAAAGCAAACTAGGGCACAAAGCCAATGCCTATCTGACCCCTGTAAACACTCCCACTGAGGACCAAMGGGGCTGAAGATCATTTAAGTTTCTCCTCTAAGCTCCTGTGACCACATCACCCCCAAATAAAAGCATTGACCCAAAGTTACCAAGCACAGCTGAGGTGTGGGGCACCTGGAAGGTAAGTTTTCAGAGCAAAACAAACCACCTCAAAGCCACCAGGTTTCATTCCCTGACCGGTAAAGAGGTGATGGCAGCCCACAGAGCAGTTTTGCCTAATGCAGGAAAAAGGCTCTGCATTTTAGGTCATGGAAAGCACCCTTAAAGAAACTGGGACTCCTAGTTTGAAAACTSTGGTGGGAGAGGGAAAGGACCCTGTTTCAGATGATGCAATGTCAGAGGGAGAATTTGCGCAGTGGGGAACTGCAGAAAGCCTCCAGTAGAGCAGAGACAGGGACTGTGGGAATGTCAGCCCTAAAACGTGCCATCTAAACTAAAACATGCTCAGAGCCCGAAACCCCTCCTAAGCATGGCACCAAGCAGGTGCATGAGAGGCATGGGATGGAGACAGCAAGTTCTCCAGCTCCTGCTCCACCAGCAGCCTGGCCCCAGAGCATGGTACGAGAAGAAAGGAGCTTTCCTCTACCACTGGCTCCTTCACAGTGGCACGTCCTTACGTACAAGGTCACTGGGGGCAGGCAGATAGGCTCACGGCTTCCCGAGCCGCCCCATGTCCAGAATTAGAGCAGCCAAAATGCCAGGCAGAGCCTGGCAGAGATGAGCTCCTGCCATCTGGGGAACAGGCTCCCGTGCACAGCGCATGGGCAGCGAGAGCCCCGGGCCTTTCCGACGCCTGCGCTAGCACGCACGGGCTGCGTGCTCAGCTACCACGGCTATCAGCTGCTCGCAAATCTCCTGCTGCCATTTGGCCTTGGCTGTTCTCAGGAGACCCAGGAAACCTGCAGCCTGAAGAAGGGTCTGTCTGGAGCCTGCTTGGTGGTTTGGGAACAGCCACCAAGACTGAAAAAATATGATTTCTCCCTCCACCCCCAGCCTTGCATATCCCACCTGACACAGGAACGGCACTCAAGTAGAGAGAGCCCTTTAAAATCTGTCCTTGAGAAAACAGATTACATTGAAATGTGAAGTTTGGAGAGACTAGCTGTGCAAGATAATCAGAAAAAGACACCGTTTCATCAGAAAAAAATGCTTGTATTTGCATGGATTGTTCAATATGTAAATGCTCCTAGAGATACTGCCCAAAGCAGAAGGGTCTCCAGCAGGAGACTCCAGGAGGGAGCCAGGGGTGGGGGTTGGAATGGGTTTGCAAAAAACCTTCATGAGAACATTTCATAATAACAGGACAGACTGCCCAGCCCTGCCCACGCTTACTGTCACCTATCTCCCACCACAGTAATGCATGGCAGCAAATACCCAAAGGAGTTCTGGGAAGGCTGAGAGGCTTTTCGAGTAAAAGGTTTACCAGAAAGCTCAGCCTCTATGGTCCCCGCAGTCATGCTCGAATCCTGTTGCATCAGGACAAGGATCAAGAAAGCTGTGCAAACGATGGAGCGTAGCCCAGGAGGGGCTGGTGAAAAGGTTTTGCCAGTATGTTCAGAAATATTTGGCAGCACTGAAAGAACACTGTTGAGTAAACCTGGCAGCAGAAATCCCAGGGAAAAGAAAAATCTTACCACTTTAACAGCATCACCTAAAACCATACAGTTAACTCTGAGGCCTGCATTAAAAGCACCCTATGATTTTCCCCTCCAGTGCCCCCCATACACGTAGGTAGGGCCTAACAAAGCTCCATTGTCAAATCCATCTCTGAGCCAAACCATCTCAACTAAAAGTTGATCATGTACCTAGGATGAACAGGTTCCTATTGCTGTAAAGAAACCCAAACAAGGCTGGCAAACAGCGCTGTGCCGTGCCAAAGCAGGAGCCCTGTGCTCTGCAGAGCATGATGCACTGTGTCCAGCCCCAGATGCCCACCCTCTCCAGCCCAACTGACTCAAATGGATTACCATGCCTGTATTTTACAAAACAGCTAAAATRGAGCGTATTTCTAAAGGGACACTGGGCCACCATCTGCTCTATGATCAGGGAATCCGTCTTCTAATCAGCTTTAAAAATAGCCACATGGAAACATAGCCTACAAAGAAAACACCCAACACCCTGCATGGTTGCCAGTGTCCCATAGGAAAAAACGCATCAATCTTTCTGTCCTTCCTTCTCATTAAATACATTCTCAGCTACTCTTTCTATTTGCAGCCTTTCAGAACCTGAACAAGTACCAGAGGCACCTAAGAAATAATATTTATCTTGTGCAGTCCAACCACTGTCCACTTCACCATACCCTGAGCGATGCCTACGGCACAGAGCCCAGCTGGAGGTGGACACTGCCCCAAAATCACTCGTTTATTTACTGACCCTCCAGAATTCCCTCCAAACTTCCTACTCACCTGCCAGGCTACGCCCTAAAAATCTACCTCACGCCCCTTCCTCTAGACTGTGGGATGCTCAGACATCTCTAAAGGAGCCGACACCTCCCGCCTTACACTGCTGCTGGTTCATCAGCCAACGTAAGCACGGGAGTAAAGTCAACGCGATGGGGTTTGTACAGCCCATGTTCGCGCCTGAGAGCCAGAACACTCGAGGGTAACAGTTTGGATCGACAGCATTCAGCAAGCATTCTGCAAGGAAATCTACTATTATTTTGCTACATTTGACAAAATAAGGCAGTTTACAAGTAATATAGACCATACGTAAATACSCCAGTGATGGTGTTAGCAGCCATTTTGCACTGACAGGTATCGGCTCAGCAGCAAGGGGAATTCTGCTCCTCTGTGGCTTCACAATTTTCCTACTCACTTGGTAATGAGTAACCATCAAGTCAAGAGGATATGCATTAACTCTACTTATGTTGTTACTTTCTTAAGTATTTTACAACACAGGAGAACAGCCAATGAAGAAAAACTATGGCTTTTTACCTMTTTTATTTAGAGGAAAAGTTAATATTTTTAAACAAAAAAAAATTAAAGTTTTTTTTAACCAAAATTATTATGTAGTGTTGCAACAGAGCTCATATGCAAGACTTACGCAGTAGGTCACCRAGTTTGGCTGACCTCAGCCAGCACTTCTAACCCTGCAAGCCAAATCCATAGAACACAGTAAAAGAATGTGAGAGTTTGACACGAGAGGAAACATTTTAGATGTTTACCATAAGTAATATTTTCAGAGGAGCACGGATTATTTTTACCAGCCCAACAGGAGGAGAGCTTATTTCCAGCACAACACAGCTGATTCCTTGTTTAAATAATATGCAGTTGGGCCACAAAAYGAATCCTGGATGAAGCTTCTATAAGTAAAATAGTCAGCAAGCCACCTACAGCTGGGAAACATCCCATTTTGGGAAATACTGCATCTCTGGATGAAGCATACCGACAAATTTTCAAGACCTTCTAGAAACACTGGAAGCCAGGCAAGCTGATTTCAACGGAGGCTCAAACAATATCCATCAAGGCCATGACAGGAAATTAAACTTTTTATCAGGTTTTTGGTGGACATTTCAACGTCCTCTACAGGTGATGGCCAGATGTCACCTGCTGGACTGCCATTTCGTTCTATACTAGGAATACCTCTTAGAAGATGGTCAGCGGCAACAGGAATGCAAAACATGCTTCACTATCAGTTACCCAGGTGTGAAAAAGTAACCAGGAAGGCCATCGATTTATTTGAGGGATTCCCCTAAAGAAGTGAGGTGACGTCTGCAGAAGTGATGGGCTTTGAATTTATGGAGAACAGCCAGGGCTCGCGACTTCGTATCGCACCACATTTCGACATTTACAACAAGTGATGTGCAGAAATGCAAGCAGGGAACTGAAACCCTGCTCCAGCCACGCGCAACAGCTCTGAGACAGGGCTGGGCACAGGAGGGAAAGGCAAGCTCACTGCGCTGGTGGTCTCGAGGTGGTCAAGAGGTCTCGTCAAAGGATCGCCAATCAATACTACAGCCTAACAGCTTTGGGCACAGAAAGCCCACCAGGCACAACAAATGCAACTACCCATGAGAAAAATGCCATGCTTGGAACAAGCACCCACTCACACCCCTTTTGGCAAAGCCTGATCACTTTGTCCCCTGTAAATGTCACTACTCGGAGCAAGTCTCGTTCACGTTGAACCTGAGTCCTTTTCCATTTCTGCTCCATTCACACCAGGGTGCCAGGGGAAAACACACAAGCCATTCACACAGCTAAAATGAAATAATTAGGTTTTCTAGTCCGATAAGCAAACTGAAGGCTCTGATCTTCCATCTCCTGAATCTGTACAGGAGTTCACCATCCTCTCTGCCCATGAACTCCATTTATCCACCCCAAGTTTCAACTTTCCTGCCAATATTCACAATATGCCATCACTGCACAACCGCAGTGCCCCTCCCAACAGTAAGCAAACTATTCTTAAAACAGATCAAGCTGCCTGTGATATCTGTCAGCGTTACAAGATAAAAGTTTCATAGACGTGAGAAAATCCGGGAGCTATTTTCTGTGCATACACACCCATTACTCCCTCAGTTAAGTTATTGTGCAATCAGACACCCAGAACCATGCAGAAAGGCRGCTTTGGACAGGATATAAGCCAACATTTTAAGACAGGGGCGTAAGAAGCCATTCATGAATCCCTTGTGCTGAATCAACAGAGCCAGACCCTCTGTCAGAGCAATGAGCAGCATGAGAAAAAATACTAAATAAGAACATAAAAGCTGCCACAGATCTCACAYGGCAGTACTGTATTTCAGCACTGGGACGTTCACAGCAGCTCAGCCAAGAGCCTCTTAGACTGAAACAAAATACCATGCTGGGTCAGAACCAGAGTCYGGTGTTTCATCTCCAGGAGGAGCAGCAGCAGGAGATGCTGTTCATGGAGGGCACATGAGCCTGGTCACTATCAGCAGTTCAGTTTCAACACTGATCCTTGGGGGACCTGCTGCTGGTCCTGAAAAGTGACCATTAAAAGTGAGGAAGCAAAGCTTCCAAAAAACAGCTCCATAGAAAGACTTTTCTTCTATTCAGTTAAATTACTTTCTTGACAACCTTTTGTGGGAAACCTCACGAAGGCTGTCTGAAAACAGCTGTATCCGTGTGCTCAGTGCCACCCTCCTTGCACTCCAGCAGGTCTGCCAGCAGGACTTCACTTCACAGCAGCTCCATCACCTTTCCCAGCAGACTGCACTGGTCCATGCACACAGTGACCACTGCACCACTAGGGATGCAAGCTGGATTTACTGGTTCCCAGGACCCTCTCTGTTGCCCTCTCTAGACGGAGTGGGGCTGGCAACCTCCCAGTCCTTGGCACGGCAGCCCTTTGCGATAACACAGAGCGTACCCTGGCCAGCAGCTCTGCAATTTCATATTCAAGTTCCTGCAGTCCTCTGGGGCGCATGCCATCTAATCCTAGGCACTTACTGACATCCAACTTGTTTATCTGGTCAAAYACTTCCTGGATATTCCCTTGTATTTATATAGACGGACGCTGTATCCCTGCCAGTAGCAGCTACCAAGGGTTTCGGAGCAAAAGGCTGGGAGCAAACAGCTCTGATACAACCCAAATGAAAGCTGCTCCCCTGATTCRAGGCTGCTGCCACTGTGCGTTCCCAAGCAGGAGAGCTTACACAACCCCTCTCCTTACAGTTCAGCCATGGAGCAACCRCACAAGTGCTGCCCGAGTGCCTTCTTTCTTTACAGACTTGACTTAACAGAGGAGAAAAGTCCCATTCTGCCTACAAGAGCACGATTACATGTTATTTGAGCTCAGTAAAAGCTACTTCCAGTGAAAATCTTCAACAATGCTGAATGCCCTCCCACAGAGGCACAARTCCAGGGGTGGGTGCTTCTGAATGGGCAAAGCCACAGGCACTGTGTAATCAAGTGGTCACCGACCTTTAATACCAGTCCCCTTCYTTCGTTGCACTGCAGAGCAGAACAGCACGAGGCTGAGAGCACTTGCCAGCTCCCAGCTCCTGCTCTACATCCTACGATGGAAAAGGCTTTGCAGAGCAAGAACAGGGCTTGAGATCTCCGAAACACCAAACCAACSATCCTTCCCGGCATCTCCCTGCAAACCAGCATGCATACCTGGCAGGGATGAGTCAAGCTCAGCTTCCGAGTCAGCCCTCGGAAGGGAAAAACAATTTCAAGTGACTCCATGCCAGCTGTCTGAGTAACGTGACGCTCAAAACCCTGACTCACAGTGTCCAGGAAAGCACACCCCACGCACTGGAAGCCCACAGGACAGTACCTGCCTGAAGAAGGTATTTTGCTGCTCTCACATATTCAGTTCATCCACTTGGCACAACTGCTCACCTGGTAACTCTCTCGGAGATTTCACTAGTAATAAAGAGGACATAGGATGCAGCACACAAGTGCAAGCCATTAACAGAAACACTTGGGACAGAAGAACCTCAAGATACAACAGGAGAAAACTGGTGGATGSCAGGTCTCAGCACACACACATATAGCCTGTGGAAACAAGCTTCAGACCAAGATCCCTGTGTTTTCCAGCCCCTCAGGCCAAACCAAGAATCTCCAAACCCTTAAGCAGGCATCACTATGCTGCCCTGGGGCAGCATCATTTTCATGTCTCATCTACAACCAAACCCACAGTAGGATAATCAGACTGATTACATGAAATCAGTTCATTTTGATTCCAGCATAGCCTTGCTCTAAACAGCCCACAGCTGAAGATGGAGACTCCATCCACCAATGGAGAAAAGCCAGGGAACTACACCTGAGGACAAGCTACAAGTCCCTCCTGTCYCAGTTTGCACTTACACAGCGGCTGTTTGCACTACTGCCACAGCACTAGCCATACTGGTTGGTGACTGGGAATTCCACCAAAGAAATCAGGAAAGCACATGACCTGGATGTGTCTAAGGTACAACAGCTACTCCCTCTACTCCTTGTTTTAATACCAGGTTTCTATTGATGCTCCCACCATTCCTATTCTTGCACTACTCACACAGCTCAGAGTTAGGGAGAGCCCCATAAAGCAGAGGTGTTCTCATTTGGAGGTACAAGAAACTCTGCTATGAAGCATTCAGTTTTGTAAACCCCCTCCCAGGCTGGAAGATTTCACAAAATCCACCAGAAGACAGCTACACTTTCTGTGATGGAAAGCTACAACTATCATTGCCCTAGAAGGAGGGTTCAAGATCTATAGCTTAATATAATACAAGTACATTCAATGTATTTTATTACCTACTTCAGGTGCACCTAATCTGCCTGATTTCCAGAAGCAGAGCCTTGTACTGTCCAGCAATACTTCCAAAATAATTAATATCTGCCAAGACCACCAATCTATCACTCCACTCTCAGCACATGCAATGGGGAGAGGATATGGATTGCTTAGGCTGCACCCCAGAAAGCCTCTCTTATTTTCAGGGCTGAGTGGGGCCACCCCCTTTCCCATCCAGAATCCCCATCAGGGAAAGGAGCTGTGCTGAGCCTCATAGCGCTGTGAGCATAAACCAAACACATGGTAACTTTTCCGTAATGCTTCTCACTGCTGTACAGCTTACTCAGATTCCCCTATGGAATTAATCCCTCCACAGTAGCAATGGGGGAACAGCAGCATTGGGYATGGCTGTTTGGTAGCACCTGCAACATAGCTTTTGACTGCTCTCAGCAGCCTGGCAGGCATGTGCCTGCAAATGTGTATCAGTAAATGCAACCATCCCAGTGGTGAATTTCTGTTCTTTAAACAAACTGTGTTATTTAGGGATGTGCTTTCACTACCAGAACAGTGTTGAAAGAGACTGCATCACTGCAAGTATGACAAGTCATCCAGGAAGTTGCCACAGAAATGAAGAGTCAGTTTGGCACAGGACACGCCGAAGTTCTGAAGCCAGTGGGAGTAGCAGAGCTGAGTGCATTGTGTAGAAGCTGGCTGTAATTAAGCACTTCCGAAAGTCTTGATGTTAACAGCCAGCTCCTTCAGTCACAGCATCTGGGCATATGGCAGTAATGGAAGACTGATACCTGTGAAGGTATCTAAAGAGAAAAACAAAACACAGTGCTGATCTGGATTATGGAGWCCAAGCACTTTGTTCTCAGCAGTTTAAGGCAAGATTATTTCTGCGAACAGTTGAGGTCCAGACCTTTACAGCAGAAATACAACGGAAACACAGCTTCATGTGGCTTCATTCTCGACTCTGGGATGGCACATCTCAGAATGAAGCACTCCACGGTGAGGGACAGCCACCAGATCGAGGTGCACTGGCAGCCCGCAGGGGCCCCAGGAACCAGCAGGTGTGGTCTTGTCCCATTTGGCCCCAGCAGCACATTTAGACCAAACCAGTGTTTGACAATGCATCCYCTCTGGAAGGCTGCTGTCCAAAAAGTATTTCCAGTTTCCTAAAAAAACCTCCAGAAGTGCTCCCGAGCAGTGCTCTGCTTTTTCTTTTTTTTTTTTTTTCTTCCTCCCCCCTTTTATTTTTTTAAAACATGCTCTATAGTTGTTGGTTTTCTCCTTACAGAAAGATTTACTGGAAGAAATCTCACAGCTACAAGCCCCTRAATCCTTTATTACATTAAAAGAAAAAGTAAAGAAACAAACACACCTTCTCTATTTTATCTTTGCATGTCACTGTTCTAGGCCCAGAATGGCAACGATAGGCAGTTATTCTTTTGTTTAAACAAAGCTCCAGTAAGCTCTGGCAGCCTTCACTATCTTTGTTTCCCCTTTCTAGTTGTGTTATTTCATATGCAAGTGTAAGAAAGCAGAAAATTGATAGGCTCTTCCAAAGATGGCAGAAGCCAGCAGCACCCTGCTAAGCCTGCGCACCTAGGCTACAGGGAGGCTAAAAATAGTGTGCCGAGCTCTACCTCCTGCCCCTGTCCCCTGGTCCCACCAGGCACCACCAGTACTGCAGCTGGGCTGACTGGTTTGAGAAACAAAGGCAAGAACTTAGTGCTTCAGCTCTGCACAGGTTACATAGAGAAGAGGCTTCATCCAAGTACCTTCACGCCACGGGTTCTAATTAGAAAGAGTTTTGTAATAAGTGTTTTGCTTTTTGAATTCCCACCTGGTTATATTTTTACCTCCACAAGCTGCCCAGGCTGATGTTTTTATGAGACTAACAACAGGCACTTCAGCACAGAAGGAAGGGTTTGTCCACACAACGCAGGTATGCCTACAGCACGGTGAAGGCATACTGTGCTCCTGCTCTAATTAACACTACCCACCGCAGATGAAGTCCTCAGCACTCCTTCAAGTCTCCTGCAAGTGCCCTCAGTGTCCCAGCTAGTTTGTACAGTGCATTTCGCCTTCAAGGCCCGCAAAAGCCAGCGTAGGTATCTACCTGCACAGTAACCACAGCGTTACTGACTTCAGCCTTTCCATGCAATTAGGAAAGGGATTTCACTTTTGAGAGCAGCACTTTATCAGAAACATTTCCTGGAGCTTCTGTTCCTTTTTAGGCCACATCAGCAATACCAAACAGAGAAAGAGGAATCAAAAGCAGCAGGGACAGAAATACTTGTAACATTCACAAGCAACAAGAGATATCACAGTGAAACAGGCAACACAGAAAATGCAAGTGTTCCCTACCGACTCAGGATGGTCATTTTGAACTATAATCCTAACAGCACCAAGAGGATGATACTGCAACAGTAATGTCACCTATGTACAGGTTCTGCAGCATGAAGCAATCCATATGCTGCCCTTTGTGCTGAAAAAGCAATCCCACGTGGCTTGGGATTAGACCCTCTGAGCAGAGCAGATCTGGGCAGTCCTGGACCAGCAGTGACACAGCAACCTTCAGAGCAGCTTGGCCGTAAGAGATCCAGACAAACTGCTTCAGTTCCTTCCAGTCCATGCAAAACTCGAGACAGCCACAGCCAGCAGCACACAGCAGCTCTGAGTTTTGTCAGGACCCATCTCTTCTCAGAGACATTCAGTAGTGCCTGGAAACATTATTCACTTTTTCCCTAATTTCTCCTCTCTGAAAGCAAAGACCATGATCTTGTATCTTTTCAAAGCTCTCAGAGCCACAGAGTCACTGACACCTTGGTATAGTCTCAGCACCTTTTGCCATCTAACTATAGACATTCTTAGAAGCAAGCAACTGGCCAAGGTATTTAATATCCAAGTTTTTCCTAGGAATCCTCTTTGGCTTCCAGAGCCAAGGAATCCTCTTTGGCTTCTCATTCCTTTTTCAACCTTTCACACAGCGTGACAAGTCTCAAGTGTTTCAGGAAAGCAGGCTTGTTCAATAGAGCGTGAAACGCAAAATGTGAAAGGACARAAAGACAGCAATTAACATTTTGTTATTGAAGAAATGCATGTGTCCAGAGAGGCATGTGCACACTCCTAGAAGAGAAATTTCAGGAGTTGCGACCTTTAGTTCTGCTTCCTCAAGACCTCAGTGCCACAAGCTCACAGGTCAGTACCGCACACGTCACGTTCAGCATGCCTCTTCCATCCCACCCACCGACATTCCCAGCTGACAGCTCCAGACAAACCCCAGTGCCAGGTCACCTGTGACAGAACCACGCTAGGAGAGTTCATCCCAAAACAGTCAGGGAAAACCATCTGCYAAGGAGGAAGAGACACCTTAATTTTTCATCACTGTGAACACCATGACTGACAGACACCCATCATTTTAATATCAACTGCAAGTTTTGCCCAGCATCACAAATACCCCCACACAAAGGCTGCTGGAATAACTAACAAGAAAAACCTTCATCGAGACCAAATTTAAGCTGTAGGCTGCTGCCTGTCACCCAAAGATTTACATGCAAGAAGAACAACGCACCCACTCCCTCCATAAATCCCAGCACAGCTGCCAGCCCTGGCCTGCCAAATGGCTTTGTTTGCTGGCACATCTTTACCTGAATGAGCTTACAAAGGAGTTTTCATTCACAAGCTGCAGTCATTTTACATCTGAGTGAGTCAGAGATGTACTTAACCAGCAGGGAAGTAAATACTTTCCACCATTTCACCTGTGTCTTATCAATATCATTATTGCTATGCAGTAAGTGTAATTCTTYTACTGAAGCAGTAGATGTATGGATAGAAACTCTACTATGAGCCCAATTTTACGGTYGCAGCTAGAACCACACTGGTGTAAACATGTTCCTTTCTGTAGCAGGGTAGCCCCTAGTCTCCTTTACACCAGCCACACATGGCAGGGAACTCTTCAGCTCCACAAAATCACTTAGAGCAGCACAGTTGTTCATCATTAGAGCATCCAGTATTTTTATTGCAGTGACAGTAAGACTTCTCCAGCTGCTCCACTGAAGACTCACCATAACCCAACAAGTTACTGCATCCTAACAAGCAGTATATTTAATTTTGCTTCTGTACTGCCACATACAGTCATACCCATGCAACATAAAAGCATGCTAGTTCAAGGGAAACAGCAAAACACACTGGTGGGCAAGGCACTGCTCTCAGTTTGGGGACACAGCTGTGGTGCCAGCTGAGCTAGTTCTGCAGGGGAGCATTAGTTCTGGATCTCGAACATCACTGGTGAAACCTGTTTTGCATCAATATGAAAATTTCTAGTTTCACATAGCTTTTAACACTAGTAACTACTCTGGTAAAAAAATACAAACACACTTCAGATAAGGCTGGAAGTTAACTTTTCTTCCCAAAGGTAGCATAGAGAAGCCAGCCTTTGAGAGCRTCATGGCATTTTCCACATTCAGGTACAAGGAATCAATATATAAGCTCAGGTTTTAGACAAACCTTTCTGCCAGAGGAGTGGAAACTTGCCAGACCCACAAAACATGAAAACAGGAGATACGGGGTTAATTTGCTTTTTGCTGTTGGATGTTAGCTGTTCCTCATCCCATGTCTCTACCTACATCTACCCACTTCACAAGGGAATTGTGGCACCTGCCTCAATACCTTCTGACTGCTCTTAGCTTTTAGCAGGTAGAACTGCAAAGCAGAGCTGGAAGTCAAAAGCTCCTCGCTGCTGCACTGGGCCACTTCAGTGTGTCCCAGGATGGGCAGAGAAGCTCCATTGCACAGCTGTTCTCAAACACACAGCAAACACCTGCTGTACTTACCTAAAGATTAAAGCCTCTCAGGTTTTACCATGTTTTAAYGCACCTCAGCAGAAATCAACACCTTTTGTACACTTTCACATGACATTTACACACGTTCTATATCATAATAAAAAGAGAAATTTACCAGTAAAAAGCAATTTTGTCCCCAAGTTTCTTCTCATTGACATTTCTGTCCAGGAGGTTGTAGCAGATGTTGGTGGTCGCCCCTTTCATCCACTCAATGAAGATCTTCCCCTTCGTCACATCAAAGTTGTACTTCAGAAAGGGCCCCGCGTGCTGACTCTTCCAGTAAAACTCTTTAGCAATGTCACCCCAAAATTCTGCAAAGGCAACGGCCACTCGTGACCCAGAAACACGCACGGAGAAGGAAGACAACACTTTAAGGAACAAGAGGGGCAGCCCCCACAGTCCTGCACCCCACGCGTGGGGGGCTCGCCGCGGCACAGCGGCCCCAACGCCCCCGCAGCCCAGCCGCCGCCTCCTGCCCGCCCGGCAGCCCCAGCCCCGCTCCSCTCCCACCCTGCCAGCAGCCCCCGGAGGAACCGGCGGCGCCTTGCGGGAACCGCTCCCCCGCCGCCCGCCCTTCCTCCCTCCCTCCCCCGGCGGGAGCGGGCAGGGAGGGGGCTCCCGCCGGCGGCGCTCACCGTGCGGCTCCTCCACGGAGCGCTGGTAGAGGCGCTCGTAGTGGGGCAGCGAGGGGACGTGCGCCGCCGGCAGCAGCTCGGGCCGCGGCCGGTACAGCCGGGCCTGCTCCTCGGGCAGCACCATGGCGAGGCGCCGGCGGCTCTGAGCGGGTGGCCGCCGAGCCCGCTTCAAAGCGGCGCGGAGCCGGGGGCGGGGACGGCGGAGGCGGCGGCCCGCCCTTACGGCGGCGGGGGGGGTCAGCGCCGCCCCGGAGCGCCAGAGCCGGCCCGCCCGCCGCGGCGGGGCCCGCTGAGCCCGGAAGGCCGCCCCGGGGCCGGAGCAGGCCCGCGCAGGCAGGGGCTCGGTAGACCCCGGTTGCGGGGCGGCGGGCGGTGCGTCCCTGTCAGCGGTGCGTCCCTGTCAGCGGTGCGGTCCTGTCAGCTGTGTCACCCTGTCAGCCGTGTCACCCTGTCAGCCATGTCACCCTGTCAACCATGACACACCCCGGTCAGCCATGTTTGCCCCCACCCGCCATGCCCCCCTCGGCAGCCGTGTCTCCCCAGCCAGTGGTGTCCCCCTGTCAGCCATGTCCCTTCTGTCAGTGGGTGTCCCCCTGTCAGCCATGTCAGACCTGTCACCCCCATTAGTGGTGTCTCCCCCTGTCAGCCATGAGCCCTCTGCCACTGGTGTCTCCTCCTGTSAGCCATGTYGCCTCCATTAGTGGTGTCCCCCCCCCCGTCAATGGTGTCCCCCTGTCAGCCATCACCCCCTGTCAGCCATCACCCCCTGTCAGCCATGTTTGCCCCCACCCGCCATGCCCCCCTCGGCAGCCGTGTCTCCCCAGCCAGTGGTGTCCCCCTGTCAGCCATGTCCCTTCTGTCAGTGGGTGTCCCCCTGTCAGCCATGTCAGACCTGTCACCCCCATTAGTGGTGTCTCCCCCTGTCAGCCATGTCACCTCCATTAGTGGTGTCCCCCCCCCCGTCAATGGTGTCCCCCTGTCAGCCATCACCCCCTGTCAGCCATGTTTGCCCCCACCCGCCATGCCCCCCTCGGCAGCCGTGTCTCCCCAGCCTGGTGTCTCCCCCTGTCAGCCATGTGCCCTCTGCCACTGGTGTCTCCTCCTGTGAGCCATGTCGCCTCCATTAGTGGTGTCCCCCCCCCCGTCAATGGTGTCCCCCTGTCAGCCATCACCCCCTGTCAGCCATGTCCCCCCCATTAGTGGTGTCTCCCCCTGTCAGCCGTGTCCCCCTGTCAGCCCATGTCCCCCCATCATCACCCATGTTCCCCCGTGCCAGCAGTGTTCCACCATCAACAGTGCTGCCCCATCAGCCCCGTCTCCCTCGCCAGCAGTGTCCCCCATAAGCCCTGTCCCCTTAGGGCCAGGTGCAGGCAAGGCAAGGCCCAGCCCAGGGCGCCATCGATGAGATCCTCCTTCACTAGCCCCAAAACAGGCCCAGAGGCCATGGCCACGCTTGGTGCCTGGCCTCCTGTAGAAAACAACCTTCATTTTGGTTCAAACACTCCCCTGCCACTGACTGGCTGGGTGAATACAGTGAGCCACGTCAGTTCACCGAGCACCTCTTCCCCTGCAAAAAAATCTACAGATCTTGTGTAGTTAGTGAGAAATTAAACAATTTTTTTCACCAAGAAGGCGGTCAAATGCTGGAACAGGGGCCCGGAGTGGTGGTAGGGTTTCAGACCTTGGAGATAGCTAAAACTCAACCAGACAAGTCCCCGAGCAACCTGCCCTGTCGGAGCAGGAGGTTGGATCTAGGGTCTCCCAAGGGACCAACGTGATTCCATGAGCCTCTGGTCTTAGAGGCAGGAGCTGCCTATGGTGGTACCTCCTGCAGCAGACCCGTTCTCAGCTCAGTCCTTAACATTTTCTGCATTGAGCTGGGCTGCCCCGACAGCATTGCCTAGATAGGCTGCTGAAACCTTGAACGTCTTCTGCACTGGGGAATGTCACCCCTCTGAGCGAAGCTCCGCTGTTCCCGGGGAGCCACTTGCTCTGGAGCCATAGGCAATTTTTGTGGTGGTTTGGGCTGGGGCCAAGGAGCACTCAAAAGATAAAAGTCCATACCCTTGAACTTGGCACAGTATTCCTCAGGCTGGAGAGCAGTGGCCTGATGTCAGTGTCCAGGTACAGCCTATTATGGGATCCTYGGTGTTTTCCGTGGTTTAATGCACTTCCTGGGAGCATTGCTGCAGAAGCTGTAAACTGGTGGACTGGTGAGCATCTACTGCCACTTCATGCAATGTTCTTGTCAGCAAAGAGGCCAGAAACAGTTCTTCTACAGATAAAAGTGGCTGGTGCTGCTGTGTATTTTCTATGAAGGATGCTCCCTAGTTTTGAAGGGCACATCTGTGCGGCAGCTCCCTGCTCTGGTATTAGTCTGCTGGCTGCCCACACTGCTTGAGGGCAAAGTTTCTTCTGTGACTCCATTTGGGAGGACATAGCTGGTTTCCTCCAAGATGAAATGCAGGGGTAGTTCAGATGATACCTCCCTTCATGGGCTGTATTCTGTGGGCAGCATCACTCCAGAGATGCTCTCTACACCTCTCCAACATGACCTCAGTAGGCTTTACACCCCAMATAGGTCAGCCACCCTCACACCACACTGTAGCATATGTAACAAAGCTTCCTTAGCCATATGCTATGAAATCACTGTCCTGGGAAGCTGCCCCGTGGCCTCCTGTTATTCGTTTGTTATTAACCAAAAGATCACAGGAAGGAATAATTAGATCTTAGGGCGCAGGGACTCAATCTCTACTAGTAAACCACACGGATGTAGGCGAAGTCTCCAACACAAGTCCACATCCATGCAGATGCCAAATTTTAGCACGTTCCCTGTTGGAATTTCAGCCTGGGACCACCAGGCTCCGAGCCCAGGCTCGCTCCATGGGCAGACGCCGTATGGATACAGCCAAACCCTGCAAGGTGTTTCCCTCCTCCAATTTCCCTATTACAAAAAGACGTTTTTGAAGTTTGGTCCTGCAGCCTGGGCTCCCTGGCATGGGTAGTTTTGAAGCTCCCCAGGAGCTACAGGAGTTGCACTCCTGCAGCAATCCCCTTGGAGTCGTGGTCCAGGCACAGCCCCATGATTTTTGGGGAACACGTGGCACACTGTTTAACAACCCCAACTGGAAAGTGCACTGATCCCCTTCTGCGAAGGGGGACAAACCTAACACTTCTGAAGTCCTTCAGAAGCCACCTCACACTGAACATTTTCTATTACGAGTTGCCAGCCCTCAGTTTTAGCAGCCTCCATCTCAAGGATTTTACAGGCAGGGCTTGGCAGCTCTCTGACAAACCTTCTGTCTCCCCACATGCCAGGCAGGGGCCTGTAGTTCACCCSACGGCTGGGAAAATGCTTTGTTGCTCTCCTGGCCATGGGATGGGTGCCCCAGCGCCCACAGAGGTGGTTTGCAGATCTGGGAGGCACCCTCTGGTTTCCTTCTCATTGGCCTTTTGCTTTCAGTGATTTGTCCAGCTGAAATTCTCCACCAGGCTCAGTGACAGCATGATTTCTCTCCAGCAACTGTTGCCTGCTGGGGGCAGAATATACTGAGCCATGAGACCTCGGCAGCACCATGTCCCAGCAGCCTGTGAGCTGTCCTCTATCCAGCATTGCCCAGTATGGGCTGCCGCGGCTGGGGGATTTTGTTGTTGTGCTTCAGCTGTCCACAGCTGTGGCCCAGGAAGCTGCCTGATGGGGAGCAGTTGCATCACCTCTCACAAYGCACCTGCAAAGCAGAAAACTCAGAATAGCCTCCCGGACGCATTTTCCTCTTCTTGCAGGACTCTGATAACCCTCAAAGCACCCGTGTACAGTGCTGCGAACCACATAGTTGGTACCATCAGTCAGACCCCGCCATGGCACAAACACAGCCCTTCTCAAACTTTCATTTCAGTGGTCCATAGCTGAAATATGGACATGTCCAGGCCTCCCTTCAGTGATTTTATAGGCTCCAGGGAAAGGGATTTTGCTGTGTGACCATGCTTTGCCACTCCAGCTCCCTCCACCCCAGGGYAGCTTGCATCCAGCTGGGCTCCTGCCTCAGGAGCTGGTGCATGGTGGGACTGGATGCTGCAGGGTTTGCTCCAAGCTTGGCTCCCAGCTCTCCTCCTGACTCACCAGGCAGCTCTGGAAAATCAGCTGCATTTTGGGCCCTTCGTTTCCTCTTCCTGTACAGCAATAAAAGTACATAAAAGGGGACACATTAATGTATATTAAGGTCTCTTGTAGAAACTCAGAGGGTCAAAAAAAAGATACTGGCCAGGATATGTGGTGCCTTGCTCACACTGTCAGCTTGGGGTAGTCTGGAAACAGCCTTTCTAGCACAGCACCGGCAGCAGCTCAGCAGCCGTRGTGGGACTTTTCACTGCACCTTCCCTGACACGCAAGACCTCAGTCCTAGAGATGCTGGGGGTGGAGGAAAGAAACTGGAAAATCAGAAACAGTCCGTGCGTCTCTGGCCTTCTGTATGGGGGGGTGAGCGGGAGGCAGCCTTGCATGGGAAACTTGTGTTAATTTGGGCAAAGCACTGCTCCAGTAGAGCAGCTGACTTACCTGGGGGGCTCCAACTGGGGTCACAGGGCATTCCCTTCTGACTGGCCTTAGTGCCAAAAAATGTGTGTGAATCACATCCCTTTTCATGCAAATAACTGAGCATATCAGATATGCGGTAGCTTGAAACAAGCAGATCTCTCGTCCATTCCGCTGCCCCCCCCCCCCCCCCCCCCCCCCCCCCCCCCCCCCCCCCCCCCCCCCCCCCCCCCTTGATCCAAACTCCCATCCACTCTAAAATCCACTTGCTGATAAATCCGTGTGAGTTAGGAGTGGTTAAAACCTCCATGCCCCGCTGAGTGCATGCTGCCAATGCACCTTGAAAGGTCTCTCCATGCTCCTTACCATCTCTGCCACCACGAGGACCCTGCTGAGACATGTCCCAGGCATGCTGTGGCACAGCCCTCCCATGGGAGCACACGTCCAGGTCACCGGGCTGTACCCAGTTTGCCTGGGATGAGGCTCCATTGAGCATGGGCTCTGTGTAGAGGATAATTTGGGTCAGCTCTTGGTGCTCTCAGGGTCAGCTGCTTTTGGGACGAGCTCTGAGCAAAACCCATGGAAGGGGCTCTTCTGCAGCTGAATGTCTTTTCTTCTTTGCCAAAATTTGGGTGTGCACGATGCAGCACGGCAGGAAAGAAGCAACCCACAGCAGTGGAGGAAGGAACCCAAGAAGGCACAGAGGCATCTGAGCAACGAGGTCGGTGTGATGGCTGAGTCCCATGTGCTTGGATGGAGGAGGAGAACAAGCCACCTCCTCTCCCACTGCCCATCCACTTATCCCAGAGCATCTCCTAGACAGGGCAGTCTGGAACTGGGTTTGGCGAGGCTGTAACAGGTCTGGCCAGGCAGATTCAATAGCTCGGTGATACGGCTGTCAGTGATGGTAATCAGAGAAGACATCTTTTTAGCATGGACCCAGCCCCTGGTGAACATGTCACAGCATAAACAAGCTTATGCCTTGCACGGACATGCCAGAGGCAGTGGGAGGCTTTATCAGAATATCCTGCAGTGGGAAAGGAAAGTTTTCTTGAACTATGGACAACTGCAAGGGCAGGGAATCGAGGGGCAGAATGAAGGAGCAAAGGACCTGGAAGGAATTCCAAATGACACAAGCAAATGCTCCTGGACCTGCAGAGCAGGCGTGAGAGAGGGAGCAGGGTGGGCCTCTGACAGCAAGGGTCAGCTTACGGCCCGGCCAGTGCTGCCAGCGGGATATGCTCAAGGTTAGCTACACTAAAACGGGCCYGCGGTGCTCATGCCCCTGGTAGCCCCCCGTGCTGGCCCTTGCGTGGGAGATGGCACTGGAGGCGAGCAGCAGGACTGCTAGCAGAGAGCTCGAGGCTGGCCAGTGCTGCAGGCTCTGACCTGCCTTGCGGGGACAGAAGGGAAGGCACCGTGCAGACCACCCTTGGGCTACGCCACCAGCATCCCCCTTCTCCCACACATGATGGTCTGCGTGGACGCAAGTAGTGTGGATCTGCAGGGCAGCAACTGGGAGCTGTGAGGCCACAGGGAGCCAGGGGAGATGGGGTGGGAGGACGTGAGCGGGCTGTGGAGCTTCCTGCTGGGGCTTTCTACGCTAATTTTCAGCACATGGCGAGGCTGGGCGGCCCTTCACTTGTACTGAATGAATCAGCACATAGCAGCAACCGGGTTAAACACCGGATCACATAGTTTCCCCACTGATGACACTCCTCCTCTGCATTGGCTGCAGAGGAAATTTTAATCAGCACCATGATAACAGCCTTTCAGTCCTGCTGGGAGTTATCAGCTCCTTTGTTTGTAAATTGCTGGATACCAATACAGCTCTGGGCCCCCACACACAATGGCTCGCTCCACAGCCCTTTGGCTCAAGCAGCCTCCCCCCCTCTGGCCGGCTGCCCCCAGCTATCGGGGTATGGGGTGTTAAAACAGGCCAGGTTGTGCTGAACACAAAGATGAAGCCTGAGCCGTCTCATTCCTGGCTCTGCTGTCTCTGGGAGAGAGACCTCTGAATTTCAGGCTGTTTTAAGCTTCAAAGAGTAGCTGATGAATATCAGAGCCTGGTAATTTAGCCCTCTGCAGAGTACAGACAATATATTCATAATCATTTTACATGTAGATGAGCTAGTAACGCAATCAGGGTTATAAAGCAAACCCGGGAGACATGTTACAGCTGTTTGCCTGAGCTTTTTGAGCGATCAAGCCACAAGAAAATGTCTGTCTGTCTCCTAGATGGGGCCAATTAACCTTATAAAGATGCACTCTCCTCTCACAGCGGCTCATTTGTTTACTTGGGCTCTGCCGGCTGCTGCTATTTTCATTCTGGAAGAGGAGGCCAGGTCAGTAAGAGATTTGGCGGAGGCCCGGGCAGCAGAAGAAGGGAAACCGGGCTCACGAGAGATGGTGCCCTGATCAGCAGCACGTTAGAGAGGTTGGAGTCTAATAACTGGGTTCCCTGTGTGGCTTCATAGCTGTCCCCAGGCTTCAGAGAGTGTCCTTGCCCACCCATAAATGTAGCCACCTTCTTTTGTCCCTGTTTTATTGAGCAGTAAGTGCTAGCTGGAGCTCTGGGGCGCTCAGTGACTGCAGCCCATGGAGCAGCCGTGTCCTGCGGGCTCCTGCCTGCACCTTGGGTAGCACAGGCCCACGCAGCTGGGCGGGCAGGCGGCAGCGGCATGCCCTCTGCTGATGAGCTGCCAGCCATGCAGGTCTGCTGTGGCAGGGCCCGCAACGCCAGCCGTGCAGGGTCCGCAGCGCCAGCAATGCAGAGTTCGCAGTGCCAGTGGTGCAGGGTCTGCAGTGGCAGCAATGCAGGGTACGCAGTGGCAGCCATGTGGGGTCTGCAGTGGCAGCAATGCAGGGTACGCAGTGGCAGCCATGTGGGGTCTGCAGTGCCAGCAATGCAGGGTATGCAGTGGCAGCCATGTGGGGGCTGCAGTGGCAGTGATGATCGCAGGGTCTGCGATGCTGGCAGTGTGGGGCCCACAATGCCAGCAATGCAGGGCACACGGTGCCGGTGTGAGGTGGCAGCAGTGTAGGGTCTATGGTGGCAGTGGTGCAGTGACCGAGGTGCCAGCAAAGCAGGCTGTGAAGTGCCAGTGATGCAGGATCCAGGCACAAATTTGCTGCAGCCATGTCTCATGGCGCAGCACATGGGCTGGCAGTGCTGGGTGTCATTCAGCCATGGGGTCGGGGCACACGCAGCACTGCGCTGTCCCTCGGCACCATCTGCTTCTGCCCTGCCCAGAGCCTGGAGCAGGCAGGAGCTGAGCTGCACCGGGACGCTTCTCCGGTACCCAACAGCRAGAAAGCCATTACCTATCTGCACAGGGGGGCCTGGGGCTGTTGCCCAGCCCCACACCCCTCTACCTTGCTCGGACATGAAGGTCAGGCAAGGGCGAGGGCTTCTATGTGGGCACAGGAGCACGGCCCACGCTCAGTCCGTGTAGGGGGTAGCAGGACTGCACCAGTGCCTGGTGGGACTGTGAGGGCTGATGACAGCACTCAACAAAGCGGGTCTGCTTGGTCTTGCTTTTCTTCCTTCTGGCTTGGCCATACCTGCCCCAAATCATGTGGGCATGTCCGTGTGCTGGGAGCAGGATGGGGCCTGCTTTGAGTGAGCAGGATTTGGGGTGGTGCAAGGACGCACTGGTAGCCAGGCAGACCCGGGAGCCAAGGGACACGGCTGGAGCAGGGCCGGCACGGAGCTGAGGTCGGTGCTGACGCCAGAGGGTGGTGTGGTCTCATGCATCCCCAGCACCAAACCCTCTGAGCTGCTGAGGCCTCGGGGCTGCGATTTGGCCCAGGGACSGGCCATTTGATGTGAAAACCTGTCAGACCTTGCAGCACCACGGGCCAGGGTAAAAGGCAGTGGGTGACTCGTCCGGGAGCTGCCTCCAGATTCAGCGGGGACAGGCAGCAGCCGGTCCCACCCCAGCCATACCCTCAGTACCCAGGACCCCAAAACTGGCCTCCAGGCATTGCTCACCTGTGGTCTTGCCTGTGCCCTGCCAGGGGAGGGGCACAACCTCTGGGGACCCAAGGGGGTCACTGACAAGTACCCCACGCTGCCACGCACCAGGGGCTTGGGCTCTCCGCAGAGTCAGGGAGATGCTGCAGGATGGGGGCTGTTGCCTTCATTGCCCAGGATATCACAAAACCACAGGAGCTGCCTCTTCACTATAGTTTGTGTCCCCAGGGGCTGTGGCAGGCAGGGGACAGGCAGGGCTGGGAACAGGAAAGCCACCGCTGGAGACACATCACTGCTCTGTCACGTTTGTAAGAAGAGGACTTTGAGACAGCTTTTATCTATTTTTTCATAGAGATTTTTTAATGTTTATTTTTTAACAGACTTGGTTTAAATTTTTGTTTTCTACAATAATTCAATGTAAAAATCCCATTACAATATACAACAGTTTGAACATTTGGAATAAGAAATCCAGCTTGGGGAGACACGTAAGTTCAGCTAGTTTCTAACACAGGTAGCAAATTCCCTCCACCCTCCCCCAAATTCACTAGCCAGGAAGGCATGTGGACRGGAACACTTCACAAATGTCACCCCCACCCTATCAAGACCCTGGCTGCCCTGTCCCTGCCCATATTGCAGTGGGATGCGCCCTCAGACACATCACGTTGGTAAGGGCAGGGTCCCCTCCATGGGATGGCTGGGAGCCTCCAACATTGCAAGGCAAAGTCTGCAGTCAAGCGAGGCCGGCTGGCCCTTGTGCGTGTGATGTGGGATGCTTTGAATGGGCCCTGCATGCAGGTCCCTCAGGGTACGGGGCTCCCTCGGGATGGACAAGGGACCTGTCCTCCCCTTGGCAGCAATGCCAGCAGCCCCATGCCCTGATGCAGCCATAAGGTCGTTGGAGGGGGATGGCCATGTCCCTACATGGCCTAGCCCGAAGGAAGGAAAACAAAGATGATGCAAGGGTCCTTGGCTCTAGGGTCTGAGGGGTCATCTCAGGGATAACTCACTGGCCTGGGATCTGACAGTCTTTCAGGAAGCCACTTTGGCCTGGCCCATGGTACTCAAGCAGCCTGGGATGGTTCTGCTTGAACAGCTTGGAGTGGTCCTGCTCAAGCTACATGGAGTGGTCCTGCTTGAGCAACATGGGAAGGTTCTGCTCAAGCTACATTGGATGACCCTGCTCCAGTAGCCTGGAGAGGTCCTGCTCGAGCAGATGGGGTGTTCCTGCTCAAGTAGCATGGGATGGTTCTGCTTGAGCAGCATTAGGGTGGTCCTGCTCAAGCAAACTGGAGTGGTTCTGCTCAAGCAGCATGGAATGGTTCTGCTGGAGTAGCATGGGGTGGTCCTGCTTGAACAGCATGGAGTGGTCCTGCTCAAGCAGTGTGGGATGGTCCTGCTCAAGCAGGGTCATGTGGTCCTGCTCAAGAAACATAGGGTGGCTTGCTTGAGCAGTGTGGGATGGTCCTGCTTGAGTAGCATGGGGTGATCTTGCTTGAGCGCCATGGAGCAGCTGCAAGTGGCAGGGGTGGTTCCTCATGTCCTGCAGCATCCCAAGCACTGCATTTAGAAGGGCAACGAGGCTGGTGAAGGGTCTGGAGCACAGGTCTTATGAGGAGCAGCTGAGGGAGCTGGGGTTGTTTAGCCTGGAGAAGAGGAGGCTGAGGGGAGACCTTATTGCTCTCTACAACTACCTGAAAGGAGGTTGTAGCGAGGTGGGGGTTGGTCTCTTCTCCCAAGTAACAAGCGATAGGACAAGAAGAAATGGCCTCAAGTTGCGCCAGGGGAGGTTTAGACTGGATATTAGGAAAAATGTCTTCACCGAAAGGGTTGTCAAGCACTGGAACAGGCTGCCCAGGGAAGTGGTGGAGTCACCATCACTGGAGACATTCAAAAAATGTGTGGATGTGGTACTTCAGGACATGGTTTAGTGGGCATGGGTGTTGGGTTGACGGTTGGACTCAATGATCTTAAAGGTCTATTCCAACCTTAATGATTCTATGATTCTATGATTCTATGATTTAAAGCCATGTCTGGCCTTTCTTGCCCCTGTTGGAAATCCTCCACTGCTTGGAGAAGTCTCCCAAAGATGTGTGTGCTTGAAAGGATTCCAGGGGGCTCTGGTCGAGCTCTGTGTTCCAAAATAGTTATTGCTAATGCTAAATCAGGACATTGGTGACTTTGTCTAGCTGAGTTTTGAAACCTTTCAAGGGCAGAGATCCTCCCACTTCCCCAGTGACCAGTTCCAGCTGCACCAGCCCTAGGGAGAAGTGTTTCCTGATGTCCAGCATGAATGTCCCAGCCTGCAAGCTGTGGCCATTCTCTCTACTATGAAAGTGCCTTGAGTAGTAGGGGATGGGGTGGGAGGCTAGTTCTCCATCTGACCTAGCCGCACATCCCATCCCCAACAGTAAGGGCCCTTCCTGCTTGCATCAGGGATGGCTGTGTTGGAGGTGGCTTTCCCGGGCTGGTAAGGGGCAGAATACAAGGCAGGGGAAGGAGGAAGAGAAGGAGAAAATAACAGCAGGAGTCAGATGGGCTGGGAGTGAGAGTGCAGGGAGGATGGAGAAGAGGAGGAATTGGAGAGGTCAGGGTGGGAGAAGATGGGAGGTCAGGATGGAGTTGTGAGGTGAAGGAGAATGAAAGGACAGTGAGAGAGGGAGGTGTGAGGTAAGGGAGGATGGTTGGAGGTCAGGAAGGGGTGGAGGGGAAATCTGTGCGGTAGGTGGGACACCAGGAGGATAAGGAGGGATGAGGAGATGGGGAGAGATGGAGGAGTATGAAGAGAAACAGGGTACTGTGGGAGGCGAAYGACAAGGGATGGCGAGATAGCCAGAGGTCAGGTATGAGGAGAGACAGGGCAAGAGGTGAAAGAGCATGAAAAAGGACGGGGCACAATGGGAGGTGGAGGTTCACAGGAAGGATAGAAAGACTGAGGTGGAGGAAGAGAGGCATGAGATGGAGGAAGAGGGAGAAGGTATGGGAGATGGTGGAAAGTGGAGGACAATGAAGAGGAAAAGAGAGGTTGGAGGAGGATGAGGACTGGGCAGATGGTAGGGAGTGGAGAATGAGGAAGAACAGGCAAATAGTGGGCGCTGCTGGGGCATGCGGAAGGATGGGGGACAGTGGGAGGTGGAGGAGGATGAAGAAGGTGGGCAAAATGGGCAGTAGAGGGCAACAAGGAGAGATGAGATGGCAGGTGGTGGAGGACAAGGAGGGAGCGGGAGGTGGAGATGAAGGAASAGGAGGAGGGATGAGGAGACAGTGGGAAATGGACAAGGATGACAGGAGGGATGGAGAGACATTTAGGGGTTAGAGGAAGAAAAAGATTGGTGGGCAATGGAGGAGGATGGATGAGGAGATGGTCGGAAATGGAGAAGCACAAGGGGGGAAGATTGGAAATATGGTAGTGGAGGAGGAGGAGGCGGGATTGGGCTTTGTTGACAGCTGGAGGGATGGGGCAATGGTGGGAGGTGAGGGGGATGAGGAGATAGGAGGAGGTAGAAGAGGATGAAGAAAGATGGRGAAAAGGTGAGAAGTGGAGGAGGTTGAAATGTGTTGGGGTGATGGTGGGAGCTAATGGAGGATGAGCAGCAATAAGAAGATGGTAAGATGTAGAGGAAGACARAGTGATGGTGGGAGCTGATGGAGGATGAGAAGGGATGGTGAGATGTTGRCATAAGGAGGAATATGAAAGGAAAAGAGAAACTGGAGGCAAAGCAGGATGAGGATAGATGGGACAGGGTGGAGGTGGAGAAGGAAGAAGAGACATAAGGAGATGGTAGGAGGTGGATAAGGATAACAAGGAATAGGATGTGGTAGATGAAGGAGGAGCAGGTGAGAGGGATGGGATGCAAGCGTGACAGGAAGACAGGAAGGTGGGATATGAAGGGCAATGGAGGAGCACAGGAAGGAGATATGGGAGGTGGTGGATGATGGAAGAGCGCAGGAAGGGATGGGGTGTGGTGGGTGATGGAGGAGAACAAGAAGGAGGGATAGCATGTAATGCAGGATGCAGGAGCACTGGAGGGCGGGAGGGGACATGGTGGGTAATGGAGGAGCATGGCATGGCAGGGAGGCATGGAACACTGGGTGACAGAGCAGCACACTCTGGAAGGAGTGTAGAAGGAGGGATGGGATATTAAGGAGGTAGAGGAGGACAGGGAGGGATGGGAGGTGGTGGGTGATGGTGGAGCACAAGGGATAAGACATGATGGAGGATGCAGGAGCACAGGAACGAGGGACAGGAAATGGTGGCCAATGGAGGAGCACAGGAAGGAAGGATGGGGTGTGGTGGGTGATGGAGGAGGATGGCAGGGAGGGRTGGGACACAGTGGGTGACAGCAGCACAGGAAGGAGGGATGGGATGGATGGACAATGGAGGAGCAGCGCAAGGAGGGGTGGGACATGAAAGATAGAGGTGCATAGGAAAAGGGATGGCATATGGTGGGTGATGGAGGAGCACAGGAAAGAAGGATGGGATATGGTGGGTGATGGAGCCTGGGAAGGAGGAATGGGGTGGGTGGGTGATGGAGGAGCACAGGAAGGAGGGCTGGGATGAGTTAGGTGGGCGATGAAAGAGCAGCATAAAAAGGGATGGGACATGGTGGGCAATGGAAGAGCACATGAAGGAAGAAAGGGATGTGACTGAGGATGGAGGAAAACAGGAAGGATGGGACATGGGGGATCAAAGAGCAGGGATGAAACAGATGGGAAACGAAGGATGATGGAGGAGCAAAAGGAGGGGTGGGTCAYGGTGGGCAATGGAGGATCTCAGGGAGGGACAGTTTAATGTATGAGCCTGGAGGAGGCTGGGACCTGCAGGTGATGAGAGGCACAAGGCAAGAAGCCACAGGCAGCGATGGCAAAGGGGATGTGGGGTCCACATGCAGGCTGGGGAGGATGGGACGGGACAGGGGAGCCGTATGAAGCACCAGGATCACAAGAACAACGCGAAGCCAAGAGGGTGACACAGCCCTGGCAGCGAGGCTGTGGCGGACCCACGGGCGATGACAGGGAGCCATGGTGGTGTGGCACAGCTGGGGTCAGCACACGGGGATGGGGTCGGAGAGAGGATGGCGGCYGAGGAGACGAGGAGACACTCTGTGTGGGCTGGGCAGCTGGCAGGATGGAGAGACAGGAGCTAGGTGCACCTCCCCAGCCATGGGTGCCCCAGCCACCCCACACCCCTCTCCACAGCAGCACCGTCCCCCCGCCRCAGCCCGGGAAGGCAGCACGGAGGGCGTGGGTGAGGGGTTGCAGGGCCTTTATTCATCACACGACAAGCAGGCACGGTACAGGGGAGCAGGAGGGGGTGGGCAGGGGGCCCGTCATCGGGGCAGAAGGTGCCCTTCATGCGACCTTGGCATGGGCTGGCGAGAGGAAGCAGGAGGACAGGGCAGGGCAGCGTGGCTTTGCCCAAAGYGCCTCGGGCTTCTCCCGAGGCTGGGCGCTGGCGTGAGGGGAGGATGGGGGCAGAGGCTGCGCGGGGGCCAGGGCCAAATGAGCCACCTCCACACCTCAAACAAATTTTCCCCGTCGCCTTTGTGAATCCCCTGCCGGCCCCCGGCCCCGCGGGTAATGCCCAGCACCGCTATTTACAGAGTAAGACAGAACTGACCAATATTGCAAATAATTAAAAGGCAGTTGTAAAAATGAGAAACCACATTCCAAAAGTAGAGAGTCTTTTAAAAAAAAAAAAAAAAACAAACAAATAAAACCAAAACCCCAGTTATCAATGAAAATACTAAAAACCACCCCGAAAGGATCTATGTACAGCAGGAGATTGCCCACGGCAGCGCTGTGCCTGCCGGGGTGCAGGGACCCGACTTCTCCGTGGCAGGCAGGGATGCTGCCTGGCCCCGGCTGCTGGTGAGGGTGGCAGCGCCTGCCCCGCGTGTCCCGCACCCGGGTGACAAGGGTCCCCGTGGGGCCCGCCAGACGCCGCAGGAGCAAAAGGCCATCGGTGCTGAGCCTGCTGGGCCCTGGCTGATGCTGGTGTGTCCGGAGACACAGGCAGTGAGCGGCCGTCGCGGAGATGCTGACGGAGGCTGCGACGTGGCAGTGATGCAGCCTGCCTGCTGCGGGCAGCGTGCAGCTGGACGGGAGGGGGCAGCAACTTCGGCAGCAGGAGCATTTTTTAAGCGAAGCTGCAAGATGACAGCAATGCACAGAGCCCCCGGAGCAGTGTACGCAGCCCCAGAGCAATGCACAGAGCCCCTGGAGCARTGTACACGGACTCAGAGCAATGCACAGAGCCCCTGGAGCAGCATACGGAGCCCCTGGAGYAGTGTACAYGGACTCAGAGCAATGCGCAGAGGTCCTGGAGCAGTGTACAGAGCCCCAGAGCAATGCACGGAGCCCCTGGAGCAATGTATAGAGCCCCCAGAGCAAGGTACGCAGCCCCTGAGCAATGCACAGAGCCCCAGGCATGGACACCTGCAGGCAGCTCCATCTGGGTGAATCCCTGCCTGGCCCCTGGCAGGCAGCTTGAAAATAGGTCAGGCAGCCTCCTCTAAAATTGCTGTTCTCTCCTGGGGCTGCACAGGGGCACCAACGCTGCTCTGCGTGGGGCTGGGACGCAGGTCCCCAGCCCCAGGAGCTCTGCACCGCCGTGGGGGCTGCGGCCATTGCCCCCCTCCCTCCCCGGATAAGGCTTTTTCTGGTGGTGACCGAGGGATGCGCGGCGCAGACCGCAGGCCGCGCTGCAGCCTCCCAACCCACAATCTCTTAATCCAATTGGTGCATCTCCAATGTAGCTCATTTCGGTATTTTTAAAATGCACTTGGTTTTACATTGCAGGCTGTCCGGAGTTG
>JASVER010000123.1:1001305-1026480 GCA_030449065.1 Oceanodroma leucorhoa | reverse complement strand
AAATATGTATATTCTGTATATTCAGCACTTGGAGGAGCAAATAAGTACAAGTGGCCCCAGGCAGGGAGGTGGGTGCAACGCAGGGGGGCACCACAGCCGTGGCCCCTCGGGATGGTGGCAGGAGATATGCAGGCACACGAGTGTGCGTGCACACGCAGGCACACGCCGTCTCTCCCCACGCTGTGCACCCGGCGGCCCCGTCTGCGGCTGGAGGAGCCAGGGGGACTGCCCGGACCCTTCCCAGCAGTGAAGGACCTCAGCAGYCCCTCCCGGAGAGCAGAAGGGTGGCCAGGGAGGGCCCCCACACCCAGCCCAGCCTGGATGACCGCAGGGATCCTCCCCGCCTCCTTCCTGCCCGGGGAAGCACRTGCAGCCCCGCGGCTGATGCAACCGTGATGCAATCGGGGCTGGCAGGGATGCGCTGGAGCTCGGGCAGGGCGTGGGGGGCCAACACAGCATCACGCCTCCATCCGTACGGCGTCTGCCGCGCTTCGCTCCAACCCTGCCCTATCTACATGAGCAGCTTCCCCCCGCTGCTCTCCCCTCCTCGGGGCCCCGGCGAGCCCTCGGCACGGCAGGGTCTCAGCTGACATTCCCGGGGCGCTGGGCACTGGCGAGGACCCCCCAGTGCCGGCAGCGGCTCCGAGGGAGCAGGTCTCCGCACAGGCAGGAGGTGAAGCAGCCACCCCGCGGGATGTCCCCGCACACCCCGGGGCTGCCGGCAGCCTCCGCCGCCGGCTCCACATCTGCTTCGTAAGCGTCCCCGGGGGCAAGGGGACGGTTAGGAGACAGATGCGCCCGCGCCGCCTCCGAGAGGGGCCCCCGCGGGGCGTCAGCGCGGGCGCTTTTCCGTCAGGAGAGTGGATAGCAGGCACGCTGCGTCCCCTGGCCCCCCCTCCTCACTCACTCGAGGCCCCCGGCTTCTCCTCCGCCCTGGGGGGGTCCGCGGGGTGCAGTTTGCACTTGGAGGGGGAATGGCGGACGGTGGAGCGGGACGGCCGGGCGAAGCAGGAGGTGAGAGACTGGGAGCTGCAGTCACACGCTGTGTCCTGCAAAGACAGACAGGGCACAGCGGGGTTAGAGGGGTTGGGTACCCCGTCCCCCGCCACGGCGGGACACCCCGGGGGGCACCCTGCCTCGTTACCTCGCTGGCTATGGCCGAGATGAGGTCGGGGTCCCGCAGGGCTGCGTCCTTACTCCCCTGGCCGGGGGWTGAGGGCTTGGGGTCCTCGCAGCTGCTCTGCTTGAGGACTTTCTTGTTCAAGACGCGGGAGATGTTTTCGGCTGGGTGGTGGGTGGCTGGACTGGGGTGCTCGGCTCTCTTGCTGCCCTCCTCCCCGGTGGTCTCCTTCTTCTCCGGGGGGGCGGTGGGGCTCTGCGCCCGCCCGCAGACGTTCCTGAAGAACTCCTGCACGAGGCCATACTTGGGTGCTTCGGGCTTGGCCCGGCTGCTCTCAGGGCAGCCTGGCTTCCAGATGGACTCGGTGCTTCCCGCGTGCTCCACCACGCTGAACAAGCTGGACAAGCCGTCGTTGATATTGCTGAGGACGGGGCTGTCGCGAGTGGTGGTGGAGCGGGCCCAGGCAGAGCCGTTCTGCTTGCTCTGGTGCAGGTTCCAGAGGCTCCTGTCCTTGGAGGCATCCAGCTTGGAGGAAGACCTCCTCTGGAGCTTTGGAGAGCCGTATTTTGGGGAGCAGCATGGCCGCTCAATCCTGGAGTGGACCTTATCCAGGGAGGAGGAGATCTGCTTGCTACGCACGGACACAAGGGAGGAGCTGCGCGGGGACCAGCTCTTGCCGTGCACGCCGCTGCCGCGCGGCAGGTCAGTCTGCAGGCCGACGCTCACCGTCTGGATGGTCTGCGTCCCCACGTGGGCCAGCCCCACCGTCTGGCTGGAGGTGCTTTTCACCTTCCTCTCCAGAGAGCTGGAGCGGATGGCCTGCCGCACGCAGTTGGTGATCTCCTTCATGTCGTCGCTCATGTTGCCGGAGATCTCCAGGTCATGCAGTGATGGGGGAAAGYGGGGCACCGGTGGCACCACGCTCTCCACCGTACCGCCATCCAGCAGCTCCCGCTGCTGCTTGGAGAAGTTGCACAGCCACTGGCTGTAGGTGCTCTCAGCGCTGGCCGACTCCTCTGGCTCCTTTGGCTTGGCCATGGTGAACAAGAAACCAGGTTCGATCATGATCTTCCCCTCCTTGTTATGCACCAGAGGCGCCTCCAGCCGCCGCACCACCGGCGGGCTGTAGTAGATGCGGATCCCCGTCTTGTCAGGCGCCGTGTAGCTCCTCTGCATTTGCTTTTGGGCTGGGTCATGCCGAGAGAGGCTGCTTGCCCGCGAGTAGTCCCAGGAGGAGATGCCCAGCTTCTCCTTGGCCAGGCTGTCGGGAGCAGGTTGCTCAATATTCACATATGTACAGTTTGAGGGAGGAACACCAGCGCTGTCCCGGATCCCGTTGGGCAGCAGCTGGGTGGCCGCGGATGCCTTTTTGCCCCGGGAATGGTCGCCTAGCCCCGGYGCAGTCTTCCCAGGGAGGTAGGGAGAACAGTCGAGCAAGCTTTCAAACTCTGACATGGAGGAAACGGACTTGGTCCTGTGGGAGGAGAGAGGACAGGGCTCACAAGGGGACAGGACAGCGGGTTGGGAGGCAGCTGGAGGCACCCCGTTCCCATCCCAACAGGACCCTCCTGGGCACCCAGTCCTGCTCCTCATGGGAGCCCTTGGCCTCTGGGACAACCCTGGACCACGGCTGCATCTCCCCCCAGCTRCCGGGGCTGCCAAGCCCGGGGACAGCCCCGCACAGCCTCCTCCGTGCCCTGGGGACCGTGCAGGCACCAGYGCACTCACCTTTTGAGGTTGGTTCCCTTGGCTTCTGCTTCAGAGATTGTCTCTTTGTCCGTGATTTTTTCATTGAGAGCCTAGGAGGTCACAGAAGAAAGCTCTGGTGTCAGCAAGCACAGGACCAAAGTACACAGATGGGCTGGAGCAGGAGCTGCACCCTGCTCCTCTCCAGCACTACCACCTTCCCCCATGCACCCAGGCCTGGCATCCCATTCCCAGGGCTACAGGGGGCTCACTGTGCCCACATCTATTTTAAATCAACTTTTTATAAGCCCACTGAAGCCCTTGGGGTTCAGCCACGCTCTCCACCCTCTCATTCTCCCCAGTCCCTGGTGCTCCCCCTTGCAGCCTCATTTGCTGTTCAAGGGGGTGTTATTTGGGGCTCACAGGACCTCCCATCTAACCCTTAGCATACACCTGAGCCCAATGAGCACTCCGAGAGCCCTCTCCTTCTCTTGCCCACCTCTTTCCAGTTGCTGCCATGCTTCTCCATTTCAGAGTGCTTCAGTGCCCACGGGTTGGCTCCCTTCTGCAACTGGAGAACGTGTCGGTCACTCAACATGTGCAACACGTGCCCCTTTGGGCAAGCAAAAGCATTTGCCGCTTGCCCCCGGTGCACGCCGCGCGAGCGTTTGCATGCTCTCAGGGTACGCACAGGGGGCAAGCGGCAGAGGCTGGAGGACATGTTCACAATGGGGGGACACCACACCTGGTTGATTTTGTTCTGCAGGTCCTTCGCTTGCTGCTCTGCCTGCTGCTGCTCCTCCTTGAAGCGGGCCAGCAGCTCCACTTTCTCCTGCTTCCAGTTCTTCTCGCTGATCTGCAGCTGCTTGGTGAGGTCCATGACGGCGCTGTAGGACTCAGCCAGGAGATGCTGGTGCTCCTCACGCTCCCTCTTCAACGCCACCTTCCAGTCCGGCAGCGCGCGCTCCACGATCCCTTTGCCTGCCTTCGACTCCAGCTGTGGGGACACGTTGGTGGCTGTGGGGACCCACATGTGGGGATCCAGCATGGTACTGGACATCCCCAGCAAAGGGACAAGGTTGTGGGCATCCTGGTTCCCAGTGCAGGTCCCACGCCGCCCAGGTCGGGCAATAAGCGTGTCCCCAAGGCCGTGTTGCACAGCACAGCTCGCCCGTGGGCACAGCAGAGCTGCAGCCGGCCCTGGCTCGCAGCCACGTCACGCCAGACGGCCCGGCAGACGGTCACCCAGTGGGACGCGGGCTGAATGTCCTGCCTGCTCGGCTGTGCTCTGCCTGCAGTCCTGCCTGCTGGACCCGGCCCCTGGGGAGGGGCAGCACCACCGCAGGGCTGGCGGAGCGGACCCCGAGGATGCTGCTGCCGCTGGCAGCCAGGAAGGCACCTGAAACTGGGGTGCTGGCACCACGGCAGCTCTGCTCTCTTTTGCGGGGCAGAGAGGGGAATTGGGGATCACCGCTGAGCTCTGCCTGGAGAAATCCCGCCTGGAAGGTGCTGGCACACGCTCTGGGGAGCGGAGCTGATGTACGGCCATGGGCTGTTGCCAGCACAGTGCAAGGGAGCAGAAAACCCTCATCACCGTGAGGGCAGGGCTGGGGGACTGCTGGGACTGCTTCTGCAGGCAGGAGCTTCCCCCAGTGCCGAGGCTGCCCTCCCTCCACCTCCTGCCCTCGCCGCAGCCATACAGCCCTCCTGCAGCATCCGCGGGGGTGCAGAGCCCCCACCCGCGCCGTGACCCGGGGGAGGAGAGGAGGGCTCTGATGCCGCTCCCAGATGCCTGTCCTGGGGAGGGCTGCTGAGCCCCGGTACCATCCCGCCCGCTCCAGAGAAACCCAGCGGAGGAATAAAGAGCATCCTCTGCTGCTCCACAGTCAGATTTTCGTGCCAGCCCCGTTGCTATAGAAACTCGCCTGCCGGAGCGGCTGCTAATTGAGATTCCCACAGTGCCACCCTGCCTCCCAGCCCTGCCCAACAGCCAGCGCTTGGCACACAGTGCAGGCAGCCCCCCCGGCCCCACGTCTCCACCAGGCAAGGGGGAGCTCCATCAGCCCACGGGGTGCCTGGGGCTCCCACCTGGGCGATGTGGCACTTGAGCTCGGCGCGCTCCATCTCCCAGGCAGCCTTGGCCTTGGTGAACTGCTGCTGCAGCTCGCTGGCGCCGCGCCGCTCCTCCCGCAGCTCCGTGCACAGCTCCTTCAGGGTCACCTTCATGTCCGCCAGCGTCTTGATGCACTCGTTGGGCTGCCGGGGGATCAGGGGTGAGCCGAGGGAGCTGGGGCCCTGTACCGGAGGGGACTCAACGGGGTGGGACCCCGTGGGAGCTGCCCTTTCTGCATCCCAGCCCCGCAGGCTGCCCACCCCTGGGGTGAGGGACAGGGGGTGCCACCAGGGCAGGGAACCACCCCGGGGGTGATGTGCCAGTGGGGAGCATCGCCTCCCAGCCACGCACCCCAAGAGGAGCCGCTACCCCATGCCATGCAGGTGCAGCAGGGGCTGATCCTGCCCACCTCCTGGGCTCGCGGGGACCCCGCTCACCGTGTTGGGGGTCCAGGCGTCCCCGGCGCACGTCTTGTTGTCCGCGTGTTGCTGTGGGGCGAGCTCCTCCTCCTCCAGCAGCAGGTACAACTCCTTCATGCTGTTCACCTGCGGGAGACACCACGGCTGGGGTGATGAGGGGACCCACAGCCCACGGCCAGGGATGGGGGACACCCAAGCAGCCCTGGCTGGGACACACAGGCATGAGGGACAGCCCCRGGGATGCCTGACAGCGTGGTCCCCCCTCCACAGCAGCTGAGGTGGGAGCTCCTGAGCCCACAGTACCTCCAAAAAGTCCTCGCCCTCGCTGTGCATCATCTTGCCCTGGCGCCAGCGCTTGAGGAACCACTTGAGCTTCATGAAGAGCAGGAGGAAGCTCTGTCTGAACTGCTGCGACTCCTGCACCAGCAGGTTCTTCTCCTGGCTCCAGAACTTCTGCTCCAGCCGCCTCTGCAGGTTCAGGCTCTGCAGCTCAAACTCCCGCCGCAGCAGTGCTTTCTGGTGGTCCTCCTTCAGCTGTGGAGAGACGCGTGGGTTCCAAGATAGGGGCTGGCAGCAGCAATGTGGTGCCTCCACCCCAGAGTCTGGGCTGAGCCTGGTGCCGGCCCCATATTTAAAACCCCTGGGGAGCAGCAACACCCTGGCAGCATGCTGGGGACAGCGGGGCCATCGAGGCATTGCCACGGGTGGAAGCCCTGCATGGCTGCACACCCCATGTGCAAGGGGGAGGGTGCTCAGCCCCTGTGCCCCTTGAGGATGGGACATGCTGTGTGCGGTCCCGGGTGACACCTGGGTCCCCATGTGGGTCATCAGCCTGGGGCTGGAGGTGGCACAGCCGTGGGTGCGGGAATCCCAGGGACTGGGGCTGCTGCCTACTCACCTGGCAGATCTTCTGTGAGAAGTTGTCCACCTCATCCTTCCTCAGCTGCCTCTCCTGCGAGAGCTGCTCCTGCAATCCCCGCAGGCTCTCGTTGGCCTCCGACAGCACCAGCTGCAGCTCCTTCATCTGCAACGGCCCGGGGAGGGGATGGGGACGGTGGGTTGTGCCTGGCCATGCCTCCCCGTGTCCCTCCCCAATGGGGCTCTACAGCTTCCCTTGTCCCTGGCTCTCAAGAGGGACAGCCCCAACCCTGCAGCCCTGTCCCCAACCCCGCTGGCCAAGGGGACACGGCTCCCTGCCTGCGTCGTACCTCGGTGGCGTAGGAGTCGTTCTCCTCAGGCCGGCAGGTTTTGTAGCTCCGGGGATGCGTGGGGTCTGTGTCCTTGGCGTGGGGGATGCGGTAAGGGTCGGCGTCCCTAAAATCAGGCTGCTGCATGCGTGGGCAAGTTAATGAGAACAAACCAAAAGAGCGGGAAGAAAAAAAAGCCAGAAAACAAAACAATGGGTCTCCGAAACAGTAAAGAACTACAAGACAACAAAAAGGATGATGAGGAGAAGGAGCTTCATCACCATGGCGGGAGACAATGCGGAAACCAAAAGGAAACACAGGATGAGGAGACACGTGGCCTGGATTGTTTGGGGAAAGGGGAAAAAAAGAGAGAAAGAGGGAAAAAATGTGCAAACACCAGTTACGGTGCCATGCAGTGACTGGGGGACACTGGGACCTGGGGCTGCTGGGACCACATGCAGAAAAATAGGACTCTGAACAAGCGAGTGTGCTCCAGAAAGGGGCTTATGCCCGCGGCCCCAGCCACCGTTGACATCCCTGGCCCCCGGCATGAGCTGGGCCCCCCGGAGAGGAGGGGGATGGCAGGGCATGAGCTGCTCTCCGCTTCTCCAAAGGTGCTCCCCATCGGATGCAGATTTGCCCTGGAGCACTTGCTCTCCAAATTGCCCTGCCTGGGTACCACTGGGGGCTGAGGCTTCTTGCAACCGGGGTGCCCGCAATTTGGGCTGCTTCCAGGAGGCTGCAGGTTGCTCTCTTCCCACCCAGCTCGTCCCCAATAAGCGAAGAGCTTCCGAGCCGGGGATGTTGGGCTGAGCTGGGGGAGAGCAGCCAAAAAGTCGGCCCCTGCTAAGGTGGGATCACACCTGAGAGCCCCTGGCCGTGGGCAGGGCAGCCTCGGCACAACCAGCCCGTGCCGGGATGCGCCAGGATGCCCACCGCCTCCTGCCCTGGGCACACTCTGTTGGAGCAGAGTCCTACCTTGTCCCCGGTGCCACTGGCATGCAGCAAGGTGTTAGTTTGGGTTTTGCTCTGGAGAGGCAGGAGGGAGGTTACGTTGGGGATCGGGGTTTGCTCCGTTAAAGCGGGAGGAAACAGAGCGGCAAATAAAGTGGCAGCAGCTGCGGGAGACGTGGAAGAAGCCCGTACCTGGAAGTCAGAGGTATGCTCCTTTTGCAGCCCCTCTTTGGTGGCATCGTGGCTGCCGGGGCCAGAGAAGGTGAAAGAGTCCGTGTGCTCCTTGAGGCCGCCGGTGAGGTGGTCCACCTTCCTCGCGAAGCAGCCCAGGTCCTGCTGGAGCACGCCCAGCCGCATGAGGAGCACGTTCATCAGCTTGGCATCACTGGGGCTCTCGCCGCCACTACCCACCGCTTCGCTCAGCAGCCCCCCCGYGCACTCGTTGTCCAAGCAAGCCTTCAGCCTGGAGGTGAAGCCGTTGGCATCCGAAATCAAGACATCGATCGCTTTGCTGACGAGCATCGCCTGGTCCCGGATGCCCAGCAAGGTCTCCAGGTCCTTGGGCTTGAGCAGCTTGGTGGGACCATCGGGCACCTTGCCACCGCCGGGCACCCTGTCCTGCCCGTCGGCTTCGCTGCTGCCCATCCCGTCCCTCCAGCCGGCGGTGGGGATGCACTGYGCCGAGTCGCCGGCCTCGGCGTCGGTCTCCAGCATGGGCCGGGTGGTCTGGCAGGAGGCCAGGTCGCAGCGCTGGAGGTTGGAGAGCAGCACACGGTTCTCGTACTGCAGCTTCTTCACCTTGCCGCTCAGCTCGCTGATCTGCACCTTGGCGGTGGCCAGCTCCTCCTGCGAGGGCTCGCTGACCACCGAGCAGCTGTCCTCCGACAGCGTCACGTCCAGCTCGTGGTCTGATTTGTACTTGGTCAGCTCGTTCAGGAGGAGCTTGTTCTGGTCCTCCAGCTCCAACAGCGAGCGCCTCAGCAGCTCGGCCTCCTCCTCCACGAACTGCAGGTGCCGGCGCAGCTCTGCCACCGTGTCCCCTGCGTCCCCGCAGCCCGAGACGCCCACCAGGAAGCGYGCGTCCTGCCCTGGCAGGTCTCTGTCCCCCTGGCCCTTCATGTCGTCCATCTCCGCCCGCAGCCCGCGGTTTTCCACCTCCAGCTCCACTATCCTCCGGCTGAGGATGTTGGCTTCCTCCTCCACCAGCTTGAGGTGGACCTTCAACTCGGCCTCCCGGGAATGGGGAGAGTCRGCCAGCTCCTCCACGGAGAGGGAGCTGTCGAGGTCCCCGTACAGGGACCTGTACTTCAGCAGCTCCTCCTTCATGCCATCGTTCTCCTTGGCCAGCTTGGTCAGCTTCTTGCACATCAGGGCCGACTCCTCCTTGGCAAAATGCAGCTGGCACTTCAGGTCCGCGCTGTCCTCCTGGGGACCGAGAGCGCGCGGGTGTTAGAAAAGCGTTCCCGGGGCCATGGTGGCTCCGAGCGAGCTCTGGGGACATGCCCCCCTCCCACCCTGGTAATCCTGGGGAAGCTGCAGCCCCCRCTCATGGAGGGGAAAAAACTTTTGAGATCCATCCTGGAAGCTTTCAGGGAGAGCCTGGACACAGGGCAGGATGCCTGGGCAAGGAGACCCATGGCTCCAGCCCCAGGAAGGACATCGAGCCACCGCCGGGGATGYGGGGACCAAGCCCAGCCCTGCCGCAGCCCGATCCACCGCGGGGAGGAGGGGGAGGGAAAGCTGTCAGACTCTGCAGAGCAAAATAAAAGCCACCAACAAGGTTTCCTCCCGAAAGCTGGCAAGCGCTGAAACAACTGGCGCTGCTGCCGCTGCAACCCCCCCGCCGGGGCTCTGCTCCTCCGCGCAGCCCCAGACGCTCCATCACGGGGTGGAGAAGCAGTGGTTTCAGCTGGAAACCCCTCAGAGTCTCAGCCCTTGCCCAGCACTCGTCCTTGCTGCCACCACTTTGCCAGGGGACAGAAAACCCAGGCAAACCACCCGCATCAGCTCGCTGGTCCCTTCCCAAGCCCCTTTGCTTCTTGGGACCGTTTCTCCACGTGGTTTTTTTCTTTTTTTAAATTTAGCAGTTAAGATCTCGGCTATTTGCCCAGGCAGACCGTTTCTCTGCTTTGGAAAGATTTTTGGATGGAGGACCAGGATTTCCTGACGTCCAGCTCGCGGCTTCCCGTGCCGCGGGGGTCACTTGAGTGCTCCGAGCTCCGGCGCGGTGACTGCCAGGAGGGGCCCTGCCAGGCTGCGACCCCGACCCCGCAGCACCCGCTGGAGCCCCGGCCGGGTGCTGGAGGTGGCCGAGCCCTTTGGCCGGGTGGCTGCTGGCCRCGGCAGCCCTCTGCCTGGCTGAACTCACCCCCTTTCCTATCTCCTTGGCTGGCAGAAACAAGCTGTCCCCCTTTTTGGGTGCTCCTGACCCCCCAGCCCCCCCAGCCATGCCCACGCTCACACCCCCAAACCCTGCAGCAGCTATTTACACTGCAAACTTCCCTGGCTGCTCGTATCGAGGCCAGGGGTGATGTGGGGGGGTCCCATGAGTTTGGGGTGCCGTTTTATTCCCCAAATGCCCTGCTGTGACCAAAGGAACCGCCCTGCTGCTCTTCCGCGCTCGCGCACGGAGGCTAAGGCGAATTAAAGCTGTGCCCCCCCCAATTAGCTGCGGAGATTAGGGGAGGGCCGGCGCAGGCAGCTCTCCCCGCCGGAGCAGACATGACCTCAGTTCCTGTTTTTCCAGGGGGAAAAAAAACAACAAAGCAGCAGCCCGGCGTGCCCCTCTGCCCCTTGGCATCGCTGGAGGGACACACACGGCCCCAAGATCACCTCGAGTGCTCCTGGGGTCCGGGGCAGACCTCAGCCTTGAGTCTGTTGTCCCCCCCCCAGCTCCATTTTCGGTGAGCACCGATGCTCGCCCAGCACGGCCGGGCAGGAAAGGGGCCCAGGAAGCCACCGATGAGTCACGAGCATCTGTGCCCGTGGGGCCACCCCGCCACGGCTGCGCGGGAGAGGGAGCAGCCGGGGGGGCATGTCCAGGGGCGTTTGCACCCGGGGAAACTCGGGGTTCGCTTTCCAGCACCGGCTCCTTCCTGGAGCATCAGTCCCACCGCAGAGCTGGGGCCGCATCCAGCCCCGTGTCCCCAGGCTGAGGGGTCTCGGCTCTGCGGGGATGTGGGAAGCAGAGGGGGGGGGTTTACTGCAGCCCAGGGCTGGGGTTTGTTTCCTGCCCTGGGAGGAGGCAGAGGAGGGGCTGTACTTCAGCCTCAGGAAGGGGGGTGATGGAGGGGCTCCCGCGCAGCCCCCTCAGCTCGGGGCACAGCTGGGTGTAGGTGCAAAGCCACCGTCTGCTCTTTGGGGAAATGGGGGCAGGACTCTGGGACCATCAGCTGGCCTGAAAGGGCCCTCAACAATGGAGTTAAAGGGAGAAGATAAATAAAAGACCGAAGGGGAAAGTCTTTGAGGGCCTGGGGAACCCCGTCCCGCGGCTGCACAAAGTGGGCTGTGCCAGCAATGACAGGGGTCACCCACAAACCYGCGGGGTGCTCGGGGTCCCCGCCACGAGCTGCTCTCAGCAGYGCGCGGCAGGAGTGTCTTGACAGGCCCTCCCCTCCCTGCCCCTGCTTTGGGGGAGCAGATCTACTCCCCAAAATAAACCTTTCAGGTCTTTTTGCCTTTGAACGAGGATTTTTCCAGTATTAAACCCCTGCATTTCTATTCCCACAACAGCAGCTCTGCCYCTCCGAGCCCTGGTAACAGCATTAGCGAGTCACAGCAGCTCAGCCCAACAGCAAGTGACAGCTGAAATCCYGCTGCCGCCGGCAAATCCCCCCTCCCCTGCCCTGCCCCGGCAGCCTGGCGCGGGGCAGGGACAGTGCGGCCTCGAGCCATTCCCCACGGGGACCCCCAGCTCCCCCAAACCCCGCGGGGCTCCCAGCCATCCCCAAGCAGAGCTGCTGGTGCAGGCAGGAGGGACCCAGGCTGCAACAGCCACAACCCAAGAGCAGAAGCAGCTTTGCAATGTAAAAGCCAAAGTCCTTCAGCTCCTTACTGCAGTCCTGACACATGGAAAGGGTTAAAGCCACCGGCCGGCCACTGATGCTCCATTGATAAATGAGACAAGGGAGCGGTTGAGGACAATGAGGATGGCCCAGCACATCAATCCCTCCCTTATGCAGGGTCTCTGAAAGGCAGGAAAGCCCTGCAAGCGAGGGGATGGCGCTGCCATGCCCAGATTTACTTTTGGGCCAGGCRTAGTCTCCAGCTGGCACCACGACCTGGGGTGCTGGTGGCGTGCCCTGGACGCGCCGGCGCCCATACCTGCAYTGACGGTTTCTTTTCGGTCTTCCCGATGGAGCGAGACCCCCGCTTCTTCAGGGAATTCTGCAGAGAGAAGAGAGGGCTGTTACCCGCAGCGATGGCACGGCACCCCAGCGCGGACAGACCGACCCAGCGTGGATGGACATCGACGCTGACTTCTCCAGCTGCTTGTGAACCCCAGTAAAACACCAAAGTCCCGGTGGGCTGAGGCCCTTTGCTTGGGGGGAGCTGGACTGGCAAGCATCATATCATGAGGTTTGGCCAGAAATTCCCCCTGCAGGCAAGCGAGCAGTGAGAGAGCAGGAGTGAGCAGGAAATGAGCCGTGGAGAGGCTGAGTCACGGTCCGTCGGGCTGGATGGAGCGGGGAATCCAGCCCCCAGGCGAAGGGATGGCTCTCAGGGCATCCCAGTGTGGGAGCAGCAGGTGATGACGTTCCCCATCGCCTCTTCCCCAAGCAAGGGACACGTCCTGGTTGCTCAGCTATGGGGAGGGCTCCTCAGTCCTGCTCGCTCTGCTATGGGGAGGCCTCCTCAGCAGGATGATGCTGACCCTGCCCTTGGGGACTCTGGGGACACAAGGGACGATCTCCAGGCTAGCGAGGACAGCTGGGAGATGGTGAGGCCAGACAGAGCAATAAGGGAGACCAGAAGGGGGGAAAAAAGTGGGTGCCCAGAGCAGGACCAGTTATGTGGGGAGGGGAGCTGGSGGAAAACCCTCAGGAACATCCACGCAGCCCGCCGTGAGCGCCGGCCGATCCATGCGGCTGCCCTGGACCTAATTCCAAGCTGGTGCTGAGGCCCAGCAGCCAAAGAAAGCAGCTGTGAAATGTAAGCTGCTGCCTGTGCCAAGGTGCCGGGCTCCAGCTTTCCTATTAAGGCCATGACCATCGCTGGAGCTGCTGCTGYTGCAGAGCCCCTCCCAGGGGCTCGCTGTGCCACGTTGGCATCCCTCGCCCCAACCGCGCTGGGGACCGGGGCTGGCAAAGGGCATCGCCCGGCCCCAAGCAGCCCCAAGCACAGCACCCTGGGTCAGATGGCAGCTGACATCGCTTCACCCTGGGTGCATCCCTTGGGGCAGCCATGCCTAAGGGTCTCGTCGCAGCCGAGCTCGATGCGGCAGGATTGGCATGGGGTACCTGGGCCGGTCCCCACTTTTCTGCTGCCCCCCCAGGAGATGCCACAGAGCGGTAGAGCTGGAGGGGCAAACGCATGCGCCTTTGGGGATGATCTGCCCATCCCGACAATTATCCAATTATGGGAGAAACCTCTTGGAAGGAAGAAATAATCAGCCCTGAGGGGTGAACCCAGCCCTGCGCAGCCTCCGCTCCACGTTGGCTTGGCTGCTAACAAGCTCTGCCACGCTCCGCGCCCTCCAGCAGCAGGGAGGAGGTGGAGGAGGGCTGTTAACTCACTCGTTTGTCTAATTAGCGCTCTGCAATCAGYGAGTAACCCCGATGCCCTTGCTAGCCTGGGGACACACAACCCCAAGCTCTGGGAGCTGTGTTCTGAGCTGTGCTGGGTCTCGTGCCAGCCCGCAGCATCCCCTTTGGGCTCTCGCAGCTGCAGAGAGGGGCCGGATCCTGTCCCACGCTCTTTTGCCAGGGCAAGGCAGCAGCTGGCGCTCAGGTCTCCCTGCACACTGACCACGCAACCATTTTCTCTGCCTGTTTTTCAAGCGCGAGAGTCCTTCAGCCCAGCTCCCGCTGCTGCCATTTGTTATTCAGCCCGCACTCGCCTGCTGCAGGGAAACCCATTTCACGCCTGTTAGCGGAGGCTGTGCAGTGGAGGGACAAGACACCCCGTCGGGGGTGATGCTGCTCTGTCCCACCCTGCGAGAAGGTGGCTGCAGAGGGGACGGGTGCAACTGTGGCCGGGTCCTGCGGCATGCCAGGAACTGCCCCGGCGTTGACTGGAGCCGGCCGCAGAGATGCCAAGCTGTGTGCTGGCTCCCTGCCCTGCGCGCAGGGGAGCACGGCTGGGGGCAGAGAGAGCCCTCCCAGCGTCCTGTCCCCATCCTCGGTGGGACCAGGGCCCGAGCTCTGCCACAGCACATCTCCTCCCACACGCTGCCCTGACGGCTCAGCCAGCGACGCTTCCCGAGGCTCCCCAGGGACCAAAGGCATCCCGGGCAGTAGGGAAGTGGGTTACAAGTGCTATGATGGATCACAAGGCCACGCTGTCACCGGGATGCTTTTCCTGTCACCGAGGATGACATCGCTCCTGGCCGGGAGCTGGTCCCAAACCTGGCATGGCACGGAGCGCCCTGGACCTGTGTGTATGGGTACATGTGTGGGACACGGCTTCCCAGGACACGGATGGGATTGTGCACCCACCCAGCTCCGCAGCACCGCCAAGACACGACCAGGACATTGCTGGGACATCGCTGCCATGCAGCCCCGTGGCTCAGCTCGATTTGAACCAGCAGCATGCAGTCAGGATACAGCCAGCACCGGGCACTGTGCCAGGGACACGGYGGACTCCACACATCGTGCAGAGCTTTGGCCGGTGGGAGTTGGGCATGGCCCAGAGCTGAGCAAGTGGCCGAGGACGCATAAAGTGGCTGTAGTGCAGGGGGGAAGTCCCATAGCCCCCCCCGGGCTGGGGTAGAGCCACCCCGTGCCCGCAGGGGGGGATGAAGCGTGCCTCGCCGAGGGCAGGCGCTGCTCAGGTTTCGCAACCATCTGCAGCACGGTTTGGGTTTCAGCAATGCGAGCAGGGACGGGGGATCCCGCGGTGCAGGGCCAGGACACCTGCTACGGGCAGAGCCTTGGGGTCGCCTCCCGGTCCCCCCTCCCATGTCCCCCTCACCTCTCGGAGCTTGTCCATCTCGTTCTGCACCACCTGCTTGGCCAGCTCCGTCTCGATGAGCCGCTGGCGCAGGTCCTCATTCTCCTCCTCCAGCCTGATCCTCTTCTTCTCCACTGCCTCCAGCTCATTGTGGAGCCGCACGGAGACATCCTTGGCCACCTGGGGACACAACGGAGCTGTCATCAGGCTGGGTGCACAGGGCTGGGACCGCAGCGCCTGGGCACCTACAATCCTCATGCAGCACCCACGGAGATCGTCAGGCTGTTACTGAAACCCTTAGGAGCAGACACCGCGCTGGCCCCCGAGTGTGTCCTCTCCATCGGGGGGACTGCCGTTCCCCCTTTGCCGGCTGCCTCCCAATCCCCTGGCCAAACCCTACCTTCCCCAACCTTAACACCACGCTGCGGGATGCTCGTCACCTTTTYGTACTTTTTTCCCATGCTGCGAGGCTGGAAAAGCCCCCGTGAGGCTGGAAAAACCGGCTGGCAGCACCAGAGCAGGCAGCCTCTCGCCGCGGGCAGCAGCTGTGCCGGTTGGGAGAAAGGCGAGCTGCTGCATCRTGTTACGGAAAAAAACGGCAGCTGCCCCTGGGGTGAAGGGTGCCTTCATCCATCCCGGGCACGGCCCAGAGCCCCCCCCAGATCCCTGCAAGAGGGCAGCGCCTGGCGTAAAGGGAGATTCACAGCACAAAGTGTTCGCTCCTGCATCTGCAGGAAGGGAAAAATTGTCCCCAATCCCCCGGTCCCCTGCCCGGCCCAGGGTGCCAGCGCTGCGGAGGCAGCAGCAAGCCCCACTGCAGGGCTGGGGGGCTCAGGCCATGGGGTCGGGCTCCCGTCTCCGCCGAGGATGGGCTGTGCTTTCTTTCCCAGAAAGGAAGAAGCTGGAGGGGGGTGTTTTTGGCAGCAGCACCCCAAGCCGGGGGCTGCCAGGCAGTTTGGGTAGGGGGCCGAGCCCCCAGCAAGGACAGGCAGGGCAAGGCGGGTTCGCAGCCCCGCACCCGTGGCACATCTCAGCTCTGGGACCTGCTGTTTTCTGCTCAAAAAAATTAAGTTACTCCTTGAGCCGTTGCCCGTCCCTCCCCGAGCTGTCTCCGGCTGCCACCGCACCCGCTCCTGGCAGCGGCCGCGTCGGCAAGAGCACTCAGCAAACACTCACCGGCACCAGCGGCTCCKCGGGCGCCGGCGGCTGGCGACGGCGAGGCAATGTCACCCCGCAGAAATGCCCTTGTCCCTGCCCCAGCCCGGTGTGCCGCGATGCCCGGGGCTCTGCAAGGTTTCCCCGACGGCCAAGAGGAGCAGCTCCCAGGTCCCCAGGGTCCTGGTCCCCCTGGCTCCCCACTTCTCATATCACCGCTGCTAGTGGGGAATTGTGATGCCCCCATTAATGGCCCCATAAACAGCACAACCCCGCAGAGCTCCCTGCACCCCAACACCCCCCGCCACCCCCTCATGCCTCACCAGCCACCATGTCCACATCTCACCAAAAAACACTTTAGGGGACCTGGGGACTGCCCGGATGGGGTCGTCGCCCTCCCGGCCTCACCTTGACGTCCTGCTCGAGGCTGTGGATGAGCTCGCCGTCCACCTGGCCCGTCTGTGCCACGCGCAGGCTGCGGCGCTCGGCCTTGCGCAGCCGGTACTGCAGGATGCGGCAGGTCTTGCTGGCCTGGTCCAGCTGCTGCCGGAGCTCCTGCAGCTGGTAGACGTCCTCCTCCATGTAGACATCCCTCATCTCCAGCATCTCGGCGCGCAGCTCCTCGATCTCATCCTGCGGGAGATGTGTGTTAGAGGGAACAGGCCCGGCAGCTTGCTYTCCCCTCTTTTCCCCCCGGGACACCTCCCCACCATGGCTCCCCTGCCCTCCTCCATCCCACGAGCCATTTTCACAGACCTTCAACCCCTYGGGTCAAGCCCCATCGTTGCAGGAAAAGGGCTCAGAGCCAGCTGGGCACCATCACCCACTGGCGAGCCAGCCACGCCKGGGGGGGACAGCCAACATGGGGACCTATAAATATTTGCGGTAAAAGAAAGAGGAAGGTGGGGGAGGGAGAGGAGCTGCAGGAGCAGCACAGGCAGCGGCCGCGGCGAGAAAAACGTAGGTTGTCTTTGGAAAAGATGTGTCAGGGAGGCAGGCGAGGGAAGGAGACGGCAGGCGAGGACAGGAGAAGCAACACGGGGACATGAGCGAGATGCTGCCAGTGCCAGGGACCAGAGATTGCCTCTTGTTTTGCCACCAAGGAGCAATTGCTGGGCTGGGTCCCCCTTCCTGGTCTCATCAACTCTCATGGTGACAAACCTCTCCCAGCCCAGTGGAGCCTCCGGTGCGGGGCCGTGGCATTGCTGTCACAGCAGGGCCAGGGGTGACGTCCCGCTGGCACCAACGCTGACCCAAAGCCTCCTCCAGGTCTGCRGCACACGGCTGTTGTGAGACCCCCTGCAACAGCCGCAGTGCCACCTCCCCGTCCAGCGCAGAGCTAAGGCCACTGGGGATGCTCAAGGACTGTCCCCTCTGGACCCTGGGGACCCCCACAGGCTGCGCTGCCCAAAGCTCTTTTCAGGTCCCCACGAACATGGTCTCAACCCAAACCCTCCAAGCAAACGCTCCAGCCGTCGCACCGGCTGTTCTCCTCCTCGACAAGACCCAGTGGACCCGGCACGCTCCTKGGAAGGGATCAAGCATCTGCTTTCCTGCCAAAAAACCCCCGCCACTAAACACCTCCCGTCACTGCCAAATGCAATTGCCACTTGAGAAGTGAGGGGCTCACGCTGCCGCCTTGCACCGCGGCACAGCCCGGGAAGGGACAAGATGAGGATCCGGCACAGGCAGCGGGGATGCACAGCCCCGATTCACCCCAGGCAGAGGAGGACAAGACCCCGCTGCTCCCGACACCGCCCGTGACAGTGACCTACAGCCCGAGACAGCAGCACCGCGCCGGCTCTGCCAGGCGCTGGCACGCTCGCTGCCRCGCTCGCCCGGCCGGGACAAAGCCCCAGCTGCAAGAATTCCCCCGAAAGGCAAAGCTGAGCCCGGGGAGGGGAGGCGGCAGCTGCGGGGACAAGTCACAGTCGCTCACTGTTGGCTTTAAACACTACGTGACAAATAAGGAATGTCAATTAGACAATCCCGGATTATCTCCTAGTCCAGGCTGCCAGAGCGTCCTGCCACCCTCCACCCTTCTGCGTCTTGCCTGGGGGTCTCGAGAGCAACAGCAGGGCAGAAACAGCCCCGAGGCACCGAGATGGGCAGCGGGGTGTCCCAGGGACACCCGGCCGGGCTGCTCAAGGGACAGCCGGAGACCGTCCTGCGAAGGGGCATCACTGCAGGCACRTTTCAGAAACACCCCCGGACAGCTCAGGCGTGAAACCCCCCAGGAATGAACCCCCCGCCAGGGATGAACCGCACGTGCCGGCAGACAGCCCTGCGATGGCTGCGATGCACCGCGGGGCGACGACCCCGATGGAAACCCACCGCCAGCACCGCCCACCCCACACAGCAGTGCCACCACCCCGGGGACACCAGCAAAACCCCCGTAAACCAACCCAGCCTGGGGAGCTGGCTTATGGGACCTATTCCATGGGAAAAAATGCATTATGCATCGCAGGTGCGCAGGCGCTCTGCAACGGGGTGGTGGAAAACAACCTTTCAGCACCAAAGCCACGCAAATCGTGGCTTGAATACGATTGCAGAGGCACGCAGGGCTGCGTGCATCCCACTCCAACRCTGACCGTACCGGCTCCCGTTTGCCATGCGGCTTCCCCAGGCAGGAGCCAGGCAGGGCAGGGAGCAGGGACCTTGGAAAAAACCCAACCCAACCCTACACTTGCTGGAAGGAAGCCTGGGCGCGCTGTGCTAAGAGCTACGGCTTGTTTATATCTCGGGTTGTAGCAACCGTTATTTTAGGGGGAGGCCGTGTTTGGCGTGAGCTGCTGCCTGGGCACAGCCCTGAGCTGCTCCTTCGCAGGGTGCTCCCGCAGGGAGCAGGGCTGGGGGGTTTGCAGCAGGGGGGGCCGGGAAAGCAGTGCCTCCCTTCGCGTGTGGCAGGACTTCGCCCGCAGCCTGCAACACCAATAAACCCGCGCAGCAGCCACAGCCCAGCGGCCGCACAGCCCGCCCGGAGCTCGCCCCTCCGAGGCAAGCCGTGCCGCTAAGCCGTAATAACTGGATTAGGATCGGAGAGCAGAAAAATGCCAGCAAACTGGAARAGAGCTTAGGATGGCAAAGGTGACCCCCCTCCATGGCCGGGCTGCGGCGGGCAGAAGAGCCCTGCAGCTCCTGGAGGCAGCGCAGGGGGTGCACAGAGGTCCCCTGACGGCTTCGGGGGTCCAAGACAGGCACTRAGCCTCACCCTTTGCATCTGCACGATTTCTGGAGTTGATGCCCAACTTAGCAAAATCAAAGCAAAAAATCCATTTGGATAAAGGCGAGAGCAGAGCCAGGAGCGGGGAGGAATCCCCTAGAAACATCCCGAATTCAGGGGTGGCATTGCAAGCATGAAGCACCATAAGCAATRATAAATAAAGTGTGACACGGAGACGAGGTGGGCAACACTGAGGACRAGATAAATTACTTCTTTCCAACACAACTGCCTGTGGGGGCTGCCAGGCTCAGCCACTTGTCCCGTAAACAAAAAGGCACCCCCTCCACGTGGAGTGACAGCCTCCCAGCACCCATGGGCTGCTCACCCCCTCCATCCTCCGGGATTATCCACCACTGCATCCGTGCTCACCCCATCTCTGCAGAGGCAAAGGTTACATGTTTTTTTTAGGTCAGAAGTCACCTGTCTTGGAAAAGATGCTGGGGATCTGCAGTCCAGGGAGCCTTGTTTCAATGCCCAAGGGATGATGGTGTGCAGAAGCAACCACCCCACTTGTGTTTGCAGGAGCCAGGTTACACTCAATGGAGGAACCCAAGAGACAACAAACACCTTCAATCTTCTCTGAGCAAAGCTCGGAGAAACTGTCTCTCCCTGGGGAGATTATTAAGGAAATAAGAAGCAGCAAGGTGGGATGCAAACTGCCTGGTTCCAGTTCAGACAAAAACCCATGCATTTTCAGAGCAGGAGAAGGTAACAGCTACAGCTGTGTCTGCACGCCCGCTTGCAGGACATCGGCTCCTCCAGGAAGGGCAAGACCTGGAAGGGGCTGAGCTTTAGGGTGATGGCCCTGAATGGTGGCATGGCAGGAGGGGGACCAGTGGAGATGGCAGAACACACCTCAAAACGCAGATCAGACCCGTCACGGGTTGCGGCAGAAGAGCTAAACCCTGGGATCCCCTGCCCAAGGGGGGTTACATGCTGGCTTAGGCGCCTGCAAGAATCCAGCAAGCTCAGACCAGACCAGGGGACTCGCACTGTGCAACGCTGGCAGCTCCTCAGCAGGATCCACTATCTTTTAGAAGCAGAAAGCAGCAACGGATACAAGACGGGATCATGCAAATAACGACATGGCTGGCTGTCGTGCTGCTGACAGCACGTACACCCTCAGCTTTGGCAGCCCCAGGCTCTGGGGCTCAGCCAAGCAGCAGCCGCCTGCCCGTGGGGGCCAGGCAGCCCTCTGGGGAGCACAGCCCTGCCTGCATTCGCACCCTCCGCCCGCACCCCCAAACCTCAGCACAAGATGCAAAGGAGGAGAAAAGGTGGAAGCTGTCTGCATGTTTTGCATCGACGCCTTTGTGCGGAGCTCGGGGCCACGCTGGCAGCGGGTGCGCCCGCGGGAGAGCCTGCGATCCCTCGTGCAAAGACGGGGATTACTGTCCAGGAGCAACAAGCACCGCTTCCTCCGAGATTACAGGACAAAAGCAGCAGCTTTCAATTAACTCTGAGTGCTCGCCAGACAGAAGAGGGAATTATACTAGAATTTGCTAGGGAAAAAATAAAATCAGAGGGGATTTCTAAAGGAAATTGCCTGGGGCGCCCAGGCATGTCCCCTGCCAGCAAAGGGGTCCCAGTAAACCCAGCTCACGCCGAGCCCACGCTAGGGTGCAATGGATCAAAGGATGGGTAAGGGACACCCATGTGTCACACACAGGGGTTTCTTTAGGTACATTAACAGCAGCTCTAGCCCAGCTCCGACAGTAAACATTGGCCGTCCTTCCCTCCATGCCAGGYTGGAGCTCAGCACAGCAGCCTGCACGCTGCACCCTGCTGCACCCTGCCCCTGGCCGCTCGGCAGAGAGCACAGCACGTTGGCGAGGAAAAAATCAACATTTCTCAGCTTTACACCTGCCCCCATAAATTAACAGGCAAACAGCTGGGGGCTGTCTGCACTGCAACCCGCGTCGCGCAGCATCCAAAAAAGCAAGAGGCTGCAAAGCCCCTTCCAGGGTGGCTGCTGATGGGGAGATACATGGCAGAGCCCTGCGCCCCGGCTTTGCCTGCGGTTACCGGGACCCCCGGGCATGTGTCCTGCCCCCGTGGCCTGGCAGGATCTGAGCAGCAGCAGAGCTGGGACCCAGCGTCAASCAGGCTGCCCAGACGCAACCTCTGGGTCCCCCATGCAGCCCCGGGTGCCCCTGTGGGATGCTCTCAGCGAGCCCTCGCTGGTGGCATGCACCGGTCCCCCCCTGCCTCGGGGGAAACGAGGCACCCACCCATCCACCCTACGTGTTTCTCCACGGAGCTGGGACATGCATGCAAACCCCAGGGGATGCGGGGCAACGCAGGGCAGGGAGCAGGCAGCAGGAGGGGGCAGGCAGGACTGCGCTCCCRGCGTCAGGTGGCTCTCGCCTAAGCCCCTTCCCGCAGAGAGGAGAGGGTTTGCAGGCATCCCCTCCCCTCGCTCCAAACCCTCTCCCGTGCCCACCCTTTGTCTGCCTGTCCCTCCGCAGCTGCTGCCGTACTGCATCTCACATTTTCCAGCCCGCTGAGCAGGGCCAGGAGCTGCTCTCCACCGCACGGCTTGGCAACAGCGAGATGGGGCAAGGACACCCAAGATGCCTCTTCCCTCGCTGGGCTGCCATCCTGCGCATGGGAAACAGCCCTTTTTTGGGGAAATGTTTGAAATAACCAATTTACAGGGGGGTCAAGGCAGGTGCATGCACCTGAGAGCAGGGGCAARTGGAGATGCCAGCCCACTGTGCCCAGAGCAGGAGGAGGAAGATAGAGCCTTGCAAAAAGTCTGGGTTGCAAAGAGAAATGGGTGAAGCGTGCTTAAACATGTACATTTTATTATGGCAGCCGAGGAAAGATGCAACGTGAGCTGGCACTGCTACAGAGGGCTGCGATGTGCTCACAACAGCTCTGCTGGGAAGCTCCAAAACCCAGCGTGCATCACATGGGTGTAGTAGCACCACGCACGTCTGGCCCGTGCCAAAACGTCGCCAAAACCCTCCCACCCCAAAAATCCTTGTTTCTCTTTAAGAATGCACCAGGCTCTGATGAATAAATAAAAAAAATATTCATTTGCAGCTATTTGGGTGACTCCTAGGAAATAAGTCACCTCTGATAAGTCTGATTCATCCACACCTGAGGGGAGGGGAGCTGCMGAGGCCAGAGGCCATTTCTGCGGGGTCCCTGCATGCTGCTCTCCAACCTGGGCTGCACAGCAGGGCGGGTGATGCTGATTACTTGGGTTAGGGCTTTATTTTTGCTGTAAGGCTCCAGATCCCCAAATTTTTAGCAGAGACAGCACAAGCCAGCACCTTGCTGCAGCCCAGCACAGTTTTCTGCTCCTAGCTGGAGAAACTGGGCAAATCTTCCACCTTTTTTTGGRGCACAAGGGGTACATGTGTCCAGCTGCAGCCAGGGTACCACGCCGGCGGTCTCCTGCTCAAGTTTCAGGAGGTGCGAGCTACAACACCGAAACATGGTTATAAGCAGGATGCACGTGACAGGGAGGTGTGAGCAGAGGGACCCACRCGCTGGCGTGAGCACACATAAGAGATGCCACGGCGAAGAAGGGAGGATGCCACCAGCATCCCCATGGTGCTTCTTGATGCACGCCTCCAGCAGCTCTCTGYTTTCCGTACTGCTCCTGGCCAGGGCGATTTGACTTGCCATCCCTCATGGCAGGTAAAATACCCGCACCCTGCACGCCTGCAGCTTGCCGGGAAGAAGATCAACACRGAAACGGAGGAAGCAATAGCACGGTCCGTAGGAACGGCAGCGTTTGCACGCGCGTTCTTGGAAACCGGAGGGGCCTCATCTGTATTTTTCCAGCTCTCAGTAAATCAAAGTCCTTAAGCTCTTGCTGCTAATTCTGGCAGGAGTTGGGACACCAGCTGTGAACCAGGGCTCTGCTAACGGACAAAGGGCCTGATTGAGCATCTTCGAGCGCATCACCCAATGCCTAGCTCCCACCTCGTAGCTATAATCCTGACGCATTTACAAACTTTGGCACCAGTGGTTGAGAGCTGGCCTGATTTCCAACCTGCGACATCCGAAGAGCAGCCAGCAAGATGCGGTACCTACCCCTGAACCCCCCAGCAGGCGATTGCCCAAGCATCTCAGCTGGAGCTCCACCCTGAAGAGGAGCAGTGGGTGCAAAATGCCTGCAGCCCACAGGGAAGTGGTACCGGGTGGGTGTTGGTGCCTACCCCGCAGCAGGCAGCATGTGCCAGGGTGCATGAGGTCGATGTGAGCCTGGAGGCAGAACGACTCTGTGCCCCTGTCCCCACACAACACGTCTGCCCTGGCTTCACGATGMACCCATGAACCAGGCAGCCACACCGCACGCCCGGAAAAAGGCCCCGGGGAGCACGGGACCCAGCGGAAAGAAATAAGCTGGAAAATCTCCCCAGGCTCTGGCAGCATCAGCAGGCAGGGAGGGCATCGGGGAGCATCGCACCCTGAGCCAAGCCAAGCTGTGCCCAACCGCGCGGGGTCAGGTCGTGCCATGCTGTGTCCCAGGATGCCAAACCAGGCTGAGCCAAACTGTGCCATGCTCAGCCAGGCCAAGCTGGGCTGAGCACAGCCATGCCATGCTGAGCTGTGCCTTGCTAAGCTGTGCCAGCCCAGGCTGTGCTGAGCCTAGCCATGCCAAGCTGGGGCCATGCTAGGCTTGGCCATGCTGAGCYGAGCTGCACCCGGCTATGCCATGCCAGGGCAATCCATGTCCAGTTAGGCCACACCAGGCTAAGTTGGCCCGTGGTGTGCCAACACGTGCCCTGTGCCAAAGCATGCCATGCTATGCTGAGCCAAGCAGTGCCCTGCCATGCCACACCACGCTGGACCGCGCCCAGCTGGGCCATACTGTGCCAAGCTGAGCTTTGCTCTGTGCCCAGTTTGGCCATGCTGGGCTTAGCCAAGCCATTGCCCTACATCCAGCCATACCACACTGTGCCAAGGTGAGCCAAGCCCAGCCATGGCTTCCAGGCCATTCCCAGCTGTGCCATGCTGTGCTGAGCTGAGCCCAGCTATACCCAGTGATGCCATGCYGGGCYGAGCCATGCCATGCTATGCTGCCCAACCGAGCCAGGCCAGGCYATGCCCAGGGATGTCATGCTGGCTTGAGCCATGCCATGCTAYGCTGCCCAACCGAGCCAGGCCAGGCTATGCTCAGCGATGCCATGCTGGGCTTAGCCGAGCTGTGCCCTGTGCCCAGCCATGCCCAGGGATGCCACACTGTGCYGTGCTGTGCCCAGGGATGCTGAGCCATGCTTTGGGATGCCGCACCATGCCCTGCCCAGGGATGTTGAGCCACGCTAGGCCAGAGATACTGTGCCATGCTGAGCCATGCCCTGAAATGCCACCCCATGCCCTGGGATGCTGAGCTACACTATGCCCAGGGATGCCATGCCATGCTGAGCCATGTCCTGGGATGCCATGCCGTGCCACACTATGGCCAGCGATGCTGTGCTGTGCTAAGCCATGCCCTGGGATGCTGTGACATGGCATGGCATGGCATGCCCAGGCATGCTGAGGCACACTATGGCCAGCAATGCTGTGCCATACCGACCCATGCCCAGGGATGCTGAGCCATGCTAAGATCAGGGATGCCATGCCATACCACGCTCTGGGATGCCACACTGTGTCCAGGGATGCTGTGCCATACTGATCCACGCCCTGGGATGCTGCGCCGTGCCATGCCATGCCATGCCATGCCCAGGGATGCTGAGCCACACTACGGCCAAGGATACTGTGCCACGCTGACCCATGCCCTGCGATGCCCACCCTGCCACGCTACGCCCAGGGCTGCCATACCCAGCGTCGCCCCGCCGTGCCCACCTTGAGATAGTCGTTCTCGGAGCGCAGGTCCTCCAGCTCCCGGAGCAGCCCGTCGGTGCCGGCGTCCAGCAGCTCCTCGGTGAGGTCGGAGAAGGCGAGCGAGGTGCTGAGCTGCAGGCGGCTGCTGGCCATGGAGGCGGCCGAGGGCTCCTCGGGCAGCGGCGAGGCCTCGCCGGCCGAGGGCGGCGGCGGCGGGGCGCTGCCCGGGGACTCGCCGTCGCTGCCGCTGAGCCCCAGCTCCAGCGAGAGCAGCTTCGCCTCCTCCGAGGCGCTGCAGTCCGACACCTCCGAGCTGCTGTCGGTCAGGCTGGCCCCGGGCACCGACCCCGCTCCCGGTCCCGCTCCCGGCCGCCGCGCCCCGGCCGCCGCCGTCTCCGCCCCGCGGCACCGCCCCTTCGCCCGC
>JASVER010000123.1:770268-1000785 GCA_030449065.1 Oceanodroma leucorhoa | reverse complement strand
ACCCCTCCGCCCGCTCAGCGCCGCGCTGCCCGCTGCCACCCGCCCCCCGGGCGCTGCGGAACCCCCCCTGATGGAGAGGGGGGCACCCCCGTGGGTAAGGGGGCCCCTGGGCGTGTTCAGCAGCGCAGGTCCTTGSGGGGAGCCTTGTGAGCAGGTCCCTTATGGGTGAGGGTCCCTGAGGCATCCCTGGGGWCAGGGGTGTCCCCTCGTGTGTCCCCTGCAGAGCAGGTCGCTGGGGCATCCCTGTGGGRGAGGATCACCCCGGGGCATCCCGGTGAGTGGGGGTCCCTGGAACACCCCTGAGGGTAAGGGTCCCCCAGGGCAGGTCTGGGGAAGGGGGTCCCCAGGGTGTCCTCAGCAGTGCAAGTCCCTTCGGAGTCCCTGTAAGTGCAGGTCCCCCGGGGCAGCCTCGGGTCCCCAGGGTACCCTGTGGGTAAGGGTCCCTGGAGCCCCTTCAGGTCCCTGGGGCACCCCCGTGGGTGGGGGTCCCCCAGGGCACCCTTGTAAGTGCAGGGCATCCTCAGAGGCAGAGGTCCCCCATGTACTCTGTGGGTGAGAGATCCCCGGGGCCCCTCTTGGTGAGGATCCCCTGAGGCACCCCGATGGGTGGGGGTCCCCTGGGGCCCCCTGCCACACTGCCCGGGGCCGGCTCCAGCTGCCTGCCAAGCTATCGGGGCATGTGGAGCCCCGCACAGTGCCTCTCCGGGGGGAAGCCTTCAGCWGCGAGCGCCTGTGCGAGTCTGCTCCCACCCACCAGCCCGCGTCTCTCATACGTTAACAACCCGGCCCCAAACCCACTGCGAGCATCCGAAAGCTGGGTTTGAAAAATGCTCYTCTGTGCCTGCCCCTCGGCAGCGTGGCCGGCCGCGGCCTCGCAGCGGGAAGCGGTGCTCTGCCGCCTCGTGCAGAGCCCCCGTGCCGCTCAGATTCGGTTTTTAATGCTGGGCAGCACAACCCCAAGGCAACAGCTTCTTTTCTCCAGGGGCAAACCCGAGCCTGGCCAAGGTGCAGAGCACACCACRAGTTTCGCTCGGCTTCTGCCTGAGATAAACATGTGAGGTTTATTAGGGCATTGCTTGACACCCCTCCCTGCTCGACACACAGCCCCCTGCCCTCCCTGGGGAGCCTCCCCAGGCACTGGCACCCTCTGGGATGCGGGGTGGGATTGCACCCCCCCTCTTTGCCCTAAACCAGCTGTGCATCCGGCATAGGGAAAGCAGGATTGTACAAAAAAACAGGCTTTTATTGCAGAAATAGCTCCATGCTGCTCATGGCCTGAGCAAGCCCTATAAATCGGGTGGGTGCCTCTCGCCACGGCTTGTTGAGCCCCTCCTGCGGCTCTGCGAATTCCTAGGTGGTGGCTCCAGCCGGTCAACAGCTGATGACCGTGACAAGGGGGATGTGGGTGGAATAAGGGACCCCAGGAAGATGAGGGGGGCTTGGTACCCTAGTGCCATGCTGCAGCACAGCCACTGCATTGGGGCAAGGTCCCTGGGCACTCCTGCCCCTTCTAGGCTGAATCACAGCCATAGATGTTTTCCAGGCTCTGGCTTATCACCTGATCCCACACCTTGCTGGAAAGCAGGTTGAGCTGTCGCAAGGCCCATTCTGCAGCTTGGGGCACGAGAGATGGACGGAGGGTGGCGTGGAGCTGCCTTTCTGTACGTGCTGCAGAACAACACGTGCCCGGAGGTAACGGGAAGGCTGCTTCTCCCCACAGCCCTTGCAGCATCATTAGCGGAGTTATGATTCAGCCCTGCTGCATGACTGCACATGCCCCTGCGCAGACGTCAGGCCCTGACCACCAAGTGCCACGCTCATTAATGAAGATCATTATTTTTCCTCTGAGCAGTGGTTAATTGTGTAACGCAAGGCACGCCACGGGCTGCCCTTGTGGAGCCGCGCAGCAGCAGGGGAGCAAGGAAAGGAGGCAGTCTGTCCTCAGCCTCATCATCCTTGGGGACAGCCCCCAAGATGCCATAAGGATGAGGCACATGTAAAATGGCTTTCCTGGAGAGCAGCCTCCTTCAGGGAACCCTCGTCCCAGGATCTGGCTGGTCTTGTCACCCACCACCCACTCGCTGGAGCTGGGGACACATCCCTGCGCTTCTAGCTTGTACCCCACTCCTGTCCAGGTGACCTCAGGTTGTTGCACCCAATGGTGGACATGAATCTCATCACAGTAAGGCATGCATCCAGCAGTGCATGTGCATCCAATTGCAGGCTTGTTGCATCTCACCACCTTTGCAGCACAGCGAGCTGGCAACAGGCTTCAGAGGCAGGCGAGGGCTGAGCCAGCTCCGTTCTGGGACCACTGCCTGAGGGACAACTGCTCAAAGGCAGAAACAGGTTTGGGGTGGAAGYGGGAGGGATATTAACAGACCTCAAAATATCCCCTGGGGCTGGAGGCAATGCAGGCAGCCAGGTTTAGAGCTGAGCCAATGTTGCCCTGGTCCAAGCGCCTGGTCCTGCGCTCACCGTCCCCTTGGCATGGCCACGGAGATGCGCTAGAGGACACAGAGCTCTCCATGGCCGGGGCYGTGCCAACTGATCTCATTGATGGTCTGTTGTAGTGTCTGGTCTTAAACTAGTTGTTCCCAGGAGATTTATTCAATAAATTTGAATTAAATGCGGGCGGGCGGCTTTCTGAAGCCTCTGAAAGGAAAAGCAATGAGCTTAACCAGCCCCGTGGGCCCTCGGGAGGTCTGGCCRGCAGCCAGCCGGAGCCAGGATTCGGTGCATCCCTGAGCAGCGCAGAGCAGAAGGTCGGCTCGTTGGCGTCTGTGCCGCTGGAGACAGGGCTCGGGCAAGGCAGGAGTCCCCCCGGCCCTCCTGGGGGCCACCAGAGCCTGGCAGAAGGGACACAGGTGAGGTGGCCAGAGGGAACATCACCCCACTGCACTGCATCCCTAGTGGGTGCTGGCTCCTGGCACAGGGAGACCAACCCTGCGGATCCCAGCCACCGCCTCACAGGGGGTGCGCTGGAGTCGATCCCACCATGCTTGGTGTGGACAAGGGCAGAAGCACCCCAGGGGTTCCGGGGGACATATCCCTAAATATGTGTCCTGAGTGCAAAGGGCAGAGCCCAGGTGAGCACTGGGAAGCAGCAACAGGTCTTCACACCTGAACACCTTTCTGGATCACACCCTGGGCCCTGCATACTGTCTGCTCCTTCTCCTCAGGCTCTCAGCAGCAGCCCTGGCTTCACTCCAGACCTCTGATGAGGCTGTCAGGTGCATTTTGGGTTAAGATGCTAAAAACCTCGTAGCAAAGAGCTACAAAGCAAAGAGCAGCGAGCCCTGGAGAGTGGCAGGAGGCAGAGCCTGAGCCCTTGGCCTCCAAGGGTGCAGCAGGACCCAGTGAACCTACACGCTGGCCCAAACTGTATTGACCAAAGCTGAGAAAACCGCATAATTGATGATCCTATAACTTCTTAGGGAAAAAAGATTTAGAAATGGTTGTAATGCTTAGCCAATATTCAGCATCCCCCTTGTTCAAACAACATTTGAATCTGATATTAAGCACTTTATGTATATATATACACACGTATGAATGACAAATGTTCTGATTGCGTTATTTTTAAACACCTGCATGCATTGCTTAGTGTAAGTGCCATGCTTCGCCCTCCCCAGCACTGCTTTCACTGATGGGGTTTTTGCTGACAGGGAGGGTTCTGGATAGGGACAAGGATGGGGACGTGCAACCAAGGGCACAGCCAGCATCCCAGGGAAGGCTATGGGAGCAGAGGGGACAGTGTGTGGCCTGCCATGCCATGCTCACACCTGGGGGAATTGCTTTGCTTTCCAGCTGCAGCACATCTGCTTGCAGAGCTGCTTGATGTGATGTTGCATCGAGGACAGTCTGTGGCAACCATAGCAACGGGGCTGCCTTGGTTTTCCACCTTTCCCAGCAGAAATGATACAGATTTCTCCCAGATTTGCTGCTGCCCGAGAGATGCCAGCAAAAACCTCTGGCCAGGCAGGAGAGAGGGGCTGATCTGCCCCTGGGGAAGGTACCCATGTTGGGGCTCTGCTGTCCCATGTCAGGTGAGGACTCTGGTGTTGGGCCCAGACGGCAGGCTCCAGGCTTCACCAGCCCGAGCCTCCGCAGAGCCCTGAGCTGCATCCCAAACCGTGGCTCTCTCCATCCAGCATCAGCAGGGTGGGAAGCACTGCCTACCTGCACCAACAGCTTGGATCCCACAGGAGGAAGGAGGAAGAGTGAGTAAGAGCCAAGCATCCAAATATCTCTGGGGTCAGTAGCAACCTGTAAGCAGTCAGCAGTGCCAGCACAGCATTGGACAACAGAGCGTGATGGTGTTGCCCACTGAAATGGCTACTGGGGTTTGGAGATGGGGGTCCTGGGTCCAGGAATGGTCATGGGGATTTAGGGTGTCAGGGCGGCCCTCCCAGATGGTGAGAACACCCTGGGATCAGAGCAGACCCGGTTTCCATGGCAAACCACCAGCATATCTCACTGACCTGCGGTAAGGTATTAAAAAATGCAAAGATGAACAAAATACAAGACGCACCCTGGACTCCCCTTCCCTGGCCCCGAGCTGCACCCACTCCTGTCCCAACCAGCGTCAGGGTTGCTGCAGCTGCAGCACCCGCTGCTCCGGCACCAGCTGAGCCTGGCCACCAGCCCTGCAGCCTCCCCCTGAGCCAATCCCACCTTCCAGCATTGTGGACTTTGCAGCTCATGCTCTCCTGTCATCACTGGTGATGCCCATGGTTCCTCACTCTGCCCTTGGTGCAGGTCCCAGAGCTGTGCCGAGCCCCCCCAGCCTGCCCTCTCCTTAAGGCATGGTCCAGGGGGGGTCTGGGCTGTTTTGCTATTGCTCAGTGCTCCCCTTCTCTCTGCAGCAGTGCTCTCAGGAGCTGCTTTTTGGGGAGACTTTTGCTCTGGGGGTACCAAGCCACCACATCCAGGTCCAGGCTGCACTCCCCTTGCACAGCTTTCCTCTCCCATGCGCTGAGCAATCTGGGTCTGCAACAGCAGCAGTGCAGGAGTGTAAGGTCAGATCCTGGTCCAGATACAGGCAGCACACCGAGGCCCCCAGCCTGGCTGTCCCCAACACTGGTGACACTGCAGTGTGGCAGGATGGGGGTGTTCGTGACAAGCAACAGGGAGAAATTTGCTCCAGAAGCCCAACACAACGCTCAAAACATCTCACTCACGTTCACCCCAGGGCACCAGGGGAAGTGCCACTGCACTGTGACTCAGGACCCCAGCAGGCAGCCTGGCTCTCCCAGGCTGGAGATGGGTACCTTGGTCCAGGAACGGTCGCGGGGATTTAGGGCATCAGAGCGGCCCTCCAAGAGGCTGAGGGCATCTCCCAGGCTGCCCACTCCCCCAGCTCAACTTCACAGGAGCTGCTCTCTTTGGGACAGAGGCAAGGACATCACCATGGGCCAGGTGGGTCTTCCCACTCATGAATCTTCTCCCGGCCCCGCACCCCAAAAGCCCCAAGCAGCCCAAGCACGGGGTTCCGCAATAAGCACCAAAATCTGCGTTTTCGGCCCCGTTTCCCGGCGGGCTGGCGGCGGGCGGAGCCGCGCGCCTGCAGCGCCACCTGGTGGCCGCCTGGAGCGGCGCGGGCAGTGGGGCAGGGAGCGAGGTCCGCAACAGCAGGCGCCGATTTCAACAGAGACAGGAGTACTTCTGCATCCTTATGCATATACGTGTTATTATGTTTGCATTTATACATAAATGTCATCCAAAGTTGCATCAGCCTTCATCCAGTTTTTTAATTTGTATTTTGCATCCCCGTGCCTGATACCTTTTGTGCCTTTYCCCTGGGAGCAGTGAGGGGCAGAGACCACAGCTGTGCTAAAGCGCTGCCCAGAGCACGAGCATCACATTTTGGGCACTACCAGCAACATGTTAGCAAGACAAAAAGTCTTCCTTTTGCTCCCATCTCACTGATGGGGATGTGGTAGGGAAGCAGTGACACTGCAAAGACTAGGCTGATATTTAAAGAATGCTAATTATTGATTCATTATTTTTTTCTGGATATCCAGCAGAACATTTAGCAACACATATAAAATGTAGTCAGGACAGCCCAAAGGCTGAGTTGAGGGCACAGGTGTGGGCACTCCCCTACAGCCACCAAAGACAACCATGGATCCAAGCTGGGGAGGGAGAAAGGACAGCAACTCCATGGTTCAAAGACTCAAGAAGACATAAGGAAAAACCTAAACAAATTCTTCCTATTTTTTAACTTGGCCACTGAGAAACTATTATCTCCTGCTATATGAAAGTTTTCAAGGTTGGACAGTTACATTGACATGCTGACCACAAATTGGATTTTAAGAAGCCTCCAGTACATATATTTAGCCTTTTGGAAAAYATATATCTAGTAGAAAAGAAAAAAAGAAACCCAGCAAAGCCTGAAGCTGTAGCAGTGTTCAAAGCTTGAAGCATTGAGCCTGGTGCAAGCCTAGTTATATTTACCCTCACCCTTTAGRGAAGGCTTTGTAGCCAGAAGCCCAGGGCAGGCCTTGAACAGTGTGAAGGAAGAGAGTTACAGTAACCATGAATGCTTTTCCTAGGGAAGGTCTCCTAAGAAAGACTGAAACTACATCATGTAGCTTTGTAAATATGCAACATCAGGCCAACATTTAAGAGCAGGATAAATGCAGCAAGTGAACACAAAGAAGAAAAAACACCCATGTTTAATCTTTTCTTTTGTATCTTCCAATATACCTTACCCCATATTCTCTATCAGCTGAGCTAGGAGGAGCTTATCATGTAGGCTGAACTCACCCAAGCAGCATCTCTGCTCAACCAGCTACTACTAGGGTGCCCTGAGTGCACTAATAAGCCTGAACCCCTGATGAGCCTCACCTGGGACCCCACTCACACACTCCACCTGTGGTCCTGGAGCTCCATTTAAGCTCAGGCCCAGGCCCCCTCTTAGTTCTTGGCTGTAGTGCTTCCTAGGGCAGTCTCTTTCTTGTAGCTTCTCAAAGATGATGCTCTTGGGAGTTTTTTGCTGTAGACCTGATCTACTTCTGCTGTCCTCCTAGGAAGCAGTAAGTRTGAGGTCTGTTGCAATGGTTCTGGTAGCTGCCTTGTGAACAGCCACTGTTGCATACAGAGGAAATGTTTGTGGCTGCCAGCCCTAAGGAGGGGTGTGTCTGTATTACTTCTGTTAGGGGTGGAAAGCCCCAGAGAAGAGCTGCATTGCAGGGAGCATTTTTCCTAGTAGGAGATATTGCCCTTCATAGGAAACTTTCAGTGGTTACTGTGCTGCCTTTCCCCTGTTTAGTGAGCCCTGTGGTGTGCTGGGGCCTGTACCCTGTGGCTCTGGCACATGGCTGCAATGAATATCCTTGGGCAGCTCATCCTGGTTGCTTTGGCTTGGTGTTTGCTTGGGTGACCCAAAACCTTGCTCAGCATAACCTTCCTCTAGGGAAAATCTGGATAYGAAGTCTAAGGGTTTGGAAGAAGCAGCAAATGGTTTTACATGTTTTCCTGTGCCTAGAGCCTGTTGTGTTAATGTTGGCCAGTTGCTCCTGAGTGAAGCTGTTTTCTCAGGTAGCTGTTGCTGATCAGGCTCAATGAAGAAACTTTCTGCCTTCTTGTGGGAAGGGAAAAGRGCTGGGAATGAAGACTGGGGCAGCAGGTTCCTGCAAGAAAGAAGAGGATTGGGGGTGTCCACATGTGAGGAAGAAGACTGACTATATGTGGAAAGCATGCTAACAACTTTAAATGAGTTTTAAATATGGTAAGAAAGCCTCTTTGAACTAGTGAGGGAGCCTTTTGCCACTCCATTCCCTATGCCCTAGATTTACCATTTCCTCCTCATCTTTCATACCCGTTTCATGTGCTGTTCAAAGACTACTTCTAATTAGCAGAGTRGAGCTCAAGCTGCAAAATCCAGAGGAGAGCCAGTGCAGAGACCAAGCCCTCAAAGTTCAAGGGGATTCAGTTCAGCTGAAAGAGAATGGCCTACTTGCAAAATCCCCTTGAACTCAGGTTTTGAACAGCCTCAGTGTCCAAAAGTCCTTGCATTCAGAAAATGAGGAAGGCTCCACCTTTAGCAATTTGAGTTGTGCCTCTTCTCTCTCTCCTCTGCAGTAGGTGGGTACTGCAGCTCTGTAGGAGCAGTGCTAGAAATGCTGCTGTCCCTGTGGCTGCACCTCTTTGGCCCATGCTTGCAGCTTCTCTCTCACAAGCTCAGCAGCTTTGTGTCAGGTCAGTATTAAATAGGGGAGTTAGGATTTCTTTAGAGAAGTGCCTCTTCAGAAATAAAACTTACAAAGGCATCACTTTTTCTTGAGAACTTGAACAAAATGGGATTTTTTTTTGAGATTTAGGCATTGTAAAGCCTTCAGAGCACACAATATCAGTAAAATCAAACCAACTTTTAAGTAGTGGATGCTGTGAAAAAGAATCCTATTGAATAAGAAACAAATACTTAATATAAGGTATATTCCCAGCTCAGTTTTGGCCTAAACCCTAGATTGCCTGTCTCAGCTATGTTATTCTACCCTGTCTGCCTGGCACCCTTTCTGTGCAGTGTGGGAAATGTTATGGTGATGTTGGTGACAGAGGAGGGACGAGGTAAGGTGCCTTCAGAGCTGCCTGCACTGAAGATGGCAAATAAAGCCCCTGTAATGAGTTGGCCAGKGCACAAGAGCAAAGCTACCATCTTTGGATGGAATTGGAGTTGCTTGGCTCTGAGCAGCAGCCCTAATTACTGCTCATTAATGGAAAACCTRTTTCAGTTTAATTGCTGAGAATTTGTGCTTCTGAAATAGAGGGTCTCATCTCTAATCTTGCCTCTGCTATAAAGCTCTAAGCAAGCCCTACAGTCTAGGTAGAAATTTTTGTCTCCCACCTGATCACAGCAGGCTTTGAAATGTGATTGAAGCTTTTCCATGTTGGGCTTGAATTCCCAAAGGTCTGCATGCCGATAGCAAATCCTTTCCATCTTTGCCTCTTAGCTGCTTTTCCCACAAAACAGCATGAGCCAGGCTTGATTATGCTGTGGGTTTGAGGTATGAAAGCACTGGGGAGATGATGGGCTGATAGTATGATAAACAGGTTAATAAATGTTGGAGAAAGCCTATGAGAGTGGGCTCTYGGGATATTTTGGGAGGTTTAATCTTGCAGCTGACTCCCTGTACGGGCAGGTCAGCCTTTCCTGGGTGGGAGGGAGCACAAAATGCTCGTGGCTGAGAAGAAAATCTGCAAAATAGGCTCAAGGACATGAAATAATAGAACCTTACTGCAAGGGCTGGTTCATTAAGGGGATGGACAAAGCAGCAGGGTGAACCTCGGTTTCTGCCCTGCTGAGCTCCACAGGGCTGGACTTGCAGTGGTTCTGGATCACTGCAGTGCAAAGAACATCTAGTGAAGAAGGTGAGGATGGATAAAGCCACCACAAACTCCTCTGTCTGCTGGCTCCCTCCTCGGAGAGGTCTAAATGGGCAGATGAAGGTGCTCGCCCTCCTGCCAGTACCTGATACTGGCTGTGGGACCAGTGWGCATGGTGCTTTCCCCATCACCAAGATCTCACTTGCTCTGTTTGGAAAAATAAATCAGCCCGGATGTTAGCTCAGCGGGATACCTGAAAGCTTAATGGATGCCTGACACACCACATTTCCAATGTGCTAGTATAAATTGAGCACATTAATAACCCTTTGGGGCTGGTATCTAAAGAACTGGGAAGCACTGAGCTCCTACAGTTGCAAGCTGGAGGCTAAATTTTAGTTTTGGGTATGTGTGTGGGAGATGTGGCCGAACATCTGGGTCTCCTGCCTTTGTGTGCAGACTGCTGCTTACCAAACGGGATTCCCAGCACGTGGCTGAGGGCGATGTGCTGCTGAGTTGTGTAGGTATGAGGCATTAGCTACTGAGTTGTAGAGCTAATTTGATATGCTTTATGTCAAATGTTTGTAGCAGATAGCAGCTGTTTGCTACTCCTACTATTTTCTCACTGGAGTGCCTGCTAAGAAGGGTGACAGTTTTATTAAAAAGGCAGCAGAAGACGTTTCTGTTGGGAGGAGAGTTGGTGTGGATGCCCATCAGGAAAAGCAGTGCCGTTGAGATGCCTCAGGTGATGCTTTTCTGGAAGGTGGAAAGCATTGGGTGTCTCTGTGCCCCATGGTAGGACCCAGCTGGTGGCCTGCAGAACCCAAGCTTGGAAGTGCCGTTTCCTCTGGCTTTCCCTGTATCTCAGTAAATCACTGCAGCTGCAGGCAGGCTCCTAAGACAGGAGAAATCATGCTTTTTCTGTAAAACTAGGCAGAAAATAAATAAAAAAAAAACAGTTTCAATTTTTTTTTCCCCCCTCTGATGAGGGCTGGTAATTCCACTCTCCAGAAAACCTTGGGAGGAAGGACGGGCCCTGAGTCTGAGCCTGGCACAGCCTCTGGGCAGGACCTTTGCCTGCATCCAGAGTCTGGTTCCCCTCTTCCTTGGCATACAGCAAGCCTGTTGTGGGAAATATTTTAAATATAGGGGAAATCACTCAAGCAACAGCTAGTCCACTTCAATTACAGACTCCAAGGAAGACAACCACAAATATATACATTTTTTGGAGGTGAAAAATTCCTCTGGACCAGACTACTTACATCCCCGAGATGTAGGCTTTTGGGTGCGCACTGTAAGATCTCCCAGACAGCCCAAAGAGAGGTTTTATGAAACCTCTTTATGGCTTTGGGGAGACTTTTCAGGGATATTTGATTGGAGCTTGGAAGGTAGTTGCAGCTGGGGAGTTGAAAGCTTTGCCAGCTGTTGGACATGACCATGTGAGATGGAGGCTTGTGWGGGCTCTTCCTCCCACTGATCCCGCGAGCTGAGCAGGCATCACTTGAAGGTCTTCTGTGAAGGAAAGAATTGTAATAGGGCACTTTATAGATGGGCTAAATAGTTGCTGCACTTCTGCTCCTGCTCTGAGCCTTGACCCTTCCCAGCACATTAAAGGGCATGGCTTTTGCAATGYGATGCAGGATGTTTTGCTTCCTCCTGGAAAAATAAGCTTGTGGTGAGGCCGTGCCATGTTGGGGCTCCYTGTCACTCCTTGCTGGTTTAGTTGCGCTCAGGAGGCAGTGCAAGCCCTGAAAAGCTGCAGCGCTGGTCGGTCCTGCTGTGCCGTGGCAGCTCCTTGCAGGGATTTGAAGCTGCGGGAAGAGCGAYGGGACTCTTGGAAGTGGATTTAATCCAAGTTGGTGGTTTTGCTGGTGGGTTTTTTCTGCAGTCTCCCACGAGATGGTGCTGTGGGATAGGGGACACTGCCACTGAGACATGACTACAAGGCCCTCGCTGCGGCTTCATGGCACTGGGTATAACAGAAAATTAATTTGTGGCTTCGGTAGAGGAACTGAGGATTTCTCGCAGTGTCTTTGCAAAGGTCTCTTCAGGGAGCACAGATGGGGAGTGAGCAAGGTCAGCTGCAACTGGGAGAGTCCTGTCCACAGGAAGATCAAGTTGGAGGGAAAGCAGCCACCAAATCCTATTAAACAATACATAAATGACAACTTGTGCTGAGCCCTTTTTCACTCAGAAGTTAATGCTGCTGATGTTATGCTCAAAGTCTTCTCTATGGTCAAAAAGGAAGGACCCCTTATGTGTAAGTAAAGGCAAGAACATATTGCTAGTATATACAGTACCTTAAGAGTTTAATCATTATTAAACAAGATAGGTTGTTGCAGAAAAAGAAATAACGTAATTAAAACTATTATACATGCACTTAGTTTCTATGCCCTTTTTTGGGGGGTTATGTTCATCTCTGTCTTGCTCTCCTGAGTCCTAAAGCTGGTGGTTTCCTTCTGGTAGCGATGGGGGATATTAAAGCAAGTTGTCAGTGTCTGAGTCCTTTGGTAAGAATATGACGTTCTTGGTGGCGATTTCTGTTTGCTTGCTCTAGGATCCCCTTGGTGTCATTTCTTTATATTTGCTAACATGACTTTATCCCTTTGCTCTTCCTTCATTTGTCTATAGCTCTGTGTTATGCCCATATTTATCGTATGTAGTGCCCTCTCCATATGTTAGATTCTGCTTCTGTGTTCTCTATCACACCTAAAACCAACTTTGCCCAGCTCCAGGTCTGCATTTCTCTAACAGACCGTTAGYGAGTTGTTTATAGCTGTGGGGTCCCCAGTGCCAGCCTGTGCCCCAGCTCTCATCACCCCACACCTGCATGCCTCTGTGCTGCCTCCCGTGCCTCCACTTCTTTAGTCCTGAGGTTTTGCAAGCTTGGTACAAAGCTTATGGCCTGCTGCTGGTGATGGTGGTATGTATTACAGGGTATGTGGTTACCCGGGCTGTGTAGGCACCGGAGAGCAGGYGTGGGATTTCTGTCCCGCAGCCCTTCTGGTGCCTTTCCCCTCCGGTTATGATGCTTCCCGCACAGGAGGGCTCTTTGGGGCATTTTTGATGCCAAGCGCCTGATCTCCCAGAGTCTTGTTAGGGGAAAAAATGTTTTCTTCTGAATATGTTTTGTCAAATGATGTTCTTCATTAATAATGATACCTTTGATCAGTGTAATGGAAAATGTGGACGGTTCCTAGAAGATTTGGTATTTTACAAAGAAAGTGAAAGGAAGTGAATGCATGAACAAATATTTGCCACAGGGATCCTTCTTTCTTTTCAAGTAAACACCTGGGTTATTCCAATTGRAAAAAGGTATTATAGAAAATACAAAAAGATCCAGGAATCGCATGTCAACCTGTGTTTAATTTTAATTTCAGAGCCTCTCCATCTAGAAATAAAAGTATTACTGGGGTTTGATCTGGAGTCCTCTGAAGTCAAAGGAAGATTTTTCCTCAAAGTGATTCAGTAACAGTTAATACTGGACTGAGAGAGGCTAAATAATTTTGTCAGAAATTCCCACTGCTGGGTGTTTGCTTTCCAAACATGCTGCAAGCCAAAGGGTGCACTGAGATGTCCATGAATATAGAGATATCTCCTCAATTTCCAGTACACAGGCTGGGTCCAGCAGCAGCTGAGCCACTGCCAGTTTGCCTGGGTCCTTACAACCTTCATTTGTGGCAGCTGCTGGGTTTTGTCCATGTTCCACCATGGGGGTGGTGTGGGATTTGTCCCACCTGGGTGTAAATAGGTGGTGAACACGGGTGTGTGTTTTTGCCTGGTGATGCTTGTGTCTCTGTACCCCAGGAGAGCTATCGGGGACTGCCAGAGGCAATGTGGCTTCACTGGGTTGCATTGGTACAATTAGTTAATTCAGTTGAATTTGTCTTTTTCTCTTTGTTTTTATTCTGAGGATAGGTCAGCCAAGTAACAAGCATAACACAAGTTGCAATCTGTTTCTGTAACATGCCAAAAGAAAAATAATCCTGGTTTGGGTTTTTTCCTGCTACYTGTTGATCAGCAGGACCCTTCATTACTGTCCAAACAACAATTTTGAGCTCTACAGTAGTAAGGAAGTTGATTGGGTTTTCTTCACCAAAGTATTGTTTCCTTGTATTAATTTTTCTAACCCAGTTGCTCAGGTGTAATCTTCCCCCAGAACTTTCTTTAATGAACAGTTATGTGATATTATGCATGTCTGCTCTAAGACTACAGTGACTTGTTACTGTTCTTGGAGTTATGTGGTCCTGCCGGGCTCTTGTTCTTGGCTTGGGTTTTTTTGGCAACAGCATGACCTGGGGCCAAGGCTGCAATGCGATATTGTCATCTCTGACTTTCTGTAATGATAACACCCACCTCTGACTCACATGTTCTTCTTCTTAGGCCTTACCTGGGAATAACCTCTTCTGCAAATTAGATAGTCAGCTCCTGATTTTGTACCAATGACTCATATCTCTGCCTGATCGCTCCAGTCCTGTCTCCTTCTGTCCATATCAAAATCTTAGCCTGTCTCTTGAATGTCCTCTGGAGATGCAACCATCAGCTCAACCTCCACATGGCTGAAAGAGCCCTCAGTCTCTTCCCCATGCTCTTCCCTCYATCTTCCTCCTTGATCTGCTGCCAATACCATAATTATCATTCAGGTCAGCTCCCTGTTGCTGTTTTTGACTCAGAATTCCCTCTGGGTCCTGATGTTGAAGCCACTTCTAAATTTTGAAGACTTTCTGCCTAACATTTCTATAATTCAACTCTTCTGATCCATCTATGCAGGTAGGGTGCCCATGCCTATTAGCTTATCTAGGGCTCAGGTTCTTTCTGGTGCTACAAGATATACACAGAGCAGGGGGAGGTATTAAAGACTTTCACAGCCACAGTGGGTCTGGAGCTTGACCAACTTATAGCAGGTTTGCTGGAGATTTCCTTTGTGCATAGGCAGACTTGTGAATACATTTAAGCCAACCCCAATTACTTCTTTAACTGAGCTTCCAGAGTAATAGAAAACTTGGAAAAGTGCCATGAATCCTGTTTTCTTCCCCTCACCAAGATTTTTTTTCATTTAGGTGGGACCCCCCCCCCCCCCAACTAGGTAAACCCAGACATGCCAGAAACATGGGAATGTGACTTCATCTCTGTTACTGCCCTGCCCTTGCTGTGGGCCTCAGCAGATGCAGTCCTGCCCTACTCTGCTCAGTTAAAACACTTCTGAGAATTGTGTTTTTACCAGTTTGCTGTGACCACCTCTCCTCTGCATGCACCCCTGCTGCTCCCCTTCCCTCTCACCGAAGTGCCAGGAAAGCTGTTGTCTTCACTCTTCAAGGCTCTTCAGGTGTATCCCTTCCCTGATGCCAATCTACCCTCTTGACGAGCATCTCTGCAGCTTCTCCTGAGCAGCCTCCTACAGCTGGACAAACTGCCTGTGAAGACCTGCTAGATTCCTCATGATGGTCCTTTACTTTCTTCCTTTAACATTTCTAGTGTTTTGCACCTTCCAATCTTGACACTAGGTAGACCACTGACATGGGATTTTTGACCATGGGGCTGCTCAGCATAATCTCCCTGACTCCTTATTGCTCCTCTTGTCTTACTGAAGGCAACAGTAGATCAGAGGGGGAATGAGTGCTGTGCAGGAGGTCAGACTAGCTCCCTGCCCTTAGCCTCTTGCTGCTCCCAGCCCAGGGACTGGAGGTCTGCTCCCAATTCCCTCTGCCATTCCATCAGCTTTGCATGTGTTACCTTCATCACCTAAGAAAGAGGCTTCTTTGCTCTGTGCAGCGAGTGTCTAGAATAACTGAGTCATAGGCCAGTTTTTACAGACATTAGTGTAAATAATTGCATCCCAGAGAAAAGTGGCTGTCTCCTATTTTTCTGCAGGCAAAAGTCTCTCAGATCCGTATGCAGAGAGAAATTGGGCGTGCTGGACAGGGGGGCTGTGGCCCAGATCTCTGGCATGCTTTGTCTGTGCATCTAACAGGCTTTGTTGTTAGTGCTAAGTCACGATGCCTTCGGTCACCACAAATGCAAAGCGGAACGGTTCAGACTATGGAAACTGGGTCAAATTCCTAAGGAGGAATACAAAAGGGTAGTGTGTGAGCCTGGGAGGACAGAACCAAAAGGCCAAGGCACAAAATGATGAGGGAACTAGGAAGGATATAGAGGGTGAGAAGAAGCTACTGCACAAGTATATTAGATGCAAGAAGAAGATGAGGAAGTGTTGGTCTTGTCCTCAGTGAAGAAGGAAGGTTGTGGATGGGCAAGGCCCAGCATGTTAGTGTTTCACGTTGAATTGCTTCAGCTTCAACTAAAATGTGCAGCTGCCACCAGGCAGCCAACACAGAAGAATGCAAGAAAAAGAATGTGGATTGTTCYCAAAGCAGCTAGGTGCAGTGAAAAATCACCCTGGGGTATGTAGAGAAAAGCCTGGAGCAAGCCCACAGCTGCTCACCACTATTTTCAAGACCTTATGAAGAATGGGTGATGTCTCCTGCCAAAGATAAAAAAAAAATTCTCTTTCAAATGGGGATAAGGAAGCTCTATGTACAGACCAGCAGCTTAACTTTAGCTGCCAGGAAAATACTGGAACAAATAATGAAACTGCTAGCACATATTGAGGAGGTCAGCAGCATCCCATGGGCTAGAACAAATGGCTTTCAAAACATTTTGATTTTTCATCTGTGACATTATAATGTAGTTTTATGGTCAAAAGAAAAGCAGTGGATATTGTACAACTTGACATTAATAAAGCTGTTGATTTTCTCCAATTATATTTTCATAATCAAGGTAGAAAAACCTCATTAGAAGAAAATTTTCATTTGGTGGTTGCAAAACTGGTTGGAAAGCCATGCTAGAAATTTGTTTCTTATCAAAACAAAAGACACTGCAAAGTAAGGTTCTGCAAAGGTTTATCCTGGRTTTACTGTCAATCAGTATTTTCATTAATGATCTCAAGGATGAGATAGAGATTGTTTTTATTAGATTTGCAAATGAGGTTAAACAGAAGGTCTCAGCTGCAAATATGTCAGAGAAGGATTAGGATGTAAAACTRTTTTGAACAAAGAGGTGAAGAATAAAATGCTCTCCATGACCACTATTTGTGGGAGAAGTAGTCATGGTTTTGGGTTTCATCTATTTAGACCATTGAGTACAACTTTCCAACAGGAAGGATAATCAAGGCATYGCTTGCCTCAGGGTAGTGTGAAAACTTCAGCACAAGCATGCTCTAAGAAAAGGAAATTAAGATATGGTTTGTGTAAAGGTGATCCTTCCCCAGTGTAGAGGACTGGCCTGCTGAGGYCTCTTCCCTCCTTGTTTCTGCTCTGTAGGGCAGGAGAGGGTTGTTTGGTTGCTGTCTGATCACTACAAGCAGTCAGGAACGAGCCCTGTATATGGGTGCTGGAAGGCAATAAATTGCATGTTCCCCTGCTGCCGACTTTCATATCTTTTCTTGTTTTATAGAGCATCCTCTGCTAACTTGCAGACCACCAGAGTATTCAAAACACTGCTTTTGCTGTTTCTCCAGATTTCTTTAGCTGGGGGTTGAATATGGGGATTCATAGTGTGACTTCTCAGCTACACAAGTTAGTAATGTGTATCTTGTGTAATTTGGACCACTACCAAAGAATGAATCAATGRTGCATAGATCTCCTAAGTTCACTATATTCCCAGAAGTAAAACTCCTCCAAAACTTTGCTCTATCTGGAATAGCATTGTCTTATAATTTACACTCGTGTTTCTATTTCTGCACTGATACAGCTTATAACATATTTTTTTTCAKTTTCAGTTTTGAACTTGAAAAAGGCATCAAAATGAAAAACTGAACTTGGTAAACAGAGATTTTCATTTTGGGTTCTATAGAGAACAAAATTTGCTGTGCATGGAAACTCTTGCTGGTCTGAAGTAGTTAATTTGCCTTTGTCTTCAGGACATGTGACATCAGATTGCACTGAAGTGTGTTCTTAAGTAGAGATGGATCAAGACCTGATGTTCCCCAACTTTGGGTTCACTTGGCAGCTGGGTTAGACTTCTGCAGTAGGAAGCACTCCTTCCTAGAGCCCAGCAAGACCCATGGGGCTTTCCCAAAACCTTGGGTTAAGTCAGTTGAACCTGGACCTGACCTGGTTCCTCATTATGCATCTCAATTTTTTTGTGAGGAGAAAACTGTGTAAAGGGAATCTATAGGCAAGGAACATATTGTGCTACGTTGTAATAAGATTTGAGTTTCATCAATATTCAGTMCTAGTACATGCTGGGTGGTGTTAGGGACTGAGCAGATATTGCTAGCACCAGCTGTCGCTTTATGGCAGTTTTTCATGCTTAACAGTAGGAGACTAAACTACAGCATCATGCAAAATGGAAAGCTATCATGAGCTGCAAGCAGCACAGTAAAATTCATGCAAATCCCCCTTTGCTCATTAATGGGTGTTTGTGATTGTGCTGCGGAAGGACAGCCTGGCAGTCTGGGGCTGTAAGGAACACAGTTGTTTCCTTGCTCTGTCAGAGTTTCTGTGCAACCTTGGGCAAGTCTAAGGCATAATTATTTTAAGMTATTGAGGTCCACAGAAGCCTTTACTTTCAGGTTGGCTAATGCATTATAATGTCTTTTAAAACTCTGGCCCTTAGACTTCTTAAAGATGACTAAAAGCATCTGTCTGTGTCTTATTCCCTGACACTATGGGAGGGTCTCTAGTTCTCTGGGCCTCTAGCTGGTGGCACACCGTTCCCCAGGGCCTCGTCACGGTATCTACCAGTGGCACCAAGGAAAAGTGTCCTCAGCGTAGGTGCAAACAACCTGCCCAACTTGCCTTCCATGCCTCTGTATGCATTCATTTATTATTCCTAATCCTCTCCTTTGCAAAATGACCTTGTAGGTGGTCTTGCCCTTTTTGCAGGTACTTCGAAAAAAGATCTTGCAGGTCTCCTTGACTTATAAGACCCCAAAACCCCCCAACAAGGTCTTCAGGGATGAAAAGTACCGAAGGCGGAGACTTTACTTTCTTCTGCAGTGAAGACCAGCCAAAGACCTTGTGGCTGGCACACAGGCTGTCCTGGGGCCACCACCAGCACACCACAGTCAACGTGGGAAAAAGTAGGTCCAATGCCACCAGGATATTCCATAATTGTGTTGATGATTTCTTGAATGACCTTGGCCAAGCCATCCAGCTCCTCCAGGTCTCAGTATTTCTTTATGTAAAGTAACAGTTCCCATTTTTCTACTTGCTGTCTGCCTTGAGTAGTCAAATAGAGATGTCTAGTCCTGGGAAGTTCTTTACTTCTTTCTGTGATTGAGTTTCCCCCATGTAATAGATTAAAACTTGGTGGTAGTCAGTGCAATTTTATAGCTACTGGGGATAAAGCACTGGGACTAATGCCTGGAGAAGAGGATCTTTGGTCCTTTAAAATCCAAGCACAGCTGGTAATCCTCTTTCAGATTTATATTTACAGAGCATATATGGTAACCTTATGAAATGCTCTTTTGACTAGGAGTAGATGATGCTCTGAGGTTAGAACCTGCTTTGGTTGTAAGTCTGTAGAGCGTGGCCAGAAATCTCATTCTGGAATGATTACGACATGTTCCCCCAAACATCTTATTGTTATTGTTAATGGCAGCTTCTTGCCATGATACAGAATTTCAATTTATGGAAACATTTTTTTGAGAGCAGGTCTCCATGTTGAATACCTTTAGGCTAATTGAACTGATGCATCAAATTACAATTAAATCAGAGCTCAAAAATTATTGTAATTAGGACTCTCTAAGTTTTACTTTTTATTGATTTGTCCTTTACCAAAAGACTAACTTGAAAATCGTTGGATCTTATTTCTGATTTGCGAGGGTGAGGGAGGTGGCATCAAACAGCARTTTGCATACTCTCTGGTCAAATGACAAGATGGTGCATCTGCAGGAATGGGAACATACTAGGTTATGTGCCATTTGCCAGGGGAGGAAGCAATTTCCYGTGGTGACTAAAGGCCTCTGTTCCCCTACCAAGGTCAGCAGCAGCATTCGCTGCCTTTGGCTACATCATAATTGCATTAATAAAGACTGTGGCTCCCAGGGGCAAAGGCTGCAATTAGAAGCAGTATCAGAGGTTTCATCACTGTCTCTGCAGTGTTCCCCTGATAGCAGATAGGCTCTGTCTGAATTTATTGATGCCATTCCCTGCCTTTGAATAAGCAGCTCCCACTGTGCTTTTGCCACCTGGCAAATCTCTCTACAGCTGGAAATAGGCACTGGGGATGCTAATGTGGAAATCCCCACAGTCTGAGGGGAGATGGCAGGAGCTACCCCCAGTACAGCAGTGAAAACCGAATGATTTGGAGCATCAGCTGGTTCTTATTAGGAAGTGGCTGATCAAGCTGACCACGTTTTGGCTGGCTGACTATGTGGGGTGTCTTGGTGTAACTTCTGACTGCTCTGCCTACCTTGGCTGCTCTTTGAAGTTCAAGATGCAGTATAGCCTGTGCAGATTTTGTAAGGGACAGCTGTGCCTCCACTGCACCCACTTAGGTGACAATCACTTGGCAAACCTTAGCTGGGTTGACTGCAAATGGTTCTTCATTTTATTGCAAAACTGTTGAATACAATGTTTGAAGACCCATGTTCTGTAACATYGAGATGTCACAAATGTGTGTCTGTATATACACACACATATAGCTGCATACACACATATGGAGAAAGAGGCATAAGCCCAAATGAGCATTCGTGGTGGGACTGTCAGTGACCTGGCAGCCGCTCTATCAAGGCTCCTGCCATCCATCTAGCAGGCAAGCCCTCCAGGGGAGCTTCTGCCTGGCAGAGTGAGGCAGAGCTGCTGCTGAGCTTTTCTCTTCTGAAAAGTCACTGCTATGTGCTACTGCCTGCTTAGTAGCTTATTAATWTTCTCCAAAAGGTGAATGTACTGGGAAGGTCTTAAATAGCTTCTTGGCCTCCTCATTGTACTTTGTGGAGTTGTTGCTCTTTAACATTTCAACTTAAGTAAAACTTCTTTTAAAGAAAAAGGATAGGAGAGTGGTAGTTTACTCACTCTTTCCATGTGGGAAGTGTAGGTAGAGGTTTGAGTGGAGCAACATGCAGGAGAACTGACGGGCTCACATGTTTGTTAGCAGKACCCTTGTAGCCTCCAAAGAGGAGGGGCACAGGATGGACGTGTAGGACACTTAGACTTGACCCATAGCTGGAGTAAACCAGCCAGGTCCTGTCTTGGCTTCAGTGGAAAAGAAGATGGAAAAGCTTCTACCCGATAACAGGAATATATATTCATATCCAAGAGTRTCAAGCACTTCAGTTAGTCTGTAATGCTGTTTCATTCTACGTCATACTCCACAAAGCTAGGAAAATGCTACTCTTTCCTCCCCCCTCCACATCACCACCCACCAGCCTGCTGCAACACATCATTCCTCTCTCCCTTTTCCCCTTGCCAGTCTGAGGAACTTTAAATGAAAAAAAAAAAAAAAATTATAAACCACCATCTGGTTCCCACAAACATGATCAGATCTTGGGCCATTTCCTCAGCATATGCTGGCACAGTTCCATCCTCCACAGCAGATCAACTCATCTTGCTCTCGCTTTGGGTTTGGTCCCATATGGTCAGTGCCCAAATTATTTATATTACTTATACAACTGTTGTGCCTCAGGTCCAGGACCTTTTTGTGGTAGCTACTGTGCAGAATCAAACAAAACCAGTCCCTGCATGGGGGACTAGTACATGTTTGTACCAATTATGCTCAATACCTGGCTGTATTTTTTAGGTAATATCCCAGGAGCTTCATACACTTTCTGGAGTCAATCACTGTGGCTCATAGCTTTTCTTCTGCAATGTTTGACCATTTTCTTCAAGTCCCAGATGGAGTCATGTGCTTATATGAAAATCACTGCTTTTAAAAAAGGAAATTGAAGTTTATATTACCATAATTTTTGTTATGAAAACTTAACCTCTTAAAGACTCAAATCCCAGTGGGTCCAGCCAACTGAATGSATTTCTTATAAGCTCAAGGTTGAGAAGACAATGACTTTGTCAACCTTGGGCTGAGATGAGAATTGGGACTAATAATCACCATTCTATTCCAAGAAGGTCTGGTAATTCATAATGGAGTTATTAACATTTTCTAAACTGTCTGTTTTCTTATTTACCTGGTAATTGAAAAAAATTAAATTATGTTCTTCAAATGAGGTATCTAGAGCTTTCTTCCCTGCAATAGTCAATGAATAAGCAATTGGAAATGATTTCTSACTAACCCGGTTGGGCACTCAGGCTGTGGTGTGTCTGTTCTTTCGAGATGTTAGCAATAAAGTCACCTGGACCAGTGGAAATGAAATGTGAGTTTCTACCCTTTTCATGGAAGCCTGGGACCTTCTGGTGGCTACTGCCACAACTCGTGATWGCTTCTCACAGGTCAATATAACCAAACACAAAGCACAAAAGGAGCTGTTTTACCTCTAGTAATGATGTTAGAAAAAGATTGATGTTTTCACTGTGCAGCTACTTCTGAAGAACCTTGCTGACCATATCCAGAACTCACAACCAGGGTTGTCTTCTACCTTTGGAAGCTGGGAGATATTAATGGATAGTACTCACGATAATGAAGAAGCYGAAGCCAAGCAGAAGCTGCTCTACAGCTAAGCAAAGTCTCCTCAGGCATTTCGATATGGAAAAGTTAAGAGTGCAGGGGTAAAAGGCATTACTGGAAGAAAAGCTTCTCAAAAGTTTTTTGTTTTGGTGGAATTGCCAAATTTTTATTGGAGTCAAACTGAGGGCTTCCAGCCTCTGAAGGCAGCAAAATAGCTTCAAATCAAATAACCTTTGATTTTTAAACAAACACTAATAATAATGGATCAATGTTTGAAAGTCAATTACAGTTCAGTTAAGCTGTGACCTTTAAAACCTCCCTGAATTGCTCTGCTGTTTTCTCCAGTGACACATCAGAGCTCCCAGGTCTGCTCAGAGTGGGAAGCTATCTTCATTTCCAAAGATTGCATTTACCTCCTTAAAAACAGACAAATACAGTCCTTGTCCTGGTGAACCACGCAACTCCTTTATCTCTAACTTTTGAGTCTTAAAGAAGAATTTTGTGACTGTTTTAGAAGGCATCAAGGTTGGGGGCCTGTGTGCCCTGGGGCGGACTGATGTGTATGGCGCATCTGTAGGGAACTGCATTTACAATTACAGTGAGCCAGCAAGTGCAGTGATATTTTCACATATTCAGATGCTGAACTTTATGTACTTAGTTGGGGGTAGATACTGATGTAGAAAAGTAGTAGCATGTTACATTCTGACTTTGTAGCTAGGCTCAGTAAACAATTATTTCTCAGCCTGTAAGTGTCCCAGGCTCGTTTTGCTGGGAATGATGTTGTCTTCCCTGCAGACTGCATTAGGTAAAATGGTAATTAGGTAAAACTCAGAAACAGTTAATCCATTAACATCCTTTTAACTATGCTGCTGCCAATCAGGATGTGAGTGAGCATGTCTGTGCACCTTCATCACTGATGTACTAATGAACCTGGGATGCTTTTTATGTAGCAGAAAAAGAAGCTTCTGGAAAATGTATCTACTGAGGCTTTCCAATTACTGCTGCCCTTTTTGTACTTTGTTCCTTTTGCATTAATTTAGATGAGTTCAGAGATATCAGGTTAGCCAGGATGATAAATAAATTAACCTTTATTAATTAGACTATTTAGGACTGATTCATTTATTTTGTTTCAGTATTTGTGATTTACTAGTGCTATTTTCTGCTCTGTCTCTCTGCCTCACAATCTGTTTGTCTTGAATTTCAGTTTATTGTTGCATCTGTTTGGGATCTTTCAGTATAGGAGAGCGCTATGATTTAAAGATTATAAACAGATATAAACAATGCATGAATAAACTGGGAGGCTTGGTGTATTACCTTGGGCTGCATGCCATGATAACATGGCTATTAGTATTACCTGTTCTAGAGTGGTCTCGTACCTGTGTGCTTTGGAGAGAAGACGGTGATAACAGGCAGCTGTCTGCATCTGTCCATGCTGACACACTTTGTGCACGACAGTATCCTTGACACCATTTTGGGTCCTGAAGTACCGGGCTGAATGATTCCTCCCTGCCAAAACTAGAGTGTACTCCCTGCTGAAGCACCAATAGTGCAGGAAATAACATACGGTTACCTTTCAGTGACCAGATTTTGAAACTCTACTTTTGGTTCGATAGATGCACATTGTGCAGTTTGTTTGTTGGACACACCTGACACTGAGCAGAACATTCCTGCCTCTCAATTTTGCAGAATTGGACTGAGGATGGTCTGAACTATATTTCTACTGATGACTACAGATATGATGTCCTCTGTCTGGATGCCACCCGAACACCCCAGTAGATAGAAACCAGCACAAGGTTACTGTTACAGCTCTTGCCTCACCTTACCCAGTCCTGGTGGCCAGTAGAAGCAAGACAAGGCTTTGATAGTTATATTTGCATTTCTCTGAACCCCAAGTTTATGCTCTTTTAATTTTCCCTTCTTGATGAGTCAGAAGAATAGCAGAAGTTGATACGTTTCTAGGACAGTACTTGCCCATGCCCTGAAATGCTTCATTTAATTGTAGAAAAGCTACTCAGGAGAGGAATTTATGGAAGGAAAAAGAAGCAGTTCTGGGACGCGCAGCTTGCTCTCTGCAGGGCAGCGGCGTTTCCAGGGGTGTTTGTGTACATTCCCCCTCTGAAGTGAAGAGGTTCCTGGCTTACGCAGAGGCTCATTTATTCCCAGGAGTCTGACAGCTCTGGCCGTGCTCCTGAGTACCCCGTGGTCAAACCCTGCAGATGCTCGCTCTGGGCTCCCTGGAGGCAGTGCCGGCGGTACCCGGGTGAGGATGGCTCGGTGGGTGCACCCCTCCCCTAGGCTGAAGTGGCCGGGAGATGCTGCATGCAAGCAAGTCAGGTAAGGCATGGTGTTGGTGTACAAAGGGAAAACTCATGCTGTAGGAGTCCACAGAAGCTTAAAACCCCAGCTAAGCTTCTGCTTTGAGAGCTGAAACTACCCTGTCCCCCGCAGCGGCTCTCCGATGAGGACACATCCAGCACAAACCAGCGCTGACAGCGGCGTGCACCCAGACAGGCTCTGCTGCCGATTTATCTTACTGCTGGGGTTGAACCTATCATTACGCACAGGTTCTTTATCACAGACAGTGAAGCAATGTCTTCAGCATGGGATCAGGTTTATGCTTTGACGGGCCCTAATAAAGTCATTTTTCTTTCGCAACCTCGACCAGGCAGGTCTGCTCTGGATGCTGATCAACAATTTAGCTTTACTTGGATGACTTGGAACAATCCTGACTCTTTCAAGGCTGAGTGGAAAAATGTTCCCAGCATGTCTAGGGGAAGATCTCAAAGATTTGTCTACAGTTCTTATGGCTGGTGCATCCCACTGCGCATTTGATTCCCATGTTTAAATTCTRAGCAGACAGCAGTTAGCCTTCACCAGAATACTTTTTTTGCAACCCCATCAGCATAGCAGAGAGCAATATTAATGGTTTAAAGTGCAAGTCCCAGACACCCCAGCTCTGCTAGGAGCAAGCAGCAGGCTAAAACATCCAGTGGTAAATAAATTTAGCCACATTGGAATAGAAGACGTGCATCTATTTGCCTTTGCAATTTTGCTAGAAAGGGACATACATGGTTTGCGCATTGCACTTTTTGTAGTTTGCATGTCTCTGGTCTTCTGGTTTGCTTATAACAGTGTTTGTCTAACAGAAGATGTATTATATCTCCCCACAAAACTTGCCTCTCATTCTTTCAGGCAGCAACGGGTACCAACATATCACCGCAACCCAAATAGACATTCAAATTTTGTGCGTCATTTCTCTTTCTTAATGTCTGTCTTTAGACATTCCTCTAAATAAACAGGAATAAAATATCAGAAACTACCTCTGTGTAGGGAGCAACTGGGCATACAATGCAAATTTCATAATATGCTACTGGGATGAGCATACCTATTCCCTCTGAAAGTGGATGGAATTAATTCCTTTTTGGTAATGATAGCTGCTGGGCTTTAGCTCAAACAGTGACTCTATCTCAAGCTTTGAAATGTCCATTTCTTATTAAAAAAAAAAATCTTTAGAATACAGCTGGAGTGAAGTTCTTGGAAACTTAACCTTGGAAACAGATAGCTTGCTTTCCTGGAGAAGGCAATGAATTCACAGTTGTTTTCTTCTAAACAGGTAACATAAAAATAAACTAAAAAACCCCAATCTTGACTCTAAACAGTTTTAAAAATTATTTGTAGGATGTCAAGGTTGCCTATTGTCAAGATAGGCTGGTGAGACATGAGCTTGTATCAGTCACATTTTGTAGTTTTGTGTGTTGAGTAGGTGAGATGGTAAAAAACACATATAATAGAGGTAGTTTTGGCAGATTAGTTAATGGGGCCAATAACTTCCCTCCACCCACTCATCCCTTCCCTTCAGGCTCTTGCAGGCAGAAGTCACAAAAACAAGAATTTTTCTCATTTTGCCTGTCCTTTACAACTTAACTCTGAGCTGTGAAGCCATCTGGATTTGTAAGGCAAAGAGCAAATCCTCATCAGAGCTCCTTTGCTTCTGTACATGTCATTTTTATGGGCAAAAAATTAATGCCACATGGGATTTGAAAACAAAGGTGGTAGTTAGAAAAATATTTACTGGCAGGTTTGGTTCTTTTCTAGCAGCCTCTGTTTTATGCTACAGGACTCAAATAGCAGAGATTGCTCGTCTCCTGAAATAGCCAGAGCGAAACATGCCTAAGGTGTTTTAGCAGTAATGTTGAGRACGAATTGCTAATATACTTTTTCATCTTGACAGTGAGTAGCCTCTATTGTAAATACCCTGCAATTAAAAGGGAAAGGGAGAGAGACTTGAAAGGGAAAGGAGAGACCTTGTATGAAGTTTGCATCCTCAAACTTAAAGCACTGCCACACGTCCCTGTTAACCATTCTTCTGCTGCAGCTGCTTGTGGATTCAAAGGAAGTTTTCTGATGAAGAACTTCAACTGACCGAACAGAGACACAGACGTATGTTACAATGCGAAAGAACCCTTTGTTTTGCAGCTTCTCCCTCTCCAGAAATATGGGCTACTGAAAGAAAGAACAAGATTTTGATATGCTAATTTCTAGTACCATTAAACCGTARTGTTTGCTTGTCCTTTATCAACAAGCTTGTTCATCTCTGAGATTCAGCTTGTCATGCCTAATCATGTGCTGTATCAGCTGTCCTCTGAGGCCACTGAATGAGGGTGGATATTAAGACCAGCCAGCCGGTGTTAGCTAACCACATTCACTTGGCTCTCTAATATCTCTGCCTGTACCAGAAAGGATGTTGCTGCAGCGCTTTTGAGGCTAATGCTGAGGAGTAGCATCAGGGGCCTTGTGAAATGTCCTCTAGGGACACTTTCTGGACTTGCTGCTCTCTGACTTGCTAATCTGATTTCAATGCATTGCTCCTGGCTTGGCTGGAGCTGCTCTGATTTTTATCTGTTAAAATCAGATCAAACTCTAGCACTGCTTTTGCTTCCCTCATTTGATTTATCTACCCCAAAGTTTCGGAAGAACCAGCTCCATTCTTGCAGACAGGCATAGATGTGTAATTGCAGAGAAATTTCCATCAGTGTAACTGGAGTTAGCACTGAGAGTGGAGACCAGGGTAGATAACACTGGTCTCTGAGTTTATAAAGATTCTGGATTTTTAAAGTTACTTGTCATTTGTAGGTACACAAGAGCAATGTAATAACATTTTTATTTCTTATTTCATCCTTTTTTAGAGAGGTCACAATTGCCTTATTCCTACCTCTATACTTCCCTGCTTGCCTCGTGGTGTTTGGAGTCAGGCCCTCCCCCGGCATTCAGGAACTCACCTGCCAATTTGCAAAACTGAAGCTGGCGTCAGCAGCACCAAGTGACCCCTGTGCTGGAGCTGCCGGCTGCTGCACCCCTTCCATCCCCAGCACTTGTCCGTGTAACCTCCGTCCAGGTAGGTTGAACATATATTCTGTCCAGTATCAAGTGCATTTACAAGATTTCACCCATAGCAAAGGCCTTGAATTGAGTGTCAGCTACAAAATGCTCCCTTGTTCTCTCCTGACCTGACCATCCTGAAGCCCATGGAGTTCCCTTAGCATGAATCTGGACCAAAACGTTTCATGTGCACGTGGATACCTCACCATAAAATGAACCAGAGGCAAACGACCCAGAAAAATAAGGCGAATAGTGATGTCTGTGTTCACTTAGTTTTGCATCCTATAAAAATGAGTGGAGAGTGGATGGAGCTCCAGCCCTTCTTTATTTCAGAGTGGGTAGACACCAGTTACTTTATTTCTGCCCGTACAAATGTCAGTGATTAAGACCATCAGCTAACCACATTAGTGCCGCACCAGATCTCATAGATTTCTGACCGTGACATCTTGCAGAGGGATCTGTCATCTAAGAAATTCCTCTAAAACATTTTTCAGCGTTGATCTCTTTCTCACACGTAACAGCTTCCAGTCTCTGACACCACATACCTTAGGGAAGACTCGATTTCAGATTATTCTYCTACCATAACCATTACTTATACTTTCCTCTGGCCTCTGCTGAGATGCAGTGTCTGTATCACGTGATGGCATAGAAGTAATTTATTTTACTAAACTCATCCATTTGTGGCTACACAAAGCAAATCAAAAGCTTAAACTTTTCAAACCACAGGCAGATGCGATTTGCAAAGCCGCACATTCACCTGCCGTCGGGGCTCCAGAGAGGGCACCACATAGATGCTCCTTGGTGGATTTTATCTACCAGGCTGGATTATTGGAACAGCATGATAAAGGGAAAGAAAGGGTTCAAAACATATTCACTGTCCCATAGATACACATGGTGAATTTGCAAAAAGTGCACAGTAGTGGGATTATTTTAGTTTATATACTGCAAGATTTCCAGCTCCACATTTTCTCCATGCACTCGGTACTAATATACCCAGCAAACACTCATGTCCTCTCTCTCTCCCATTTATCTCCRTGCAGGCAAAAGGCCACACATGCCGTGGTGAGTTGGTGGCATCACTGCACAAATGCCTGGCTGGACACCAGGAGCTACACGCAGGCATCAGCCATGAGCCAGGAAGCAAATACTGTCTTGGTGGGCCCCATCCTTCACTTCTTTGCTGGCAGGTGGGTCAAGCAAAAAGCCCTGGCTAGCAAAACAAATGCTTTCTGGGGAGTAGCATGTTGCGCAGGTCTGGCTTGGTACAAAGTGATATTGATCCCACATTAAGGCATTTAAGAATGGCTGCAATACAAAGAAATAAATGTCACACTCATAAATAGGAGTTGAACTAATTTAAATTACCCCTGCAAGATAATTAGAAGCTATTACAGCTCTGGATCCATGTGCTCCCTGCTTGAAATATATAATTTGGCAAGCAGATAGCCCCTTTCTGCTCTATTTGTATTTTTTGCAGCCTTGAAAGGGGCATAGCAGTAATATTGGATGGAAATGAGAAAGATGCTTATAGSATGAATTGTGCTGTCCTACAATGCACCCAGAAAAAGCTCTTTCCTTGTTCCATATCAATGAAAAAAGCTAAAGATAGAGGGCAGAGAAACAGAGYCTTAAGCTTTTAGGAGCAATCCTTCTAAACTTGCTATCCCATACTGCTTTTTTAATTAAAAATTTATCCTCCGAATTACTTCTGGTTTCCATCTGAATTTGGTTTTCATTTACCTTTCAGACTGTGTGAACGCTGGCATCTATTTTAGCAAGTTCGGCAGCACAGAGAGGGGTGGGGGGGTCGGTATCGCAATCAGCATGCGTCTTCCCTGTTTACCTACATCCTTTCATCTCAGTCCTCTGCAGCATATGCTGAGCATCTGGCTGCTAACCAAACACGTTTGACTACTGTCTACAAATAACRTGATTCCAAATATAAAATGTTTTGTGACTCACATTAATTACAAAAAGAAAAAGGACAAAAAAAAGGGGSTTCTAATGTACTGGAAGTTTTCCTGGGAGGATGAAGCGATCTATCTGATTGCCATGAGCCAACTAAAGAAAAACATAAATCCACAGAGGAAAAACAGTCTCAATTATAATATAAAAGACAGTGCACTATGTATTTTAGGTAATAGATTTAAAATTATACTGAGTCAGCCTCAGTAACTGCAAAACAGCTGGGGTTGTAGCCTCGGCCACCACAGAGCTGTAATCAGAGGGGTTTAAGAAAGAGATGTGAAGATGCTTTTCTGACAGCCGCGTGCTGCTGAGGCACCCTCAGCCTGCCCCGGTGCGGGGAAGCGTTACCACGTCCCCGGTGCGTTTGCTGCTGGGGATCGCCGAGCACCATTGCAAGGAGCCACGGTTTGCAGTAGTCTCTGATCACATCCCACCTTGCCTCGCTCTGTGCCCTTTACCAAAGCTGAGAATAAGCTTAATTTATTTGCTGGCATTTGGCAATCTAGGTATTAACCCATTTTAAATTTATTTTGTGCACCCACATTTCTTAAAGGTTGGGGTATCATGTCAAATTACTGCAGCTGCCCTTTCTTCTGCACTCCCAGGTTGGAAACGGTGACTTTTCTCTGGTACCCAAAACCATGCCCTCTCTCGAGTCTGGCTGGGCTGCTTGTTTTTGCAGGGAAGTCTAAACCCCCATAGAAAAGCTGCTCAGGGTTTGGCACATGAAGAAGGTCATACTTGATGAGATAAGAAATATTATTTTTCAAGCTTATAGTCAASTATTGCAAATAATTACAAAACAGAGCTCTATATTTATGTAGCTTAGGTTTTTTTTTTTTTTTAACTTGCATTGATCAATGCTTGCTTCCAATCTAATGCATGAAAAATTCTATYAAGGATAATGCTTATGCAGTGTGAATCTTGGTTAGAAATAGATCCTCAGGTGATACATCCATGATGAGCCATTTTAAAGAGGGTTTTATGTCTCTCAAAGACTTTCAGGATGGAGGAGGAAAATAGTACTTTGAAACAATAGCAAGCTGATTCAATWGCTGCACATGAGAAAGGCAGGATCACGGTGCAGCCTTTGCAATACAAGCTGAGCATCGCAGCGCTTTTATAAAATGCAAATGATTTAGATGAAATGAGAAGAAGAACTGAGAGAAACTAAGGACAGGCCCAGCAAAGGCCAATTAAAACGAGATGGATGCAAATCTTCGCAAGAATTTGGAAGGAGACTAGGACTGCTGCTGCTTGCAGAGTTGTTTGCTTTCAGATTGACAGCTGGGACAGGTAGCTAGAGTGTTGATCTCTTCTAAAAAATGGATGTTTTTGTGATCTCGCTGGGATTGTTTAGCAGACCTACAAGACTGGATGAAGCAGAGACATGTCTTCCAAATCACGTAGTTGATCAGGCCTCCTCTACAAACACTGGCAATGCTCAGTTAACTGTTTCTAGCCAAGAAGGTAACATCTGAAAGGCGTCTTTCACTCTTCTCTTAAAAACTGCGGTCAAAATACAGCACAGTCAAGTGGTTTGCTTTGAAAGACCATGCTAGTTTGTCTCATCTGTATCATATGACATGATCCTTTCTGCTTGAGCTAGGAGCTACTTTTGCAAGTGAAAGCAATAAAACATGCATCCAAATGCTACACCACCTAATACCACCTGTGAATGACAGTGCTACACAGACTGGCGATGCAGCTGATGTGCAAAAAATATGAAGACATTTTGGGGGCTCAGTCCAGCTGCTGGGTCTCCATCTTTAGCCCTGCACAACATCTGGCCTGGACACTGCAAACCTCCCCCCAGCACAAACCAGCTGTAGAAACCCTCCCCTTGGGTTAATCATCACTGAATGAAACCAATTTTTTTCCCTGAATGCCCTTTGCTATTAAAGCGGTTCATGACTAGGAGGGGGTGAGACAGCGAGGATATAATTAGAAGTGCATTCATCACTCCTGCTGGTAATTGTTTTCTAAGAACGCATAAAAAGAGAAGCGATTGCTTTCTGACGTGCCCGATCACGCTGCAGGTACCGGTCACAAATCACACGAAGCTGGTGAGGCCAGCCCAGCCCCTGGCAGTGGTCATCTCCACCACAGACCCCACTGCTGTGTCCACGGGGGATGTGGGAGCAGTGGCAAGAAAAATGAGAGCCCATGGAGAGAGATTTATGGGGCTGGGAGGAAAACGCCTGTGGTCGCAGCCTGGCCCCAGCGCTTCCAGCCCCTTTCTGAACTGCTGAAACTCGGGACATTTGCAAAGTGGAAAAGAACAGAGAATGAAGCAAATAAGTTTTCTTCAGATTTGGGATTCAGCCTCCACCTTCATTGTGACAGGATGCATCAAAACAAATTTATTTTAGATAACTGTGACTGCAAATGATGCATTTCTTGATTTGGCAGGGAAGGGTTTAAAAAGTCTTCCTGTAAAAATGGGGCCAGTTGATCTGTGCCTTGGCTCTTTATTACACAAAATCAAAGTTGGGTATAAAATGCTACTGAATCAAAATGGCAACACTCGCTACCAGCTGCGGAGTGCCTCTTATCAGTGCCCTGATGCTCGTGCCTGCGCTGAATTTTATCTTCTACTGGGTGGCCCAAAATGGGGTGCAAATGTGGTCTAGCGGTGACCAAGAAAGGGATAAGTTCTTCCTTTGATTTAGTCCTGTTCCTGTGGCCACAGCAGYGACTCCCAGTCAGGGCCTTTACAGGGGTTTTTCAGGTCAATAATAAAGATATTAGAGGGAGCAGGATGGGCCCATCCRTCCCCTGTCCATCCTCCCCTATGTGATGGGGTCCCACCAGCACTCACCTGCTCACTGGCTGCAAAAGCCCCTACGAGCCACCAGAAATAATTAAAAGCACCACTCTGGATTGATTTAAGAACAAACCGCCCCACCTCTATAAATAAATAAATAGCATCCTCCTCCCCAAGCAAATCAGAGCAAAAATGAAACCAGGACAAACAACTAAACTGCTACCACCCTCCTAAAAAAATGCAAGGATTCCCCTGCGCTGCAAAGCCCCTGCCAATATAATACATTAAAGATCCACAAAGAAACTTTCAAAAAAGTAAAAGGATTGTCAAAAGTGATCAAAAGTCATCGCTCATAGATTTGAAGGCATGGAAAGAGTTTGCTCCCAAATGGGGGGTTGCACGCTGCAAGGTTTCAGTCGACTCTGCTTGCTGCCGCTTTGTCCCCATGCAGCACCCGGGTGTGGGTGTTGGTGGGGCACAGGGGACCCTGCTTGGTGTGGGTGCCTGGGGGGATGAACAGCCATCCCAGCGACCGTCGGCCTGCACCCCCTGCCCGCCTGGCCAGAAGCGCGGACCACAACCTCGTAACTTGTTCTTACCTTCATCCTGCTCCCGCGCTCTGGAGAAAAGTTGGGTTTTCTGAGAAATTCGGGTATCTGTAGAAAAACGCCTGGGGAGGAGCAGCTACGGCAAGCAAGTGCTTCTGCTCACAGGCTGAGGGCCAGCTGCTCTGCGCAGCCTGCTGRTGACGGACCCAGTCCCTGGCCTTGCGATTCTTATACTATTTTTATAAAAGTTCTTTTGTACGGAGCTGACATAGTGCAGAATAACATGTTCCTTCTGCTGCTGTTCAAACATGTTACTTCCACCGAAAAACGCAAGCCAGTGTTTTGTTCTATGATCCTTTTAATTGGCTGTACGGTCCATAATGCATATTATTGTACTCTGGAAATTAACTTTATTGTGGTATTCCACCACGTGCAATTAGGAGGGGCTCACTGTATCCCTGTAAATGCTGAGTTTTGCACGTGGCGCAAGTGCTGAATAGAAAAATCCATTCCTCTGTGAGGCTTCCTTATTAGTAAACTCTAATAAGCTATTGAACAACGTTCAGTGCAACAGTCAAGAAACCTGAAACCCTTTAGTGAACCCCAGACATGTCGATAACAGATAGTCCTGCAACACACAACAGTAGATGGTGCTCTTGGTTTGCATTAGCTGCCTGCAGACACAGCATGAGATCGTCCACTCTTAAGCCTGTCCCTAGTGAGACAGTCCTTCAGAAAGCAAAGCTGGAGATGCCTGAGCATTTTATTAGCCTCACTAAGTCTCATGATGGACACAGCCCCCAAATCGCCATGTACACCATCCACTGACATGTCCTTCAAGAAGGTGCCGAGGCTAAGTATGCGTATAAACAACAAGCCAGCTTTTCCACGGCTCCTTGCAACCCTAGAAAGCACTGTCTCCTGGAGAGGTTCCTCTGCCAAAGAAAGCTGAAGCCTCAAGAAAACACACCCAGTGCTTGGCCATGTCTGGGGGCTGGCGTTGCAGCCCACTGCGGGCAAAGGCATGGTCTGCAGGAGCACCAGCTCCTCCGCTCAACCAGCACAGCATTTACAGCTCTGCAAAACCCTTCTCAGCTCGAGCCAGTTCATGCTCTCGACAGGAGGAGTAAAGCAACATTTCTGGTTTATGGTGTCCTCTTTGTAGGAAGTGTGACGTGGTGGTGGACACGCACYCACCGCCGGGGCAGCGCATCCCTGGCACGGGCAGCTGGTGCGGGGATGGTGCTCGTGTCCCCATGGGCTCTCCCATCGGTTCTGGGTGAGGGGGCTGCTCAACCACTTTGCTTTGTCCAGCTACACATTTTAAATCATGGCAGTTCCATGTTTAGGTTTCACTTCCATGAGGGACTGYGTGGGAGCTGCTGACACTTTGTACCTGAGAGGATGTATCAGCAGGTAGACAAGGTAAAGCCTCAAAAATACTTGCCGAAAGGAGAAACGCCCATGTGAAGTCCTCTCTGGGGACTGTTGCAATTCAGGATGAGAATTTGATAAGGCCTTAAAAAGCAAGGCATGCTATAAAAGGCTTGGGTGCCCAGCGCTCGTATAAACAACTTCTTTTCAGTCCAAACATGTACTTCAAATCAAAATGTGTTCTGTGAGAGTTATTGATTTATATAAACTATATGCACACACTATAGCCCATGGTTGAGCACCACCAGTTTAAGATTATACATAATCTATAAAAATTTTTCTACTTAAGCAAGTGGTGCTCCATCATAAAACAGAACAGCTGTGCGTGGACATAAAGGAGAAGAACAGCGACAATTATACACACGCAGACGTATGTGTCTGTATGTGCCTGCGTGCTTGTGCACAGGCACAACTGGCGTCTTTTAAATACGCCCCGTTGCCTGGACATTAAAAGGCTTGAAAAAAAAGAAAGAAAAAATGAATGCTTCTGCAGCTTCCTCTGCACTAATTGAATTTCTGTCCATAACATTTACAGACTTTAAGAAGAGCCCACATAATTACCTTTTCTCTTGATTTTTTTCTCCCCTCTGTTTAAAACCCATTGTATTGTGTCATTTTATAGGCGCCAGGAATAAATCTTTTGTCAACTCTATTGCATTATTATGCAAAGTACACAAAAAGTATAGGAATAAAACAGCCCGAGAGAAGCCGAATGCCATTCCTTTCAGTCCTCCCATTCTGCCTCAGCAGCAAGCCTCCAAGTTTGCTAACACAATCTTTTTCTCAGAGAAACTTCCTCACCCTCGGCCATTGATTGCAAAGAGTTCACTTGACCATGCTAATGCTGGCTACGAGGAAGTGTATTTACTGAGAGAAGAAAGACTTGATGAAGGAGCCATCAATTATCTCTGCAGAATTGATCCTAGGAGGGTGAAGGAGCTGCTGGGCACCGGGAGGATTTCTTGGCGGGAGGAGAGAGGTCAGCTGCAATAAACTCCCTTCTCCCCCAGGGATGGAGACACGTCCCAAAAAGAACTGTTTATGGAAAAACCAAAATCATTGATGTTCAAAAATATGCCGAAGGGCAAAGCTCAAGAGGTACATGGGAACTTGTCAGCTCCTTCAGGTGTTCTCGGCAGGCTGTGATTAATCTGAGGAGCTCGGAGCGAGAGCTGAGGTGTGGGAAGAGGGACCTTAACCCGAGGCTGACCCTGCCCCGATCCGCCGCCGCAAAGTACAAGCCAGGCATCTTCCAGCCGATTGTAAAGCTCCGAGTAAGAACTCATTTAAACACATTAGTGGGTGCTTTAACTTCTAACCCAGGCTCATTAACATTGTTGGAACAGAGCTTTGCTCCCACAAAGTATCCACCAAATGGAATTAAGCAACTTAATTAGGCTGGGTAAAACACAAAAAGGGATTTAAGAGCGGGGGACTTGGCATCTCTCCGCAAGGTGATGTCAGGGACTGCTGGAAAAGCTCATCCACCCAGCTCCAACCCTGGAAATCTCCTCCACTGGAAGAGTGTCGGAGTAGGATGTTTGTTCATGATTTGTTTGTTTTGTTTTGGGTATTTTCTGTCCTGCCATAAAACACTGCAGAGAGCTGGACTCATAGCATGAGAGAGTCCTGGCACTCCTGTCACCCATTTCTCTTCCCCTTCTTCTTTCACTTTATATAAATAACGGCCCTTTGCTTAGGAGAAGAAAAGTACAGCCACTGACTGTGCTGGTGAAGAAAAGAAAAATTAAGAGAGAAAAGAGTCGGAATGGAGCCAATAATAAACTTGTACTTTTCTTGGAGGTATTTGATTAATGTATGGTCACTTGGGGAGCTGGCTCCGGGGGGTTACCCTAATTTATCCACTCCCATCTAGCTACTATTGTCAATTTTTTCCAGCTGACAACACGGAGATTGCAATATGGTGGGAGAAGCCCTTAGCCCCCATGTCAAATTGAAAAGTCTAAAATACTTTACTTTTTGTTGTTTACTCACTCAAGTCCATCTTTAGACAAAAGGTTGAGTGCTCTGCACAGGCCTCCCGGAGCCGTCTGCTGGCATGGGCTGGTGTGGAGCCCCTTTTTGGTGGACCACAGCCTCCACCATTAGAAGATCCTGCTTTGTGCCTGGAGGATCCATCTGAGCAGCCGGGTGTGAGGTCCTGGGAGCCTGGAGCAGCCGGTGTTGTTCTGGCTGGCTGTGCAATGACTTATAGCTGCTTCAGAGGTGCCAAAGCACTGTGGGAAAGGTGGAAGAGTTGCCAAGAGAGATGTCTGGCTCTATTTCTAGGACAAAGTCAATGCTTCTGGAAATTCAGATGGAGACACGCATCCCTGGGAAATGTTTACCATCGTTGCTGGCATTAATCTCCCAGAGATGTTGTGTTGGGGAGTGGGATGGCTGGGTTGACTTGCCCTTCCTTGGCACAAGGACTGGGACTGGGCTCTTCTCCCAGTCCCGCAGGGACCCTCGCCCTGAGCCCGGCTTGCTCCTGCCCTGCCCCACGTGCCGGGGAGCCACAACTGCCCGTGGCCCCACAACTGCCCGTGGCCCCACAACTGCCCGTGGCCCCGACCTGCTCTGCTCCTCCTGCAAAGCCTCCTGCCCCGAGGAGCTGTTTTGTGCACTCTCTCCTTAAATACCGTAATGCTTCAACAGATATTTTTTCTACCTCTATGGCTTAACTGAAGATTTTTCATTGTTTTCTTTCATCACCTCAAGCTACTCTTTTGCCTTCAGTCAAGCCCCTTATAAATAATGTCATCCTCACCGCACTTTTGGCTCAGCTATTCTGGGATCCTAGATTGTACTAATAAAACACACATCCCATCTGCAGATCTGAAAAAAGAAAAAAAAMCAACAAACTTTTAAGAATGCTGATGAATTTGGTCTCATGACATTACCTTAAGATGTGTCACTTTAACAGGCAGATCACCACATTGCAAGTCCTGAGCCCTCACACAAAGCTGAAGTCTATATCATATAAAATACTAACGAGATTGGACTAATCACACTTCTTTGTAATGGCAAAATATTTGTTGCTGTGCCTTATCTTGCCCCTTTCAGTACAACTCGTTGCAACTATTTGCTCTGCTTTCAGGCTGCTGTTTGCAAATAGTGACGGAAAAGGGGATGTGAGCATCATTGCACAAACAGCTTTCTGTTTGCGTAGCTGTTTGAGAGCGGCTGTACTGTGCACAAATGCCAGGACGAGCAGAAACAAGTATTTATGAATTATTTACATTTCTTTAGTTGCTGTTCATCATTTGTTATTTTTCTGTTTAAACAATTTGTCCTCTGTTCCAGGAGCAGAAGGAAAGCCAAAATGACTTCAGTGACAACTCAAATATCCTGCAGAATGACTAGTAAGTAGTCAAAGTAAACAACTTATAAAGAAAATACAGCCTGAAAAATTATTCATCCCATCCACACAACAAATTTGTCAGAAAAAGGAATTTCTGTTCTACAAAAAACCCTCGAACTAAAAACCAAAGAGAAGAAAATTTGTTTACTTTTTCCATAGAATAAAAATGTTACAAAAAATAGAATAAAATTTGTGATAATATTGTGGTTCTTTGTTTCTAAAATGTGAGAACATCAGAATCACGYAGAAAAGGAAAGAATTGAATTGAGTCAGCTAAGGAGATGATGTGATGTTTTTTCCTTATCCAAATAAGAGACAAGCACTTTATTTTGACTTTCCCCCATCAAAAATGTTGTGGAAATCGGCGGTTTCCTGTGCAACATTTTGATGAAGATGAAAACCACATTTGCTAACGAATCACCACTCCTGCGACAGCTCTAGTGACTGCTTGCAAGTTACGGGCCTGATCCTGATACCAGTTTCCCCTCAGCATAAGTCTGTTGAGTTAACTGGAGCTACTCTTGATCTACACAAGGCTCCATCAGCTCGGACATACCTCACAGAGGCTTCCTGAGCCGGGAAGGGGCAGTGCTCATCCCTAATTTATTCCCCACTTCTTGTCATTGCTTTGCCACACGTGTTTCTGTCACACACCGCATTTGATTTCATCATTGAAACTGGAGATGGAAAGAACGTAACATGGGTTCCCATCCCCCTGGCCAGAAATATTCCCCACGCTGTCGGTGCAGTGTGCAGCCGGGGATGGAAATGAGTCTGGCCTCACCGACAGCACTACAGCAGCTCAGGGCTTACGTCTGCAAGATATCCCCTGAAACCAAGAAGGCAAACATGGGTCGTGGAGAGCTATAACATTATTGGGTTTGAATATTTGTATTTTAGCTGAGGGGTTTACTGCAAAAAAATAATAACTTGTTTCTAAGCATAGGAGAGAGATAGATATAGATAAAATTGCATTTTTCTGTAAAYAAAAAATGCAGAGAAAAATCTGTTCTTCCTCTGTCCAGCTTAAATATGAGAACAGACTGTARGGTTTATTTTCCAGGTGAATTGTTGGAGCTTTAACTCTATAAATAAGCCTAGCGCCATTGATCTCAATGGCACGAAGCTGACTGACACCTACTGAGGATACATGCATAAGAATTTTTCATAATGAGCTCCTTCTGAGCCCACGATTGCCAGCTGATGTGGCAATTACATAATACGTGTGACTGTGCACAATCAAACTGGGCTAGAAGGGATGCAACCTTTTGTTTTTTAAAAATAATAAAATATTTATTGCAATCAGCTCATATCTCCCAATTTGTTGCCAATTAACTGAAGTGTTTAGCATGCAGCTGATTGAGGCTGCAGCCACAGGGCTGCACTAGGGGAACAAATTGGAGGTTTCTTGCACTGAATTTCTCTCTATTTCATTCTCTCCAGGTAGGAGCAGAACAGCAGGAACCGGGAAATGGTAAGGACTTTCCTCTCCAGGGAAAGACATCTCCAGTCATCAAGAGGAGATGAAGTTAGCAGACAGCTAAAACACCCCACAGATTAAAACTCAAAAGTGCATCAGGCTAAACCTGTGTTGATGAAGAACAGAGATTTTGGCCAATGAGTTGAAGCGGACTTTTAAAATATGTTTATTTTTTTCCAGGAATATTGATTAAATGGGGAGAAAGCAAGAGTGTTGAAACACAGAATGACACCGAGTTTCGAAATACGTTTGCCATGGAAATGCAAGTCTTGATTTTTAGCTGGTCTGGTATATGGTCTATGTTAATCTAATATTAGGGGACCCTGGTATTATGGGACCTCAAGACATGGCGGAATATATACATATTTATACAGCGGCCAATAAAGGACAGGAAAAGTACTGGAGATGATGTCTTTGATGAGTAGAGAGCCTTCCCAGCTGCTGTAGGCTACACTAATGCTGCTGGAAAGACGACTTAGCTGCTTGGCTGGCAAGTGCAGGCTTTAGCGGTAATGYGGCAGCTCCTCTGGAAGTCAGCGACAACAGGATTGCCTTGAATAGGAGCCTTTAATGAACATCTACCCTTCTCCAATGCTTTGCTCCTGGTCCTTTCTGAGTGTGCCTTTCTCCTGGGCCCTAGCAGGATAGCACAGCTGATGTCCCTGTGTACAAGCCAAAAAAAACCCCCAAAACCCCAAAGCCCAAGTTCTTCTAATACTTGAATTCTCACTTGTGTCCCACAGAAGTTGGTTATTTAAATTACATTCACAGCCTTAATGCCTTGATGACTCCTTTTCAGAGCGTTTTCTTCCCACTTGTATATTTTTAATTTAAACTAATGAGCTATTCCTTCATTCCTTCATCCGTGTCAGAGAGCAGGACAGATTCGTTAGAACTCCAGCAAGTTCTGGAAATGAGCTTATAAAATCTTTACTTGGGATGTTTCAGACGAGCACACGCCTGCCAGGGGAAGAGCCAGGTTCTGTGCCAAGAGAAAGAGCAGCCCCTGTTTTTTTTTTTATGGTTTTTGTTCAGCTTGTTCAAAGACTATAATGAGAGACTGTCTCTTCATCAAATCTCTCTAATGGGATCTTTGATCTCCATTAGGAACTGGAGCTCAGCGAGGAGAGAATCAGCATCAGTAACGCATTTCATCTGAACCTCCCCGCTCTGATACAAAAATGGTGATTCATCCCCCAACTAGGCCGTTTTTTCAATGAGCTTGCCATTCATGGGAATTAGGTCTAGTCCATGCTGCTGTAGCTCACATAATTATTAATAAACTGAATGTCTGCATCTAAAATAAAATCAAATCGCATCTTCTTTTCTAAGAATGGCTGAGCAGAGCAAAGCAGACTTTGTTCAAGCGAAGGGATAATAAGAGCAGCCAAGCCCCAGCAGCGTGAACGTTTAACGTGGGCTCACACCAGCAGAGTGTGAGGGGACACGGGACATGGGAGGTGTCAGCAGTGTCACAGCTTCTCTGCTTGCACCCTTGTCAGAGCTGAACTGCGCTGCGTTGAACTGAGCTGGACCTGCCTTGTGTAGCATCCTCCACGGTCAAGGTGTCTCCTTGGAGCTACACAAGTGTTTATTATGAACATGGGAAGAGGGGTGGTGGCTAGAGAACTGGAAGAGGACAGAGAGTGATGCCTGTAGATCTCCCCCCTTTTTCTTACAGTGACCCAATTTCATCAGCCCTGTGATGGAGCCTCTCTCTTTTTACGGGAGATTAGCACTGCATCATCTCTATACAGAAAACTACCGCCAACAGCCACGAGTACCCCCTTAGCACAGGCCCAAGACCTTTTTAGGTGATTCAGGCTCAGGTGAAACTGAGCAGTTTCAGCCCCATCCCTCARTGGGGATTTCAGCCTTCCTAAGGGTGCTGCAGACGTTGAAGCCTGGACCAGTGCCCGCGGTGCGGCTGGAGAGTTCACCCACCCCGGAGTTTAACAGGCTCTAAATCCACGCACACAGACTCGCTCTCCCTGGAAGTGGGCACGGATTGGGTTCGCGACAGCAAAATTTATTGCAGCGTGAACAGCAGGGCAGAGTGGAGAAAGAACCTTGGGAAAGAAACCTCTGGCTGAATATCTTGATCCGCCTCTTCCTATTATTTCRTTGCAGTGTGTATACTGCTGAGGCAAACAATTCTTGCAGAAAAACAAGGAAAAAAGAGTATTTCCATCATTTCACAACTGTTGGTGGAAATTCAGGGAGTAAAAAAAATCCTGCCCTACTGCAGGCATCATTTAAATAAAGTSACTGCTGAAGTTTTGACCGATTACTGGTTCAGAGCCAGGGAGCTTCATTATCAGGTATGGATGACTATGCAGCACTGAGCGYGAGGGAAACCATCCCTCTGGAGCTGTAAATGGGGCAAATATAAAAGATAGCAACCATGGAATTCCTTGGTGCCATTTTTTACAAAGTCGCGTTTCAGAGTAGAAATGTATTTCCTGTGGTCTTTATAGTTTTGAAGAGCTACACTGCTTGCATGACAGCTCTGCCAGTAAATGTACTGAGAAAAGCAATACGAGTATTTAATGTTCAGCAAACTATCACCAGGTGTATGCTTTTACAGTCCATTGCAATCGAAAGTGGAAGAGTGTTTTTTTTCACCTAGGGGTAAAAATAAGTAAATCTGACACAAACTATAGTGTAAGAGAAGGAGCTCACGGTTTCTTTAAGGAAAGAAAGAGGTAGCACATAAAAACAAACAGTCACTTGCAAACATGGTATTGAAGCAGATACTTGCTGCTTTGCTCCATCAGGGTGCAACCCTTTGTATACTTCCCACTGCAACATTATTTCTGATAAATTATTGAGATARGAAAGATATTTTAGCCTCCCAACCAGCTCAGGCAAATCATTAAGTGCATCAAACCCTCTACTATTTTATCGAACCTGAAAACATTTTTTAAAATGAGAGAGAAATGTCTGCTTTTAACACAGATTTTATCCTTTTTACATTCTTCCCAAAGCCCTCTCAGGACTTGGGGAATTTTATCCATTGTTCGTGGGGCTTTGGGTTGGGTTTTTTTTTAAGACAATGTTGAATTATTGAAAAACAGTAAAATATTTATTATCTGATCAATAATACATTGGATGCTCTTCTACTTATTTTTATTATTGACAGAAGCAACTTGGCCGCCTGAGATGAGAATACACTAAGATGAGGCAGATGTTGCTGTAATCAAGGCAACAGGGAATTGGATATGAGGTGGCCACGGGCTGGGCTGTGGACATCCTTCCGCACTGGTGAATATTCAATCTCTCTGGAAAGAGGTGCTTCATCTCCTGCGGAGGAGAGTGTTGCAACATGGGGTATGTACATCCTAGCGTCAGAGTGTACGTTACAGCCAAAACAGTCTCTTGTCAGGCAGTAAGAGGCAATCATGGAGTGACATTCCTGATACGTATCTTTCCGAGAGCGCTGTTTTGAGATGGAGRTGTCCTGGCTGGCTCAGAGAATTCGATCTCGCAGGTGGCACAGCTCAAGGGACATCTCTTTTGMTGAACAAACCTGCGCTTGCATTTTGATGGACGCCTCTGTGCAAGCACACGGGYTTGTGCAGGGATACACGTAGAATATATGATGTGTATGTCTGTGCAGAGGATCCAGATTTGGTTTAAAGCTGTTTTAAAACACAAATGAGAAGAGAGCAATAAATTAAAAAGAAAAAAAAATATAAGGCAAATTAAGGAAATCCTTGGAAAATTTAAAACGCACAGAGACCAAGAGAAGTGATATGCATCCCAGGATGATAAAGGAACTACCAGATGGAGTCACTTACTTGCCTTGACTTATTTCTGAGAAACTGTAGGTATCTGAGGAGCACCAGAAGAAGGGAAAAATGCAAATATTGACCTACTCATCAGAAATTAGAGAGAGAATGACACAGTCAGTTACCATACACCGAATTCCTAAATCTGAAACAAATATTAGGAGATAAATATTTCTTTGAGGGTGGGTTTGTACAGAAAAAATATTAATCTTGCAGACAAATTCAATATCTTATTAAAATAGAATTACAGTTACTAGCTGAAGGGAATGTGGTAGGCGTAGTCTATGTGAATTTTAGAAAAGCATCCGATGCAATCTCTCATAAAATTTTAATCTCGAAATAAATTAAAACTGGCTTTGATATAAGCACAGCTACACGGATCCATAACTGGCTAAAGAAACATAAAAGTAAGAATGAAAAGTGGCATTTACAATGCACTGGAGGAAGTAGTCTTTCTTAATGCAACTCCRATAAGAATAATTGGCCTTATTTATTATCTCCCTAGCAATAGAGAATAGGAAGCGTAACGGCATGTTGCCAGACTAAACAGGAAGGCATATAATGGACACAAACATTGGGAAAGAAGTAATATAGTGTGTTTCTGCCCATGGTGGACAGTTACAGCAGGCAGATAAGGTGCTTTAAATTCATGGCTTTGCTTACTCAGAGGTACCTTGGGCAGGCAGAGACTAGCGTTGCAGTCAGCTCTCCTATTTTAAACCAACAAGCATGCAGGAAAGTTAAATGCTTGTCTTTCATGAGCAGTAATGTATGTGATATTCATGATATTAACATAGTTATTGGTGTTTTCCCTTAAATTGACATAGCCTGCAAGAAGGAACCTGCTGTGACTCATTAGGAGGTCCTGGGGGACTGGTGCCCTGTTGTGGCTTGGGGCTGGACTGCTTTTCACCCATCTGCCTTTTGGGGAAAGCTAAACTACTCTCCCCTTTTGGTGAGCCCAAACCAGATGGGACTAGAGTTGTCAGTAACCTGCCTCATAAAGAAGATGTACAGACCAAGGTGTAAAAAGGTATTGGCGAGTTATTTTATAATGCAGTACTGTGATTCTGGGATTTGGGACTTGTTTTAAAACTCTTTAATTAATCCATATGCACAACAGAGGGATCCCTTGCTAGTTTGCCTGGGAAAGAAAAAAAAAGAAACTTCAGAAAGTTCTGGGCAGAGCAAAAATTGAGCTGGAAAGTCCAGATGAGWCAGAAGTTGGTATCATCTCTGCACAGTGGTAATTGACTTTGAAGACACTATTCATCTGAATTACTCAGTTCACAAGGATTCCCATCCTTTCCATCTTCACAGAGGAATTCGATAAATTCAAGAGTAAAGATGTGCAAAGAACTGATTTTTCTGTCTGTTGCACAACCTGAATACGGAAATGTAAAAGGAAATCATTTCACATTAACCTGAAGCGATTTATAAAATTCATTTAGTGAAATTAAAGTAAATAATCTTTCTCATGAAAGAAAAGACTTTCATTATTCATTTTTAAATTATTTTAAAATAAAATAGATGTCTTATTATTCTATAACTTAAAAATTCTTTGTTCAAAGACGTCAGGAATAAATACCCTAGTTTAGATTTTTTTTCCTAAGGATTTCTTTTTCCGAAACAATTTCTCAAACCAAAATATRTTAGGAAAATCTTTTCTTCAACTAGTATTCCCATCTTTCTCATGGGAAATATTCAGAGGAAAGCCTTCCCCAACTTCAGCTGATGCTGGGTGCTCCCAGATCTTTCTTTACTTTGTACAACATGAGGTACACGGATGGGCACTGCTCTCTCATAGCTATTTCTTCTGTAAAGCCTCAGCCTCCCCAGCGCGGGGGAGGGGGCAGGACCGCAGAGGCAGGCGGTGGTGACCCCCAGTGCTCTCCGCGGCAGCACCTCCCCCAGAAGCGGGGGGTCCCAGCCTACCGCTGCGTGACGGGGGCTGAGCCTGCGCCGCTGATGCCGGCTGGTACTGCCACTGACCCCCCTTCCACATGGCTTCTGGGGATCATTTCTCACTTCGGGTGAGCTGCGTGGTGCAGGGGGAGTTCCGAGATTCGATCACAGAAAAGACCTCCGCGGTGGAGATGTTTCAGASCCCGGCTGTAGCTGTGGAAGTCTAYTTCAAATTCATAGAGACCTTCACAGAGGTTCCATCTCTTCCCCACCATCCTCTCAAGCCTTCTGTGCTGAGGCTCCCATCGCAACTTGGCCAAAAGCCGAGCTCATTAGCACCCGCAGGGAACAAGTTCATTAGCTCATGTTCAGCTCGGTGGAAAGCAGGGCTCTGGGCTCCTGCGAGCAAGCCCGTATTGGTGTTACACCACAGCCACGTGTCTGGTGCTCCATCTTCCTGCACCATAAAGCACCACTTGTCACATCTGGAGCTCCCTGCTCCAGCAGCCTTTACTGCATTCGTCATTTTGATGCCTTGTTCCAGGTTTTAAATAGCTGCGAGTCCCCTATTGCTCATTAGCAGGCTCAGAGAAATGGYTTTTATAGACCCATGTATTAAACAAATAAAAGACGTCAAGGAAACTTAAAAACACATCCAGCTGCTTGCAAATTTACTGCGTGAACATTAAACTCTCATTAAATGTACTTTTATAAAGGGTGGCTTTATTTTTTGAATCTGAATACCTGTGACAGCGGGAAGTGGGGTTATCGAAATATACTGGCTAAATGAGAACATTTACTGGCATAAAGTTTATTGGCCACATCTCAGTGACAATGCAGAGCATGCCGGGTGTTTTGTGGGCTGTCACACAGGAAGGTGCTCTCGGCCTCGCTAACAGGGAGTTTATGAAGCAAATAAACATTTTCTTGCTGCCTGGCTTCCTTGCTTCCCCCCCGGCTTTTTGTCTCCTAGGAAGGGACGCTAAAAATTTCAGGACACTAAAAATTTCACTATTTTATCAAGAGGATGTCTTCGTACATCGTGAAATAACCTAGTCTCCAATCTCACATTTTGAACTTTGAAGTAGGTGAAATAGTGACTCGCCACCCCACCGCACGCAGGGGCACAGCCCTGAGTGGGGGTATTGCCGCTGCGGTGCGAGCCGCAGGACCACCAGCAGCTCCCACCAGTCCTGCACAGAAACGCCTTGAAACCAGACATTTCTGCCTCTTGTCCTCATTTCAGCCAARGCCAAAGGTGCCCCACGAGAAGCTTTGCAGAAGGGCTGGCTGTTACCTGGCTCCGACAGCCTGCTGTGCTGGCAGAGGTCTTTACGGACACTCACTCCAAGACACAGCAGTGACACCCGTGGTCGCACCCCTCCTTCCCCTCTCACTGTGGAGGTGCAAAGGCAGAAAAGGGAATCTGCTCACTGTGGCATATTTACTCATCAGACGCTATATTGATATGGACAAATGTGAGCAAACAGAATTGGTTTATTCTATATTTGAATTTTTATCTGCAAGAATAATCCATTTATTAGTGAATAATCCGGGCTATTAAATAATAAAATCCCTTCTTTGACTCTGAAAGTCACTGAGCCTTGGAGTACAGGCGGCAGGGAGAGGACGCTGGGCAAGCCCTRGGAGGTGCTGGTCTTCTTCTTCGTCCCTCCAACTGGGAGAGATGTGGTGAGAGTGGGGACAGACCTGCACTCTGACCTGATGTGGCCATACTCATTTCCCGATAATAATATTTTTTCTAGTATGACTGATATATATATTCCATTTCTTGTTGCAGAAGTAGAAAGTGATTTGATAGCAGAAGAAAGAGTTTATGTCTTTGGGACCCAATTTTCTGAATATTGCACAAAAATGTACATGGAATTCTTGGCAATAATCTAGATTTTCTACGCAAATTGGGTCACTGTGTGTGTAATTGCTCTTTCAATGCATAATTGCCCATGGGCAGGTTTTGCAGAAGATCATATCAACTGCATGTGCAGATAAGTCCCACATTTCTATTCACTTCAGGAAACATGCACAAGCAGGAATTTAAAACCAGACACCCAAGAGGGATGAGGACTTCTTAGTGGTCTGGAGACAATGAATGTTCAGGCTGTAATCAGCAGGTAGGATTTTGTGAAGATTATGAACCTGAGAAACCAAAAAAATATTTGTGATGCACGTTCRGGATATCCCGTAGCAGAGACAGGCACCCGGAGAGGGACAGCAGGAGCCAACCTCAGATAGCGATTGCTGTGCTTGGACAGCATGGCTCATATAACCCTTCCCTCTTCTGCACAGCGCAAGCCAAGTGATGTGCAGAATACGAGGAAAAGATAAATACTCCTTCTTGGGTTTTCATTCTTTGTGTGAATACTGAGATGGGGAGGGACCGAAGCAGTTCCCTTCAAGCGGCATGGATTTCCAAGGACTCAGTGTGTTCAGGCCTGTGGGACATTGCAGCACCCTGCCCTTTCTGGGACGGATCTGAATTTCAGACTACCCTGTGCAGGCCCCTTTATCAATGAACACCCCTTAATCACTTTGCAGGGAGGATGATATCCCGTTTCTCAGCTCTCACAGAAGTCTGCTGCTCCATTCACGGCAGAGACCAGAGCCTGCGGACAATTAAGCCCATGCTTAACTTTAAGCACATTTGTTTTCTGTTCCAATTAGTACAAATGCTCATTACTTAAGAGCTTTGCTGAAATGGATCCAAAGCACCTGAATGGCAAGTATGGGAGAGGCGCTTTGATATCACAATTAGAGAAAACCTGCTCCAGTGCCTTTAAGGAATTTTCACAAAACTTCTGTGAGTTTTCACCAAAACCTCAAGCCATTTTCCCTTCCACAATCGTTCTACCTAACTTTTAAAGGCACTTTTAGTGAAGATTTACTGATAGAAAGCTTCTACTGAGTGCATTTGATCGCTCCATATTTCAGAAACAATGTGGGAATGGAAAAATTTCTCTCTTTAGGCTCCATTATCTTAGACTCCTATTGTCAGCATAGAGTTATAAAGAACCAATACTACCCTTAAAACACTGAATAGCTTAACTGCTCAAAACATAAAATGAAAGCACTAAACATATCAGTTTTGTGTAAAAAACGTGCACCTTTTCCCTTGTAATAAACAAATAGATAWATAACAGCAACCAAAATAAAACAGGTAAATGCTTTGGCTCCTCTCCTTGGAGTGCCGGGCTCTAACTGCCTGCTGTATGAAAAAACATCATTTGCGTTGACTTTAGCCTCCGCACCGGGAACGAGAGCTGCCATCTATTCACAGGCTCCGGTGGCAGAGTGGGTCATTTCAAGGGTTAGCAGTGCAGGAGATATTGTCTCTGAAATTGGGGTCCCCTCGACAAGTGAGCACGTCCAGCAGAGCTGCCGGGGAGCTCAGCCTGCTCTCCAATTTTCTGTTGCAGTCACGATCATCCTGTTGACGATTAAACTCTTCTGGGCAAACCGTGTCCATTTGTGATAAAATTGATAAGATAAATGATTTTTCTAGACAAAGGAAATGCAAGATATCTCATCTATCTGGACCAAAGACATCATTTGATATAGTGCCACATGGGAAATTATCAGCTCAACTGAAAGCGCTGAGAATTTATACAGGAACTGTAAAGTGGGTACAGCGCTGGCTAAAGGGAAGCCGCTGACAGGGAACACCGAAAGGGGAGTTATCGCTCTGAAGTCAGGTTACCAGTAAACATCCCCGAGGATCAGGAGTGGGACTGAACATATTTCATTTCTGTAATGACCTTGGAAGGGAACGTATGAGTGTGCCAATGACACAGCTCATGCGATGGCAGGAGCATCGTCAATGCAAACCAGGATGGGGCTATTAACTGAGGACTGACCTTGAAAACTGAAGCAATAGAAAATGGATAAAATACAATAATATATAATGTATGGACAAGTACTTAAAGAGCAGTAGCGAGAATTTCAGCTATTTGTTAGAAATGACTGAGGATGAGAAAGACCGGAGTGCACTTGGACGTCACAGGTTAACTATTAAGTGCCAATTATAYGGTCTCAAGACAAAAAATTATCAGATATACCCAAGTACAATTTCCAGTTAAGGCTGGAAGTCTAGGGAAGCACTAATTCAATTTTGAAAAGGTTGGTCTGACCTCATCAGAATAGTGTGCACAGTTCTCTTCCCCCAAGTGTGAGTGAAGAATCCAAACAGTCCAGTAAGGGGATTTAGGACAACCAGAGGAATGCAAGGACTACTCATCTGAGAGAGGAAAAAAGCACTCAGTTTACTTAGGTGAAGACTGGGAGTGGAACATATGGGGAGGCAAACACCCAAAGGAGAAAATTGCTGCTGAAAAGAAATAACAGTGATGGGCATGAGGACAAATGGTTTAAATAAGTCAGGAGTTAATTTAGGCTTGAAATTAAAAGAAAGTCTATATAGCAAGAAGTGGGGGCAAAACCCTTTAACAGCCACGTAAGGTGAAGCGTGAACAGTGTATTACAAAGCTTGTTTAATGGAGCTGCAAGAGGCCAACAGGACCTGGGTGTCAGGACCAGGGAACATGTTCCTATGTGATGTTTTTGGGAAGGACCGGGCACCCTGAGCATCGTGGGCTGGACTATGCTGTGTAATGGCAGTCCAGGTGCACGTRAAGAAGATTTTTATCTATAGGGAAGTTTGAAGAACAGGTGCAGTTGATAAAACATACATCTTTGAAGGTAAGCAAGGGAATTTGTGTCTGAAGAAAACTWCTATTTGGCATTATCATTTTACACCTGGTTTTAAACAGTTAAGCCATCCAGTGAAGGAGGCAAAAATCATATCATGAGGGTTACCTGCCTGGTCGCAGGCTGTGTGTAGCAAACAGCCCTGACGGGCAGCCTGTGCGCACCCGGGAGCTCAGCACTCCTCAAAGGATTCAGAGGATACTTACAGAAAATGCACGCTTTTGCCAAATCTGGACTCAGGTCATGAATGATTCATGAACAGAAAACAAGGCTACATTCATCAGATAATTTATATGTAAACCACTAGTTCTACCAGCTACAGAAATAAGCCCAGATCCCCATAGGTCAGGGCCATAATGAGCCGCTAGCAGTGGGAAGGATGCCCTTATATTTATGCCCTGTGATATTTTCCCATTAGCCTCTCGCTAATCCCTCGGTTGCCGGCGCAGGGGATGGTTTTGCTGTTTATCAGCATGGACCATCCTGGCTGCCAGCAGCTGATGCATGGACTTTGCTGGGGTTTGCTCCCCCAGTGCAGTGGTGTCAGGCTGGGCTGGGGGTGCCGAGCTTTGATTTGAGCAGCGTTGGCAGAGCTCACTGAAAGCCAAAAGCCAAAATCCTCATTCCCACCATAACTGGGCTGTGCTGGGTGGATGGGGACCATGGGCATGCTGGCTGAGCTTACGTCTATTGCAGTTTGCTGGGACAGAAAGAGGCTTTGAAGGCTTCCCGTCGGCAAACCTGCTCTGTGACAGAGACCAAGGACAGTGGCACTCAAGCACTGCACATGTAAAAGCAGAGTATTTTCATAGAGATTTAAAGGCTGGAGCTTTAAGCTGCAGCCCACGTGCTAGAGGGTGCCAGGGGCTCTGCGGGTAGACAACACTAATTGCTGTGCTCGTGTTAGTCTTGCTAACGTCCGTTCCTTGTTATAAGTGCGGTCCAGGGTCACCAAAAACTTTGCATGAATTCCACACCACTGCAATGGGTAATTAACTGCACCTGGAGAAAGAGGAGATAAGAGACTTCAGGTCTCTGTTGGAGTTTGCCATTGCCCTGCCTAAGAGAACCCCAGTCTTATGGAGCTACATAGTTCCTCCAAAATCAGTCATCTTTCTCATCTGTYCTGAGGTCCGTTCGTTAGAGTCCTGGCTCTTTCTGTTCACTTTCCCTGTGAGGCAAGCATTTGCCCAGTGGCTGGTCGACTAGCAAACAAAATAATTCTATTTAAAAACACATTTTTARTAACCTTCACCAGTATTGATCTGACAGTTCAGTTGCAGCATAGTCCTGAACCTGCTGCAGAACGTAATAACAGAAATATATTTCACCCTCAAGTAAATGTCTTGAAACCTATGAAATTTAACTGAATGTGTTCACCCACCTCCACTCACCTTGTACCAAGCAWCTCTACCAATCAGCTTTTTTAAACCTCTTTCTTTATAGGAAACTAGGCCAGATGGACAGTTGGTCTGACCCAGTAGTGCTGCTATTTTTTTTATTAGAAATAGGCTGGGTTAATAGAAAATTTGTACTAACTTGCTGCTGGAGCTGCTCCAAGGCTGTGCACCTGCAGCAGTAAGACCAGAGGGGAACACACGTTCCCTGCGAGGACAGGCTGCGAGAGAGCTTGGCATCCCTTCTGCATTGCTTGACCCCCAGGAGGATTTCACAGGAGAGGCAARAAGTCTTGTACTATCAACGGGCAAACTAGAAAAACCTGTCACTCAGATCTACTTGTGGATCATCCATCTTGGATCTAGGAAGCCAGCCAAAAGGCTTTATGGGCGTTAATAACGGGAGTGTGATCTAACACTCGGCTTCCTCCCGACCTTGAGGAAAAGCGTGTGAGATGACCCCGCTGCGCAAGCCGAGCCACATCGGGAACCACAACTACCGCCCTCTGCGTTTTGTCTAGATTGCCCTGCTAGAATTATCTAAATCAAAATCAGTTTTGACCCATTTGCTCACATGTAGGACTCTCTGCTCCGMCTCACCGTGTGCTCTGCCGTGTGCTGCACCTACCGCGCCGTGCCCCGTGGCTGCCCGGGGAGCAGCACTGTCCAGCTACCACAGCCGCCTCACTTTCTGCAGAGTATTATTACTTTTCTATTCCCTTTGTCCTGTTCCTCTTGCATGTGCATACAGACAACTTTGAAACTTCTCAGCTGACTGGTTTCCTACTTAGCTGGTTCTCCCAATATGGCTTTCCAAATTGCTTCCCTTTGCATTTGTCAGGCCTTTTGTTATCATCAGCTTTCCCTTCTTCATGCTTCTTTCATGGACGGTTTCCTTCCTCCTCTGTTACTTCTAGATGCTCCCTGCTCTATCCATCCCTCCTACCCATCCATTTAATTTTAAGCTCACTGCAACAGTTTTTTCCTCACACCACTGCATTGATTCCAGGCCTCCCTAGCAATTTTTAAGAGACAACCTACCTTTGCATGTAGCTTATATTGTCAAATGTATTAAATTTTCTCTTCTGAATAGAGGGTGCGTAGAGTTAGGAGGGGACCTTTTAGACAGATCCCTCACATGTTCTTTCTGCTGTCCAGATGTGGACAGATGTGCTGACCTTCTCCTTAGCAGATACATCAGACTGTCTCTTTTGGATAATTTCAGAGAGCATTGATTGCTGAGATCTGATAATTCCCTGATTTTGTAGAAATGAATTTTATTTGCTACCAAGAGTTTCCTGTGGCATTTGCTTTCAAAGGCATTTTGTATCTGCCTGTATCTGCTATGGATTTTCAGTTTTCACATCCATATGTTAAGATGGAAATAAAAAAAGMAAAAATGCCCTTTTTGATGCTAAGCTGCAGAGTTTCAATAACCAAATATTTTTTAAGGTGGCACAGGCAATGGCCATCTTCTAATTCACAGCATTATTTCCTTTCTGAAATCTCCGTGGCACAGGAGATTGTTGCTGCCAACATATGTGAAGAAGTTTGTTGATTGTCATCCCTACCTTCCAAAGCTGTTCTTGAGTTTGAAACTACTGCAGTGATTGCTAAGCTTGTTTTCAACATGAATATTATCAGTATTTTCCCCACAGTTCTGCACAGCCTTCTGGTCCTCACTTCACTGTTGGCTAAGCTGTCGTTTACAAGAGTGATGCTGTCATTATAACATCTGATATTTTTTTTAGTATAGCTATCATTGAAAGCACATTGTATATTTCATAAGGAAACTTGTTATTTATTTCTTGCAGTGAAGTTGGTGGCAATGCCAAGTACTAGGTGTGGGAGAACTCACCTCTGACTTCAGCGTTGCTGTAGCATCAGGCAAACTACCTGCCGCTGCGTTCACCCTGACCTTGGGATGGCACCTGACAGAGGGCACATCGTTGTTTGTATTGTATTACACCTCCAGACACCCCAGATGCACTTGCAACACTGTCAAGAGCTTTTTGCAATCTAGAAGTTGTATGATGATGCTTCCCTGAGCCTAGAGACTGGTCTGTTGATTACTGGAGTTTTTTTATTACAATCAATGCTGTTTTGATTTGTTAATATGGTAAACATATGCCCTTCTGGGTCAAACTATGATACTCCTCCAGCAGGGCTTACCATAACCAACTCTTCTATTTTGCAGAGAAAGGCACTGCAGAAGACCTTCCCAGTTTACCAGACGTTGTTTCTTTCCTATTGTGACCATAGAGCCATTTTGCTGTTTCCTTGCAGAGCTTTGCTGGCCCCAGGTTTTGCAGAGCAGCCAGGTGTTTTTCTCYGTGCTTCCATCCCAGCAAATAGTCACTATTTCAGCAACACTGATGGACTTCAGCTTCAAGAAAACCGCTGTTGAGTTTTCTGTGCAGTGTTTCACTGCTGTTTTTCTTAATGCTGGAAGTTTATTTGCCAGTCAATAGTTTCATGTAGTTTCTGCCTGTTTAGTGCTTTTTAAAAGTGGTTTGGCCACTTCACCTTTTGCTTTTTGCTGTTAAAAATTTGCCTTTGTTAACCCCTAAGAGGCGCTCCAGCTGCAGTAACCTGACAGTAAGGACCTTAGCGAGCGGATGAAGTGTCTTCCTGCCACTTCTTTGAGAAGCTACTTTGGCTTCATGATCCATCTCCTTCCTCTTGTCTTGGCTTAAGTGACACTTTCCAGCATTGTTCTTTGTTTTATGGAGAACTTCTCCCGCTGCTTTTGTGAGGATATTTTGGATAAGCTGGTGTTGCTGTTCCAACTCATTCACACATATGACGACCTCACCTACCCTGACTTTAGGTTTACTTGCCTGTAAACTAGCAGCGGTTGTTAGTGGCTGATAGCATCCTGCAGGAAGACCTGTAAATCAAAGCCTTTAGCACCTGATTTATTCTTCAGTTCAAATTGAAATTGATTCTGTGCTTGTCTTACAGCCTTTCACTGTCGATTTTGCTAATGAATTAGGATTTTATTTGTTTTTTAGTTTAATCCTAAACCTTTCCATGCAAATTATGATTCCTTCTAGCTTCATTCAGTCTGTACCAGTGGTCATTTTGCAATTGCAGCTGTGATAGCAGGGTAAAAGTCACCAGTCTTTCACCATCTTGATTTTCCTAATCAAGACTGCTATTTGATTGCTTTTCCTCACAGTGGTTGATTTTTCCCAGCTGAAATCTCCCATTGTTCAGAGGAAGTCAGGCCTGGATTTTCATTAGAGACTGCAGAAACTAAAGACCTGACCCTTCCTCTCATCCCTGGAGCTCTTCGTAGGTGTGTGATGTTAGATAAATTACAATCAGCTAACTGGATACCAGTGTATAAGCAATTATTCTGACACGCAAATTACTGAAAATTATTAGTTGTGTGGACACTGTACTAAAACCTAGATCAGGTATATAACCTAAAGATTTCAAACTCACTGCAAACTTGTACGGAAGTATTGCTACACCCAGCAGGATTCCCCTACTAGAAGTAAATGCAGCTCCAGAGAAGCACACCAGCTGATGTTATATTGTCTTATGGATTCCAGGGCTCATCATAGACCCTACAGGTTTATCCAGTGCAGCATCCTTGGTATTTGCCTGCCTACTGGGATCATAGGGCTGCTGCCTCTCCCTGGATATGTCTCAACCAAGGCTATGAGCAGAGCAACCTATGTTCTCCTTGATGGTGTCTCCAATGCTTGGGCAGCCCCATAGCCCTGCAGCTGGGAGGTGTAGTTTGTCTCTTCAGCTCCCACAAGAGTCTCAAGAACTGAACCCACAGACTCGTGACATAAACCTATGAAATCTTCTGAAATCAAATATAACCTTTTTATGACTTTACAAACTCTGAGGAAGAGTTACTGCCTAAAATAATCCAGTGGCATCCAGTCAGAAGCAAGCAGCCCAAATCAAGTCTCATTGCCTCAAATGAGTGGCATGTAGAAAAACTCTTGGGTGTATAAAGAAACTCTTACAAGTAGAAGCAATGTGCTAGAATAGTTATAAAAAAGGGTGAAAGCTAAAAGTTATGTCGGGGTTGGTTGATTTCTCTTTTGCTCTAAGGGCGAAATTCAACACTCCACTGATGACAATGTTGGATTTCCTGCGTCCAGTAAATACCCACGTGGGAGAACAGCATCACTGTCAGCCTTCTCCTTCAGATCACTGGGAGAAAGGCTAAGAGTGGACCAACTGCTGAACCTCAATTTTAGATRCTTTAAATTACTTTGGCATGCAGTTTGGGTAATAGAGGAAACGCTATACCTTGCTGCCTCTGCTGTACCTATTCTGTTGATAATTTTCTTTCCCAGTGTTTTGAAAGTGCCCCCTTCCCCCATCCCTAATTGCGCGTTAAAGCATGACATGCCAGTTGAAGCTATGTGTGCAGCATCTGCTCTCCTCCCCCTTGTATCACATGTGCAGACTCTATTTATAGCAGGAATGAATTTTTGTTCTTATGCATCATTCCATCCAGCAGAAAGCAAAACAGAAGGAGAAGCCGGTGCAGGAAAAAGCTCCCTCAAGTCAGATTTTCAACAGAGAAAGGAGGAACAACCTCCTCGCCCTTGCAGTGCTCTCAAACCCCACAGCCTAAATCCAGAACCATACGCTGGCTACTGTGCAATGCCAAAGTACCTCTTGGAGGCCACCATACCACAGTAATGAGCACATTCGAATTGAGCCAAGTGTATTTAGTTTTTAGAAGACTGGCATAAGTCATCTTTATTGAATATAATTTAGTTTTAACATATTGCTCTGTGCTTGAGTTATTATCTTCACTGTGCTTGGAGAAATAAATTACATTGAAGCCTTTATTTTTGACCTGTGACATTAATACACGCCATGGATAGATTCCAAAATCTTATCAGCTTTGGCATGGCTATTAAATTACAGTGGTGAACAAACCTCTTTAGAAATGAAAAATGCTTTTGGAGCTTTGACCTTTTACATTTCAATTCGTAAAGAGCCCAGTGCAAATGGGAAATGCTGATCAAAATCCAGTTACTTTAATCTTGTGGGGTGTCCTTTCTGCAGAAGAAAAGAACAAAATGTATCTTTTTGCTTTGTAGCCCTTCAGATCTTGACACCAAAGTTTGCCTGGAACTATGAGATTTGGTGCTAGAAAGCAGTGCTTATAAGTATAGAACATAGCAAATTAGAGTCACAGAATTTCCAAAGAGAAACCTACTCCAAGATAAAGATATGAATTAAAATTGGACAAAGGCACACAGCTATTCTTCTGGCACACGGTCTGTCTTAATTGATGTGCAGAGAGTATGTGTGAGGGTTCTGCAGTATTTTAACCTCCACTCCAGCTCTTCCCTCAGAGCGCACCGAGGCTTCATCTGTTTGAAAGATGGGGAATTGAACCAAAATTGGTATTTTAGGTATTCTTAAGCCAGTTAGCAGTACACCAAGATTTGGGTCATTTTCTCACTTCTCCCACTGTGGCTTCTGTATTCACAAAACCATTTTCCCTTTTCCWAAAACTCTGCCTTTTTCCTCGTGCAGCACATGGTGATGTGAAGCCTGTAAAGTCAGATGGGGAATTAGACTGGGGTCAAAGGACAGAGTTTAGAAAACATATTGCAGAGCTGTATGTATCAGCTTGGGTGGAGTAAGCTGGAGATATAGGTCTCTGTAGCAAAATTAACTGGTTTGCAGAAAATATTATTCAGCATTCCCCATGTTTTTTACCTTCTGCTGCTCTTTTCAACCACGTGAAGCAAATGGTTTAGCTGTTTGTACTGATGGAGGTAGGACAAAGGTGTCCCCAAATCTCTCCAGGAAACYGAAGACACCACATGCTACACAGCCTCTGTAGCACTTTTAGAGTGGTGCTGAAAATTAATTCCTTTCTCATCAGTTCTCCTGGCTAAGCTTGCTTTCAACATTATTTAATAGTGCTTTATGTATTTCTGACAATTTTTGGAGAGAGATGATTTTTCTTCTGCTGATGAGAACAAAATGCACAAGTTACATGTAAATTAATGAATACAGCTGGACAAAGACCCATACAGACTTGTTGTTCCTTATTAAGCTTTAATTAAACTGTAGCACTATAGAGATGCAGAGGAGTTTCTGGATTGTGATGTTTCAAGAGAGTAATTCCACCGTAGAACATCCATCAGCAACGCTCATTTACATTCCACTTTAATCCCATATTACCTTTTCATAGWCAGTGAAAATCTTGACAACCAAAAGAAGGAACTAGCTAGTTTCTTTTGCTGAATCAGGAAAAAAGGTATGGACACAACTGCCTGGGGCATAGAGAGGTTCCTACAGTTGTGAATGCAGAAGTGATAATTGAGTATACTGATGCACCAAATGGGACTTACACTTCTAAATGTGTAATTACAGGCCAATAAACTGACCAAGAGCAGGTTTGCAATTAATATTTTTTTTTTTTGTTACAGGTACAATATTGGACCTAAAATTATGGACAGCAAGTAGTTAACAAGTATGCAAGCCTGGTCTATTAGCCAGACAGCTAAAATAAAGCACCGTGCTGCAGGAAAAGCCTAATGTATGTTAATTGAATGCCAATTGATTAAACATATTCATTGAGGTTTCACATCTAGGTCATAAGTAATCTATCTATTACATACTTGTTAAACCTCATTAAATAATTGCCTAGTGGTATTTAACATGCAATAAGTATCCCCTGAAATTCAACTAAAATGTATTCTTGCATCTGCTTAGGAATTCGCCTAAGTGAATTGATTGAAGAATGTTAAAAAAAAAAAGAATGTTAAATACTCCATCTGAAGTTTTTAAATAAAAGAGATCTGCTGTACAGTAGTGCAAGATATTCCAGTAAGTCTGCTAAAAGACATATAGTATCTGCACAATTATCCATGTAATACTGTGCAGAGGGAAAGGATTAGTCACTACAAAGCGGTGCTCAGGAACGGGAAGCTGGAGTCTGCAGGGCAGAAGCAGAACTTGTAATGCCTGGGTAGGGAGAGACCCTGGAAGAATTTTCCAAGGTAAAAGGACCTGGAGTTGCAAACTTTATTTTTATTTTCATAGGTGAAAAACAYTTGCTACAAATCGAAATGTTTATCCACAGGTACAAGGCTCATTCATGCCACTTGTTGCTTTTGAATTATTATTACCGTCTTGCAGTTACAGGCTCTCGAGCAAAACAGCTCGAGTCACCTTACAAACATAAATTAAAGACTCGTGGGGTCTGTGAGAGGCAGTCACTTYATATCATACATTGCTCATCGAAGGCATGAGTAAACTTTGGCACCGAGTTTAAATGATTTGCCTAGGCTGTCTCAGAAAAATCAATGGAGAACATCAGTAAGAAAATTCAGAAATACATACCTTTCACCTACGGCTGTGTCAGGTAACTTGTAGCACTCACTTTAGCCTGAATTTGTAAACTGTTTCTGTTCCTCCAGAACAGACACTACATCCGAACTTGAAAACTTTCCACTCCTGTTATCCAAATGCATGTGGCTGCCCTGAAGCCACAATTAATAACGGGCAGCAAACAAAAAAAAAAAAAAAAAAAGGAAAGTTTATCAGCTACAGCTTAAGTTTTGATGGATTACTGAGACAGCTGGTTGTGGCACAAACGACCAGCATGTGCAATTTATGATGCTTTCTTCTCTGCTCAGCATGTTGGACCAGGCTTTTGCCGGAAGGGTTTTATTCTTCACAGGGTCTTCCTGGAGAGCCTCTCTGAGCCCGAAGACAAGGCAAAAATGCTCCCTTGCCTCCTCACTCCCTYGGGGTTATTTCCAGTCACCAGGGAGTCCTGGGGACATCCGAGCAGGAGAAGACACTAGCACCTCTCCCACCCCACACAGACCTGATCTTGGAATTAAACTGCTTCAATCAAGCCGTGGAGCAATTCWGAGACTGATTCCTAAAAGACCAGAAAGACAGAAGTGTGACCATGACTAAGAACACTAAATATTTAGGTTTTTTCTGAGAGGCATTTGGTATTTAATAGAGATGAGCTAGAAATTTAAATTCATATGAGCTGGAATCTAAAAATTTCAGATGAGCTGAAATCTAAATCTGCTGATTTTTCCCCCAGCTTTTTTTTTTTTAAAACTTGTAGGGAATTTCTAGGCAAAATCATAGCAAGAAGGTGAGAGCAAACACATGGGGGAGCACTTAGACTGTAATAGCCAGTAACCAAGTATTCAATACAGCCAGCTAGTGTACCTGAAATTTCCATTTCAGAGGAAAATCTGGCTTTTCAAACCTCCGTTTTGTTCTGAGTAGTTCACCATTTCCCAGAAACCAAAACTACCATGTGGAGCTTTCTAAATGCCAGGACCACAGGGTTACACACCCTGTCTCTCTGTGCTTGGAAAGAGAAAAGAGGAAAACTTTCAGAAAGTCTCAGTATCCTTAAAAACAAAGAAATGCTGAATTTTGAAGCCTATTTCCACTAAATGCCATTTTTATTTTACTGCCAGCTCTAGAGTTGGAAATTTATTTCAACAAGCCTTTGCATTTATTTTAGGTTGCCTATTTGCCTAACCATCGGCATGCAGCTCAGCAAACTTCCCTGTTTGGAAAGGTACCTCCTAAAATACAGTTTTGAGACTTAGGTGGGTATTTAGAGCATCCACCATACAAATGAAGCACTTGGTCCCCATAATAAATTGCCTGTATTTGCAGACTTTTCGTTATGTTTATACAGTAAACATTTGTGAAATAGATTTAATGATTTAATTTTTTCAGTACTTGCGAAGATAAGTAATTCAGGAACATTGCTTAATACACAACCAAAACATAAAAACATCCATTAAACAGTATTATATAATTAAGTTTCCATTTAATGATGTTTATGCTTCTGTTTTTAAGCTGGAAATGTGACATACGCACACACTTCATAAAAGATGTGTTGTAAGGTTGTTAGCAGGCAACGATGATAATACTTTGAGTTTCTTTAATTTTGGCATTTTTAAAGAATCCCTTCCTCATTCTCACATAAAAAATTCCAGAATTACCTTCACAGAGGTAAATACCACAATGCTTCCTTCCCTCTGCTGTTCCAGGAATAGCTATTGCCTTTTTGCAGCCATCAGCTCTGCCACAAACCTCTTTGCTAGACCCAGGTGGGGCACCTCCTCCATCCKCACCAGCCTTGCCCACAGCAAGGGACTGGAGAGTGCCGCATTCAATAAAGAGAGAACCGAGAAGGAGGAAAAGGTTTCTTATGCACATACACATACACACGGTAAGGAAATAGCATAGCAGAGAGCATTCCTCTGCCACTTTGCTGGAACAAATAAGTGATTCATAACTGAGGCCGAGGAAGAGTGTGGGTGAAGGGAGAGGAAGGCAGGCGKTTTTTTTACCTATTAAACTGAGGAGCTAATTTTGTCATTGAAATTAGTAATACGTTTGACTTATTTATGTAACTAGTTATTTTTTAATGTTAATATGTTCAGTAACACTCCAGAAATTAGATAAAGGTCTTACAGCAAGCAGCCTCAGATACCAGGTACCAGAACTTTTAGCACATACTGGCTTACGCAGGCGGTGAGTGCTGTGGTCCTYGGAAGTCTACGGGCAGGCTCTTGTGCCTACACAGCCTCCCTGGATGCTCACAAGGCTGTGTTTATGAATGTTTTCAAATGGCAAATAAAAATACGTGTCCTTCCATCACTAATGTTTATTTATAGTCARTAGGATTAATGGAAAATTGGTATTATGATAATTTAAGAGTGGATTTTATGGAAAAATAGAAAGATGTGGTAGCATTTGCATGCGTCATGTGGTTAGAGGAAAAGATCTTTATATTATAGTTGCTGTGAATGGGCTCAATGTACTTAACAAAAAAAGGTCGATATCACGATCTGCATTATCCAAATACGGAAACGGAGCCAAAGTGTGCTAATTCTCTGAGATTATACCATAAGTCAGCGGCAAACACACAAGCTTATTCATGCAGTGTCAGGCACATAGTATGCTGAAGGAGTGTCAGGTACATAATATGTGTGAATTTCTCATATGAGGAAACACCTGGAAAACAAAGAGAAACGATACTCACTTTAATCAAATAAATGAGCTAAAAAGATGGTAGTTAGTTATAAAATGCTGCTTAATGTTATCTCATGGACAAAGCTGTACTGTTCTGTAAAAAAAAATAATAATTTCTCTCCAGTCTATTACACTTCTTCATGTTTCTGCAGCAGATCGGAGAAGGCAGTAGCTTTCAAAAATTTCCATCTGCAATGAGCTTTTAAATAGTCTCCTACAAACATYTCTGGGGAGAGTAAGCAGCTGCATGGGCATCGGTTCTCTTATGAAGGAAAGAGTAATAACCGTGTCAGGATAAGGCTAGTGTGTGATGCTCCTGGACCAGCCCTACCATTGAGCCAAAATAACAATTTAGATTGCCAAAAGCATCGGTAAAACTGTAAATCATTTCAGCAGTCTCTTAAAGTGCTAGGTGGACTACATTTCRGGGATCAGCTCAGTTTAAGTAAGCATAAGGTGAAGCATACCGAAAGGAAAAAGAAAACAATTTAAACTACTCATATGTGGAATTGGTCTTAAATTAACTGTAGGCAGTCAAGAGAGGAACAAGGCATCATTGCCAGCAAGACATCTATTCAATAAGAAACGGTGGCCAGAAAAGCAAACAAAATGTTCATTTGCATTAAGAAAAAGCTAGATGAAAGCACAAAATTATTACATAGCTTTTATATRAAGTGACACCTCCGCATGGATACTTTGCTCAGCTTTGCTCTCCAGTCTTACAGAAAGATAGARCCCAAATAAAAAAGGTCTAGGGAAGGCAGTGAAAATGATTAAGGGAATAGAAAGCTGCAGTGTGTGGAGAGATTAAAAGATTAGAACTATATATCTTAGACGTTAGAGGAATAAGGGGTGATGATAGAGAGATAGAAAAAATAGCAGTCTGTTTAAAGAAGGTAAGTCAAGAACTCCTATTCCTTGAGCAGGAGGCACATAAAATGAAATTCAAAAGCAACTAATTTAGACCTTTTATCTATACTTAGCAGTGGGGTAGCAATGCTCCACAGAAGACTGGCATCTGTATAAATGGTGTCCAAGTGTACATCAAGAGTACTAACCTGTAATGGGTAAAAACCATCATGGTCCTGAGCTCAGCCCAACCACCAGTTCTTGAAGTCTGGATGATTATTAAGGCATCTTAGTTCGTTAATGGATTTACTGCCTCCACTCCTGAAGCAGCAGACAGAATGACTTTCAGAGAAAAATAGTTTTATGTATCCCTGTACTGAGGTAGAGATTAGGTTTTTTCCCTTTATTTCTTTGGAACTAATGAAGTAGAAACTTTTTGTGAAATCTACAGCAATAGCAACCACCCTCAGTGCGTGTTTAGTAGAGAGAGACATTCAAGTAAGACGCCGCACCTTTGCCAGGAGACTGCTGCAATTGCTACAAGACCATGAAGGACAGCTTTCTAAAACACATCTCAYCTTCAGAAGACTGAGCGCTCCCGGTCCTGTCCGGAGCAAAATCAAACGGCTCAATGTGCAGCAGCTTCAGCTAGGGCCGGGGCAGGCGAGACGTGACCACGCCGGGTACCATAGCCCAGCTCCGAGGAGGCGAGTCAAGGGACGGCTGGTCTTCACAGGCACAACCTAAGAAATCATGTGCTCAGCCTCATAAAGAGGGCCCTGGGCAGCTYCCCCGACTCTTCTTCATCTAGACTGGGAGACTGATGGGAGGCTCTGCCATCGGCTCAGAGTTGAAATGTAAAGCTGGTCCTACTCCTACTCTTTGGCATTTATTCAATTRTATTTCGCCACAGCAAGAGCACTCTGGGCTGGGCATTTCCAGGGAATTGCTACACTTCTCGGATGGTTAATCACTTGGCCTTTGGCCCCCTGCCGTATAACTCCGTTTGACACGTCCTATAATTACTACTTGGAGAGTTTTATTACTTAATTATGCTATCAGCTATTGCAATTTTACATGCCATCAATCTSTCCCCACCAGCCCCCCATGCACCCCCAAACAAATCTCCCCTTTCAATCACACTTCTCTGCAAATTTCTACAAAGCAAGGAACTGCAGAATTTGTGCTTTGATCAATAAGCCCTAAAATTTTCTAACGTACAAAATACTTGCCCGATTTCTATCCCTCTCCCACTCCTCCATTTCTGAGCCCTTTGATTTCAGACTTTTATGATATATATAGTCACATTTACCAGTGCTGGCATAAAGCAGCCAAATCACCTCGTCCTTTTTAATATGTCTCCTAAAAACAAATTAAGACTCYGCCAGACAAGCTGTTGGCTCATGTGAACATCTGCCCGGCACTTTGTGGGCTGCTTACAGAGCACACTGAACCACTGAACTGTGTCCTCCCACGGGCTGGTGGCCCAGCCCTTTCCAGCCAGTGCACGTTTGCTCAAGTCATGAAACATTTCAGCACACTTTRAAGACCAGCTTTACTGTTGTCGTGTCGCTGGAGGAAGATGAAGAAAACATTGCTATGCCATTTGGGAGAGTTYGGTTTTGGGGAAGAGCTCTCAGCCACCTACTATTTCTTATCCTGTGGTCCTTCCATTAGGATAAGCATGAAGTTGAGGTTCTGTAGTGGTTCCTGAAGGCAAAACACAGTGAAAGATAATTTTAAACCAACTTGGCTCTCATCAACAGTCCCCAATGCAAGGGTGCRCTGATTTATGACAACCTCCCAAAGCTGCCTACAGACTGTTTGACAGCCCAGACRGACACAGATTCTTAATAGCGTGTGGTGCAGACCCATCCCCTTCCACCTCCAACATCTCCCCTGCACCAGGACCAGAGCTCAACATAAATCTGCTGTGCCTGCGCCGGGGGAATTGTCTCCTGGCCTCCTGCAGCTTGTAAGGGCTGTTTCAGGAGATAGAATTAGTACCTTGATGCTCAGTATTGATCTCTGTTTGATTTATATTCCCTTGATCTGATTTTTCTTCTCGRCGTCATGAGTATAAATCAAAAGTAACACCCACAAGAGTCAGAAGTCACGCTGGCTTTAAACTTGTGTGAGATTGAGGTTCCYTAACTCCAGCCTCTCCTGGTGCGAAGGGAAAGCAGATTTTAAAAAGATCAGCTGTCTGACTCACAGGAGTACAAAATAGCCAGGCATTGTAGGATGCAGTCTTCAGCCATTCTTTTAAATTATTTCTTGAACCCGGATTTCAGGAGAATGAATTCCTGGATTCTCTCTCCTAGAGTTAGTTTTTCACTTTGAAACATCCCTATCTGCAAYAGCCAGCAATCCTCCCTTTTGGACTTCCATGTGGGGGCTGAATTAAGTTTTCCTTGTGGGATGTGAGGAGGGAAGTTAGTAGGGACAAGAAAAATACTTTTGCAGTGTGATTTCCAATGCATGACCATTTTGTGTTGAGTCATTTGGATAACAGCCCACAAAGACATCAGAACTCTGCAATCASTTTGCATTTCCAAGGGAGTCCAACAACTAACACTTTTGCTCCAACTTCAATGGACATTCATAGCCGTATCCAAGAGATTAATATGGCCTTGAGATTCTCCTTACAAAATTCAGTGCATCTTTCTAAGATCACTCTTTGGATGTCCTAAAATATCCACTAATTTGTCCTAAAACTCTCTCTTATGTGCTGAAGAGCTGCTGCGTAATGAAACAAGGAGGAAGAGTGGTCTACATGCACTATTTTTCTTCATTGTGGCATATGCACTGAGGGTTGATTAAGGTCTGGGGGGATCAGGCTGTATTCTTACGGAGTGGAAGTCCACTCCAGGTAATAGAACCAGTGTGAAAAATTTATAAAGGAGAAAGCTTCCAGGGGGTCCCCTGGTGACACTCTGCAGCAACCTGCACGTACTGATGTGACTGATGGAAAAAGTAAATGTATCTGAGCAAAGGCCATGGACSGTAAAAGGCTTTGTAGACAAAATGGGCCCTCTTAATTAAGTTCTGTGTTTTTTCACATTGCCAGGAGGGAGGACTGCTTGACTGTCAGGAGTAAACATACAGCCTGCTCCTCTTTAGTTCTCCTTTGTGCCCGGGTATTCTTCAGCACCTCCCTCTTGGCACTCTCTGACAAGGCATGGAGAGAGCTTTTAGTAAAAGTGTTGCAAGATTTTTTWAAATTTTATTTATTTTTAAATCAAACATTTGAAAAGCAGGTACCTGTGGTTGTAGAGCCAATTATTCATATACTATTAGTATTACCATAACTTGTTTAAATTTTACCGTAAATGTAAATGGTCTGCATTTACAACACTTGCTTGGGGAATAATCTCAGCCTCTTTAAGTCCTTTACCTGAAATTATTGACTGTCATGCTTAGCTCTTAGGTAACAGAATAAGGCTGTTAAAGAAATGTGTTTGCATGCCAATGGTCTGAAACCATATCAAACCCAGCTCATTAGATTATTTTGAAGTTTTGTCTGATTTTCTGTTTTTTACACCAAGCTTTGAGAGAGTCCTGCTGTTGGGATTAAACACGCCCCGGGGGAAGGCTCTCCATACTCAAAGACCAACTTGGGGCAGGAGGCAGCACACCAGACAGCATGTGCATGAGATTTTTGCAATATAATACGCAAAGTATCATCTCATAGCCTTGGGGRAAGGATAAGAGAATCAATGCAGGCAAAGCAATGCCTATTCAATTTGTTTTCAACACATTGTCAGCTCTTTCTTGTATTCACTGTCTTCTGTTAATGACAAAAGGAAAAGGACTTGATGAGAGATTGGTTTCTCCGGTTTAAGCCTTCATGCACCTCATGTGAGCAACACATTATACACACTGCATTGTGCTAGGTACATGAAAGCAATGGGAACTTTCATTTTGATGACGCCTCATTTCTTAGAGTAAATAATAAGCACAGTTGGTGAAATTCCAAAGAGTGTCTCCGATTAGTTATAGTCTCTGCTGAGAAACCAATTACTCTAAAGTTCGAATGCTCTTTAAGATTGCGACACTTGCTAAATTGGGTTCAGAGAGCACTGGGTGGACAAAAAGGTGCATGTTTTTATTATTCTATACCGGAGCATTCGCGTGTGTTCAAACAGAGAGGGGAGGATAGAAGAAGCCATTTCCCCAAATACCAACCTCCATTTCCAAGTGACATCAGACGGAGCAGAAAGAGATGCAGGGACAAGAAGAGATTTGAGATGAGTTTTGCTCATCGCTGCAGGATACAGGATGGAAATATGAAGAGCTCCCTTTTGATTAATGTATGCCCAAGGTCACACATGCATCTGTAACAGTCAATAGCAATCAGATTAGTGTAATGTATTATTCAGTGTTTATGATGGTGAATTTGTATAGCGCCCGTGAGGCAGCTTTGATCCCCTTGAAATGTTTTCTGAATGCCATTTGGGATTGCCACAGAGCCGARGCGGTTGTGCAGCATCTCTAGCTCACGTTCCTTCTGTCAGCAATGTATAATTACCCACTTCTATTGTTTCYGTGTGGACACATACTTGGATTTAATTGTTCTGCAATTGGTTACCAGACTGGCTTTTTTTGCCCCTAAGTGTTGTAATATGGAAAATAATAAAAAGTAATACTTTTAACTGAAAGTCCCAAGTGTTTTACAAATACTGTTTCATTAGGCTTTGCTCTAAACTGGTGATAGCTATATCTATATGCAGTTCTTGGCCCATCAATGAGCACGCAGTACCCAGTGTGATAGGTAGATAATTTATTTAACAATCTTGCTCTATAGAGCTTTTAAGTCATTTCCAGCTCCCTTCATATTTTGAAAGGATTTTGCTAAATAATCCTACAAACAATTTCTGGGTGGTTTTTTCCTCAGTCCTTTCCAGAAGGAGTGAGGAACTAAGGGGCATTTATTCACATATAGGGCAATCCTTTGAAAATAAACAGTACTACATAATGCAATGTGTACAATGGAGAGGTTTTAGACATGGTTCTGTACAGGTAACTTTTAAATTTTGAAAAAATGTCTTGTTGGGGAGTGGGCTGTAATGTTCATTCTGTGTTTAGTTTTATTGAGCACAGCCACATGCCCGAACCAAATCTGCCCGGGGGAAGGCTGGTGTGGGTGCACGAGGGACCGCTGAGGCGTGTTTAGCRCACGATGTCCTGTGAACATGGGTACTAGAGGCTGGTGGCGGTGGCTCTGAAGGAGAAACCCATCATTGCCCTTTAGCCAAAAGTGCTGTTGCCCCCAGACAGGACCTGACAGGGCAGGATGCAGACAGGAATGAGAAAACTTTAAAAGCCCCAGGAAGAAGCTAACATTCAGGTTAGCGATGCACAATAGATAGTGGACCTGTATAAATCTCAGGGTAGAGGAGTGATATAGATAGGAGGGTGGGTGTTGTGCCTTACTAAAAGGAACTTGCTGGGTTAGTTGTTTTACTAAATTTGAAAATACAGACACATCAAACCTGTACAGTATTTGGTGACTTTGAACTCTAGTAAATAATTTTATACAGTGGCTTACAAACCCTCGCTTGAAAACCAGCTCACTTTAATTGCCTTGGAGGTAAGCCATTTCACATAGATTGAGGAGTATCTAGAAAGCTGTTAGCTGTGCRCTACAGGTATCAGCGTGCAATGTCTAGTTAGGGGAAGCAGTACTAGGAGTACCTGGAGGACTTTTATTACGTCCAGTCTTGCTCAAAAGCACCGTTAATGACCTAGAAAAGCAGATAGAAAGCACATGAATTAAATTCCCAGATGATGCTTAAATTGGAAGGCATAACAAACAACAATGGGAAAACCATCCTGGAAAAAACACTGATGGACCAAGAGAGAAAACAAATGAGGTAAGATACAATTAGATGAAACCAACGGATGGATGTATTGGTAGGTGGTATCGATTGGTATTGGTAGGTGGGATATGCACTCAGCAGAAAGAGGCAATATGGAAAGACCAAAATAGCTGATATTTGAGAATATGTTTTTGGCAATGCAGTATGGCTGCAAGTAACTCTACCATACTGTTAGGTCTGAATGAGCAGAGGCATGGCAAGGGAGAAAGGATGTGAATATTGTCCATAAAACAGCAGCTGGGCATATATAGAAAATTGCATTCAGTTATGACCATTTCAACACCAGAAAGAAGCTAACAAATGAAAAGCAATTAAGGAGGAGTGACAGAGAGTTATCTGATAAATAAAAGCTATATTATGGCAGTTTTTCTGAGCTAAAATTTGAATGGGGGAGGGAAAAATATAGTGAGCATCAACAAGTATTTAAGGTGTAGATGTATTAACATGTAGATAGAAAAAGAGGCAGGGATTCCTGGTGGCAGCCAGAAAGTGCTCACTAGGGAGGATAGAAAAATATTGGCTGAAGTTCAGCATCTGTTTCCTATTATCAGAGCAATTAGTCCTGTTGAATGAGCTCTCAAGAAAAGTGCTGAGTGGTTTTAAACTGGTACAGACCGAGAACTGGGAAACAAACCATACAGCAGAAAACAGCCTTTCACTGGCACAAGGCTTCAAAAAATCCTCCTTTTCTAGCAGTTTTGTTTACAGCTCTTGACAGTTAAGTCATCCTGACATTCAATACTGTGACTGTTAGAAGGACTTTGCTGCTTACCACTTTAATTTTTACACTTAGGAGGGCAGTAGTTAATAAGGTAAAGCCTCTCACAGTGGATGAAAGACCTTCCTTATTCATTCCTTGTAAAAACTGTGAGCAGAAGACGACTCCACCAACTTTCATCAAACTTTCTGATGCTCTGAGCTGGTGGGAACATTTCTGCAGTTCCCTGGTGTCCTGCTGCCCTCCTGTGTGGCCCAGGCACACTCGTGCTTGCTCATGGAAAGCTGTAGGAGAGAGTGAGACATAATTCAGCTAACTCTTGGTTAGCCTTGTATTTCCTTTTGGTTGAAATAACATAAAAATGTTGCATAGCTACTTGCTATACAGGGCAAAAGCTATGGCATAAGATATTCCTTTGTGAGAAGGGAGAAACCAGGCAAGCATAGCCTTTTGGTTTCTCTAGCTCTCCTTTTTATTCCCTCCCAGGAATTAGTAAAAAACTGAGCATTTAAAGCAAGCCCTATGTCCTGTTTTTGCAGAAGTAGACATTAGGTACTGAAAGTAGGGACTTCAAACAGTGATGTATTTGGGTGGAGAGAGTCACCTGTTTCTATGGCTGCAGGAGAGAAAAGAGTGGTTAGATATAGGAATGGCTTTCCTATAGTCTGAGACAAAGTAAAGCCAGATAATAAGCTCCTGAAGCTCATGCAAATTTGCTTCCTTTTTTATTTTATGCTACTTTGAAGTTAGCCTGACTCTGAGCAGTGGGTTGGACCAGATGACCACTAAAGGCTCTTCCAACCTGAATATTCTGTTTTTGTGATTGTTATTCTGTCCTTTCACTTTGGAAAGACAAGTGGAGTTGCCTAAGGAGGAGCTGGACTGCTCCCAAACCATGTCCTGCTGACTACCTAGTCCTGAGGGGAAGGACATACCTGCTCCTGAGACTTCCAGACCTTTTTAGGAACTCGTTATGTTCTAGATAAATCCACAGCATTTGACATTCATCTGTCAGCGCAATCTGTAAGTCCTGGTATCAGAATCAGAAGGAGAATTTGGCCTTCTAAGACCGCATCAAAATGAAACTGAGCGCTAAGGGCTGATCTGATGCATGCAAGGATCAGACTCCCCGGCACAAACCCTGACCCAGTATCTGGATCAGGATGCTGGACCACAAGCTGGAGCCTTCGTCTACCTGCAGCCACAAAAACTCTAGATCTGCTTTATGAGGGTGCTCTCTGACGGTGCTGGGCAGAGGCCAGGGTATATCACCAGCCTCTGGCCATCCTCTCCTTCCCCACCATGTTTCACCCCATCTGCCACGATGTGCCATGTACTGTCAACATCCAGTGCTCCTCGGTCATCCAGTGCTCCTCGGTCCTTCCCCTGGTGAGGATATACAGCCCCAGGGGTGTACGCTGGTACTGGACTTCAACTAAGTGTAAGTGGGCAGGCAGCAGGTATAAGTGCTCCTGCAATCATATTATTGCTTACACAATGATTGTACTGCACTGCAGGATAAAAAGGTTCTTTCATATCAAGTGCAGGAGGCAGACTCAATCCCTACTGTACCTTCTCACTCACTTTATTAAGTTTACTTCATTTCTGCTCTGTCTCTGTACCTCTGTGACCTCTGCTGTGTGTACCAAATCTTATTGACATTTTAATATTAAATTATTATGACAAGAAGATATTCCACTTGCTAAGTAATTTGTTTTATTCTGAGGAAAATTGGAAGCTGCAGAAAAACCATTATGAAAGATTAAGACAATGGAGTGATACTGACTGATACAATATAAATTATTATTTTGTCGGCAGCACACCCAAATCCTCCACTAAAATTTTAAACGATAAAGCCAACAAGTTAGAAAATTAAATTTGGGGGGATGAAAACAATATTATGCACACAGGCAAAAAATAACATCAGCCATAGATATTACAGAAAAACACATCCCAAAGAAATCTGCAGAAAGAAAAGGGGGAATCACTAGATGAGCACCTGGCCCCAATTGTGCTCGTTCAGAGTGGTTTTGATGAAATTGTCATTGACTTTGGGACACAATTAATTCTGACAAAAACAGATTTATAAGGATGAAGTGGGGATGGAATTTCTTCCAGTGTGTGTTGAGAGGTGTTTTTTTATTCTGATGTCTCTCCTTCTCCCCGTGAAGGACTGAGGATCAGCCCTCGTGGAGGAACACGTGGTTCCTGTCCCTTACCTCCCTCCACTTTCCCTCTCTGGAAACTCTTTTGATGCTCCAAGAGCTAGAATAAGCTTCTGCATCCTGCTCTGGGACAATCAAACCTCAAATACTGAAAATAAGGACTTGTCAACTGACATTTCATGCTTCAAAGGCAGTCTGGGGAATGGAGGGTGTGCCTTTGCTGTTCCTGTGGTCCTTCCTCAGCAAGGGAAGCAGCTGGTAGAGATAATGCTCTGGCAGTAAGTAAAGCCTGTGGTTTTTGGTAACGTCTTCCTGCTTCTAGGGTAAACCCAAGCTCATAGTTTTCTGAGAACTAAGGAGCTAGTGAACATGGCTGTTAAAGAAAGGATTATTTTACATGCAACTTATGGTCCTAGAGGATCACTGCCAGTACTTGCAGTTAGGATTTCTTTTAAGATGCTCTACTTTTTGTGTAAAGAACAACTAGCCAAAACATTGCTCCCGCCTGGCAATTAACCTAGAAAGCAGTAGAACTGTAATTTAAACAAATGTAACTCACTCTTTGTCGTCGTAATATTTTTAAGAGTAAGGTGCTGTTGGCTTTCTGGACAGAGGTGAGCATCAGAGTCAGTTCTGATTTCCAACCGCTATTGTGTGCTTAACTTAGATACAGTTTTCTTTGTTCAAACAACCTTGATAACACACAAGGGAAGCAGCTATTTTATACTACTGTGTTAGAAAGACTGTGCATAGCAGATACACTCGGGAATGAAATGTCAGGGATTTTCCCATCTGACAGTGGTCTGAGCCGGGTCAAACTGGCAAATGCCTCTGTCCAGTTCTGACCTCGTATGGAAGCCAAGGACTCACATCTTCATGGTCTAAGTTTGGTCATGTAAGGTTAAGTGCTGCGGGTTTCCACAAAAGTCAGTGGAGCAGGCTGGGGAGAGACAAACATCAATTACTGAAATCCAGTCAAGCTTGTACTGAAAATCAGAATAAGCTGCAACGCTCAGCGCCTGGTGTGGGTATGACTGTCCCATACAGGCTTGTGTTCTACACCTCCAGAGAAACCCGAGGATTACCTGTATGTACCTGCTCAAATAACATTGTAAGAAAAGCCTTCCCAGAAAGCACAAGTTAAGGCACATACATTTTTGTGAACTTAATTGATCACGGGGACCAAAATGGTTGTATGGATACACTCTATTCAAGGAAGGTGAGTTGATAGAGGCACCATGACCTGAATGTGGACTCTGCTGGGATTTACTTTTTTAGATGATTGCAGCAGGTATGTGACTAGAAGTCACTGTATAAGCAGCTTTATCCTCTACTAGCTGGATTTATTCATAATCTCACTCTAGATTAGAAATGAGCCCTCAGTATTAACACTCGCTATCTACAAGATTTGTTTATTCAAAGTTGATGGAAACATTCCTGCTGTAAATCTGAGCAAGATAGGGCTTTTTAGGATTTTTGGGTGCCTGGAATATCTCATCTCAGGGGTGAGTAATGGGTTTACTTGCTAGCAAGAGAAGAATGACTACTGTTAAGAAAGTAATCGAGTCTTCAGCTAGGAAACACGAGCTGGTGCCAAACTGCGTTTGTGACCAGTATCTTGTCCTTTAGGCAGCTCCTCACACTTGTGGTGCAAGATTTTAACCTGCATCATGTCAAGAGACCAGAAGGGAGGCTGTAGACGGAGCACTCTCAATTCCTAGAGCGGGTACGATCACTGAGAGCAGTACTCGCGGCTGCCTTCCTTTAGGAGAGAAGAACTGGCCAACATCTGGAGCTGGCTCATTCCTACCTATGCTTCTCAAGAAGGCTGTTGCACCAGGGGTAATGTGAAATTTTCACGATGAGTTAATTTAGCATTTTGTCCTTTTTTTCTCTGGGCAGCCTGGAGTAGTCATGTTCTCCCTTTCTTCATTGATAAAGGCAGGAAGGAGAAAAGGCAAACTCGTGCTTTGAGGGGAAATATAAATTACAGCAGCTGTAAAGCACGGGGAAAAATCTGGTCCATGGACACTTGCCTTTGCCTGTCGTATGTAAGTCTTAGACACTGAGCATATGAAGTATTTGGCTGACATTTTAAAAAAAAATATAAAAAATTAAAGATTCATTAACCAATGGGAAAGGTGATATATTTCTTGAAGATCTTTCCAAAATTCCTATTATAAGGACATCCCAAGCATTCCCCTGTGTTAGACATGGAGTCCCAAAACCCCTAACAGATGGAATTAGATCTCAGTCTCCTTTTAATCTTGGGATGATGACCTCAATTGCAAAGGTATTGTCATCTTGTCCTGGCACTGATCTAGCTCCTCTTAGCATTTCACACTCGAAGCTCAACAGTACTGAATATAAGTTGAATAGATAATAGACAATTAAAAGTGTTAGCTCATTTTTTACGACAGGAACACCGTCATTGCCTGTAGGAGACAGCTGGGGAATTCAAGAATCACTGTGTTCATAAAGTATTGTTATCATATTGAAGTCTAACTTTTGTAGGTCTAGTGATGATAAAGTTTTGAAGATGAAAGATTGGCCTGTAGAAATTACATTATAGAACAGCCATTAAATATTAATCCTTGGGTACCTGAGAGATTTTGGATTAAAATTTATGATCTAGAAACATAGCCGTGGTCCCTTCACATAAAAGCACCAATTGTCTTGGTAAATGCAACTACGTTTGAGGAGAGAAAACAATCCAGGTGAAGAGCCAAGCACAAACAGCCTTCATAAAAAAACAGAGGGGTTTTTAGTAAAGTACCAGAGCGACTGACTGGTCGTGGCGTGGCCACAGGAGGGCAGCAGGGAAACACTGTCATCCCCTGCGTGGGTGCTCACGGGTGGCACTCCGGAGGCTCCGCAGTCCAAGGGTGGTCGTCGCCTCTGCCCGGGGACGGAGGTCGTGGAGTAGGGAGGGAATCAGCGGAGCTGGCTCTGCTCTTGGGATGCTCTGAGACCTTGGAAGAAACGAAGGCTGTATAAATAGCTGATTTATTGGCCAAGTTCGCAAAGTGGAAAAGAATAATCATCTGGGGTGAAACTGTAATAAAAGGTGTGCCGATGTTTTCAGTGAATGAGAGTAGAGCAAAAGCCATCCCTTTGGTCTGAAAGATTCTTCTAAATGCTAGGTTTCCCTTCATATTTTCAAATAAAATTGAAATAAATTTGGAGATTAAATGTTGTTTTGAGTGTCTGTTAAAAAAAATCTAAACTTGGCACTACAAATGTCTAACTGAACTAGTATTTTCAGATTGGTTTACCCCGTTTTTTGTTTATTTTTATTATGGTCATTTTTCCAAAGTAAAACCAAAATTCATGGAAAGTTTCAGGGCATCCAAAGGAGCACCTGTAAGCAACAACCCCCACCCCAGCCCTTGGTGGTGTCTGTCTCAGAGCCTTGCCTGGTTCAGTACCTGCCCACGGCACAACCGTCCCCCGTTCCCAGGGGGCTGTGGGTCCCCTTCTGTGGCAGACAGCCCTACCTCCACGTCCTGGGAAGGSATGTGCTGCAGCCACATCACCGCTAACTGGCACACCAATCTCATGGSGTAAGTGTCAGACAGAGTCTTCCAGTTAAGGAGAAATGAAATAGGATAAAAGGGTTTCAAGAAATGACGTGCTTGGGCAGACGGCGATTAGGAACAAGGGCTGAGTGAAGAGCAGATGTTTAATAGGGCTCCAGTGTAACTGAAATGGTGTGCTATATTAATATTTTTTTCATTTTCTATTGATCTCAAAAGCTTCAACCCAGCAAAAGAAAAAAAATGTCCATTGCAGACTGAACAATATACTAAGCCTTATCTTAATTGAACATTAGGGGATGTTCATGTGGCCAGCTTGGGGCTTTTGCTAGTTCAGCATTCAGGATGGTGTCTTCCAATTACTGTGATTAGCAGTATACTTAGGGGAAACGTTTTATCCTTTCACAGGGAGGCTGAGCACCTGGAGGTGTCACTGTGGATGAGCAAAGGTGCAGAACTGCAATTTGTTAGCTACTATGTTGTAAGTGCCCTTGTACCTGCTTTTAACCTCCTGATAAATGCAATGTAGCTCACCCTTCTTTTTTTACTGTTGAGTAAGAGGTCTGAAATTACTTCAGACAAAACTGTGGGATTAGAGCATGTGTGCAGGCAGACTCTTAAGTTACTATGGAGAAGACAGCATGCTGTAAATTCACGTCCCAGTGTATACTGCAGTAACTTCTTTACACACATAACCCTCCCCACCCCTCACCTCCAGTRCTGCAGATTGGAAGCTGCCATGGTGACTGGACTACTGAGAGAACCAACACATCCAAGAGTGCTTTTCTGTAGGCAATTTCTGGGTATTCGCACACAGGAGTTTTGCTAGTTTATTGATTTACCCATTTCTTCCAGCCAGATTCATTCCAATACCAGAAATCCAGTTTGTGACATTATAATTTTCCCTTTGGAAATGATTTGTGACTAGAGCACTAYAAAAATATATACTAGCTGCAGTGTTACTGGAAAAATCTATTTAAAAATATGTATTTTTTCACCAGCCAAAGCTTAGGGAGATGATTTTTCGTTCATCCACTCCTTTTCCTGCTGGGTGGAAGTGCTGTGATACTGTACATGTCTTACACTATGCCCAGACTTGAAGAAAGCAAAACAGATATTTTCCTGGTAACTTCACTCTTTTTTCTGGGTTTTGGGGATATTCCAGTGTATAGTAACTCTCCCGAAATTTGTTTTCAGAATGCAGACTTCTCCAGATGAAGTTTGGAGTCTGGTATAGGGAGTTTCTGCTGCCAGGTTATGCTGCGTGCAGCCTCAGAGATTTTGTTTATCATGTGGTTTCTTTACCAAAATACTAAAGATCACGTTTTTCTCAGTTCTTTCGTGAAGACACTCACAAAGTGATAGATGATTGTCATTTTGCATAGCTGATTGCTATCCAAGAGCCATAACTGAACGCTCGCAGGCAGCTGCATAATGCACAGCTTTACAGAGAGATTTGCCATGCATCGCTGCCTGGGCGAGCAGAAGTTACATGTTTCGGATGTAGGTTGCATACGACAGAGAAGACAACGCTCCTCTGATCCGGCCAGGAAGGATATGAAGATGTAGGAAGCAAAAATACTTCATTTTTTTGTAGACACCCTTTAGGCTTCTACAACAACCTGGGGAACCAGGAACAGGCAGTGCAGGCTTTGGCTAGGAAGAGATCACAGGGGAAGGAGTGCTTTTCTCTGTYAAATGTTCCAAGGAGAGTTGCCAACCTGATGCTAATTATATAGTATTCACCTACCATCAGGGCCAAAAGTGATTGAAAGAGGCTTCTTATCCTGTCGTGCAGTTTTAATTGTCTGTGCCTAGCTGAAATTTGTCTTTGGAAGTCTCTCCATACTTCTAGTATCTTGGAAACTGAACCTCTTCAAGGAAGAAGCCTAATAATATATCTTTCTTTTCCCAGCCAGAACTTAGCTTAACAAACAAAAATGATTAAACTCAAAGTTCCAAGTAATTATAACCAGTCAAGATGTGGAAGCTCTTTCAATAGTTTTGTGTGTCTTTCTGTGCTTCTACAAATTCCCTCTGTTCTCTCTCCAGACTTTAAAGCTTCAAACATTCAAGTTCCATGTTTCTTCTTAATGCTCTGTATTTTAACAACCAGTTAGTTTGGATCGGGGTTTCCAAGCAAATGTGTCCAATAATATAAATATATGTAATTTTCATTCATTAAACAAAAAAAAGGCTGATTTTTTTAAGGAAAAGGAATGGAAGTAATCTGTCCTGTGTTACCAACACAGGTTGACATGGCCCATGCATATGGAGTGTAGGACAAGTCTTGAGTTCCTTTACAAATTTCTGGTTCTCCTTTTAGTTTTCATTTACAGCTGAAAACAGCTGGCAGGAGAGAACAGGAAACTCTTACACTTAGAGTTTGTAAGGACCTGTTCCTGCCAGAAATGTATCTAGTTTGCTTTCCCTTCCATTTACAGCATTGCTTACACTTATGAAGTGCTGCATAAATCCCTTCTCATTGTCTTCTATATTTTCAGATCATTTCAGCTCTGCTGGAACTTTTCTGCTGCCCCTGTCTTCCATTTGGGGTATATTCTTTAATTTCTCTTCACACCTGGTAGTGTGCAGTATTCAATAACCTCTCGGGGTCCAAAACACTTGAAACATATCGTCTATATGCAGTCTCACACTTGCAACTACTTCTGTTTAAATGAGCATGAATTTCTTCAGCATGCCACGCTCAAAATCCCCGTTTCTGAGAACCCTTTCTTAGTTACAGTCCCCAATACTGTAGTTATCGCCTTTATTAATTTTCTTTCTCCGTTTTTATGTTGGGGAGTTCTTTTTAAGGGGCTCCTGAGGGCAACAAAGATCTGTAAAATTCTTTAGTCTCAGGGTCATATCAGAGCAGGTACAAATTTGGCAGGCACAATAGACTGGTGCCTCATCTCTCCATCTATAGAGGTTCACTGAGCCAATGAGAACAGCTCAATCTATCCTACATATGTCAGCTGTACATCGTGCTAAATTGTGTGTGACACTTCCAGGAGGAGCCGGACTGAAGATGTTGGCCATGGGGGGTGGGAAAAGCTGGTAAAGCTCCATTGCATTAATCCCCTTCTGGGCTGCCTTGGTCCAGGTGAGCTGCAGGTGTGGCCTCAGCAGCTTCCCTGGGGCTTTCTGTGATTCCCATGGCAGGTCAGGCAGCTGTAACACAGAACAAGCGGTGAGGAGTGCTAGCCACCACCTGACTGCGCTGGACCAGGGCTCCTGGTGCAGGTCCCTGTGCCTCCTCCCCCCTGCWGCTTCCAGAGAGGGACAGCTTTGCTTTGCTCCCTGCAACTTCTCCGCAGAGCTACATTGCTCTGCAAGAGCAAATTCGGAGAATCATTGTGAATGCGGCTATGCCAGTTGATCTAATTTGAGATCCTGGGATGAAACCAAACATATTTACAACATAATTTCAATACCTGTGCACTGGGAGTGAGCGGCACGTGGATGCCACAGAGTAGGTGAATCCAGGTAGAGGCCAGGAGGGAGCAGAGAGACTTACCGTTCGTTCCATTTCAGCTGCCTTCTTTGTGTCTTAACGAAGCTTCATCCTTGGCAATAGCTTCGTCCTCTGAATCCTTACAAAGCTCTGGTGCAACGCAATGTTTTATCCAGCAGAGCTGTAGAGCTAGACAGTCTCTTGCCTTGCTCTGCATGGGCTTGGGAGTAATAGAATGAGTCATCAGCTGGGAGCTTAAAATTACGATGTGTGCCACTGCTTTTGAAAAGCTAAAGAGATTAATATTAAAAAAACCCAGATACAGTTCACTCACTGGTGTAATGAAGAGGTATTATACACACCAGGCACCTGTTGGTGAAGGTATACATTTAACAATCTATTACCATTTGAATGCAGAGAGATTAAATACACATTAGAAACTAAGCATGGGGGAAGTTATACTGTTGTTTCTCCAGGACTGCCTATGAAAGAAAAGAAGCAGCAAGGAGAAATGTTAAAAAAAAAAAMAAACCCCAAAGAAAGACTTAAAAGGATATTGCTGCTCTATTTTTGGGTCTCTTTGCTGCTCTCACCACTAGGTGTTTTTGTGCGAAGACACAAAGTCAAGGATAAAATGCAGTATGCTGGTAAGAGAGTTACGTCCACCATCTTCCTTGCACACGCAGGGACTGGTTCTACTGAGCCTTAATGGAGATGCTGTCAAATGAGTTTCCAAGTCTCAGCTTTCCAGCACCCTTATATATGTCACTGACGGTCATGTTTTGTTGGAAATAGCACTCAGAAGAAGGTAGTTCTGTAATAACTCCCTGCCAAACTCCAAGAAACTAATACTTCACACACAATGTCATCTTACCACACACTTACAAGCAAGTACTTCTCTTGCATTTTCCTTCCCATCATTACTGATAAATAAAATAATCTTACTTTTATCTGGTGCCTTTGTGAAGTGCTATACATGTTATTCGTGCAAGAAGAAYGCCAATGAATGCATTCTTCTTTCCTTTATTTACACAAGGATAAAGCCCAATTTCTCAGTAGAGGTAGTACAAGAACTTTAATATCTAGATGGGACAAGCCAGATTATTTTTCTCTTTTTAACTTGAAATTTAGCAGTGCTGAGTTTTCTAACACCAAAACTAAAAAGCTTTTGGAGTAGATCACTGATGTAAAGAAGTGCTACAAATCATCAGGTGCCCTGCAAATCCCACACAGTTCCAATGCAACCTGATGTATTGATAGGTAGCTAAGTATTCTGCAGCTCAAGATAGGTTTTATTGGTGGTCTTCTTATTGCTCTTTTCGTTGATGATGTACCTGACCTGCCAGAATGTAATAAAAAATAAGCTCTTGATGTGGTCAACGTTTGCCCTGTTTGATGCCCCTCTGACTGCCATATTTTGTTTCTCTGCAAGCCAAACTGTGGCACTGGATGAGATCTAGTCTTGGGATCATAGCCATGTTCAAATTTCTTTACACTTTATATAGATCTATTTTCTTCTATACCCCACCATTGTCCTGAGTTCTCTTCGTACGGCAGTTTTAACAGGATAACCCCAAGCTATCCTGCAGAATTTGATTTCTTGTTTTATTTTTGTTGAGAAAGATGGGTGGGTAAGAAGGAAGGATGTTGATTTTTCCTGCATTAAAGCCAGCAAAGAAAAGAAAGCAGCTGAAACCTAAGAAAATTGCACTACTAATCATATTTTCGTAAGCAGCCCTCTGTAGCATTACAGTCACAGAGTATATTTATAATTCGGTTTATATGAGCAACAGTTTAAGTTGAGGAAAATTGGTTTCCTTTTCAAAATGTCATGTTTCTCATTTCCTTGAAGAATCTTGGGTTGCTTCGAGCTCTTATCAGCCTTTAAATCATTCAAAAACACACTCTGTAATTAAAATGCCGTAAATCCTCATGAATCAATTTAGGGTTTTTGATTTGTTCTAAAACACATTTAAATAAAGTTGAAAGCTTACTAAAACATCAGATAATACACACAAGTGCAAAGTAAAGGAAAGATAAACCCACGATAGCTGCATGGTGGTGGAGTTAGGCTTAAGATGAGAAACATGACTTCTTCTGAACACGAGGTACTTAGTTCTGGGCTCCCCCAAACAGGAACCAGCTAACTTTCCTTTCAGGTATGGGTGCTCTGATGGCATTTTTAATTTGCTGCTGTTTTGGCTTTGGCTTCTGCTCCAGTGAGTATCCTGTAACACAGTCATTTTACTCCACTAACGGATCATAGCTTCTATTTGTCTCTAGACCCTGTGCCTGCTCCTCCTTACCTGTGCCAAAGGAGTAACAGGATTGTAAACTGTCCCCAATTACTTATATTCTACTTCTTACTACACTCATATAAAGGAAACAACTAGACATAAGTATCTATGGGGCTCATATCTTGTTTCAGCAGTGGTTCCTTTACGTGGCTTACATTTTTTTTGTGCTTTGTCACTGACCGCTCCATGTCCTGGGTTAAAGGCTTCAATTTTCAGTTTTGCGGGGTTTGTTTTGCTTTGGATTTTTTTTCCTTCACCTCTTTTTTTCTGGAGTATTTAATGCTCTCTATAGCACCCACAGTATCTAAGCACCCTCTTGGCTCCACAAACTTGCCTCTGGACTGTGTTTTATCCCATATTCCAATCAAGATCTGTACCTTGTAGGGTGAAGGGCTCTGAGATGCTTTGTTGGGGTGGAAAGGGATACAGTTCTGCCACAGTTCACAGATGTTAAATAGACATTTTGGACATTTATCACCATGAAGGTTAGAAATAAATCACTGATTAACACAAGAATCTGCTTCTAACATCTTGAATAGTCTTGTGACATTTGGTCTGAGGTTTGGACTTGTCCAGTTCGTAATTATAAGAATGTGATAAAATCACAGCATGTGATAAAACATGGAGACAAAATCTCTTGATTCATAGGACAAATATTCTGAGCTTCACAATGCCATGTTGGTCAGCTGTCCCTTCCTTAAGCCTACTTCATGTAGCATGAAAATAGGTGGGTTTGTAGTGTTACAGAAGACAGAAGCCCATGCTAAAGCTATATCCATTTACTAGTAATGGTATTTAGATTTATTCAACCTGAGTAGTTGCCTTCAGATCTCCATAAATGATAGAATAAGGGAAAATAAATTAAAATTAAATGAAAGAGAAATGAAATAGAAAAGAACTGACCCCTGGGCCCCAAGAACATCTTCGCTTCCTGCAAACCTGGTTGCAGAGGCAGATACAGTAACAAACTGGTTGCATAAGAAACAGCAAATAAAGATGCCACACTAGAGGGAACAAAACATTAATATTTCAGAAAGGATATCTCCAGAAAAAAAAATATTGGCCCTTTTTTGTTCAAACTTTTCATGTCTGTTGTTTAGGCAGGTAGAGCTAAAGCCAATGATTAAACCTTATGAAAAGATTTAATCCTTTTTCTAGAAATTTACTTTCAAGAAAATGTGGCAAGGGAAAAGCAGGTTCTTGAGGATAAGGACTATTAATGCAACACTTCATGAAAAAGAAAAATGAAGTTTTCTTGGAAAGGCAGGGAGATCAGGATCCTTATATATTTCTATTAAACAGTGATAAAGCCCCATTCTCTCGGGTTACGGGACGTTGACAGACTCTCTGCATATAGATTTCTCTTTTCCTGCCAGCACTAGGCTGGATGAAAGCCCAGCGGTGCATTCCGTTAAGGAGCTTATTGATACAATTAAGTTTAATTGTCAGCAGTTTTGATACTTCAAACTAAAATGAAACCTGGCTCCATTTCTGCAGCTTAGATTCACCTGCAACCTGGGAGAATTCTGATGGTATTAAAATTAGAGTCTTCTATTGCTAAAGTACCAGCCAGTTGGTATTTTAGGACAATTCTGCATAAACAGGTTGTTTCCCCCCAGGTCTGGGTAACCGAGCAGCAGGCTTTGAGTAGAGTCTATTTTTTTTTTTAAGCAATAGTTTCTCAAATACTGGAGCGTAGGGAAAGTGTCTTCTCTGTTCATGTCGACAGTGCGGTCCTTCTACAGCTCAGTGGGCCTCAGGACAGATTTTTGAAAGACAGACATACATACCATATTTCATATTTACTTTAGGCTGAAGTATATGGCATTTTGCAAATATCACCAGACTCATACACAATGTGTTAATGAGCCTTAACCTTATGGTTTTCCTCAGTATTAGAACAGAATATTTGAGGAATACTCTACTTTTGCTGTTGCTTCCTCTGACACTTAACCTTCATGCTCTCCAACTCAAGAATTCCTATGCTTCGTTTCTCTTTCATTTTAAAACAGGATCACAAAAAACCAACATCTGCAGTCCTCCGGTATCAGTTTTTGCTTTAGGAATCTTGGTGCTCGTGCACATTCTCAGCTGCCTGGAATGAGGATTTTACATAGTTAATAATAGTGCTAGCTCCCACGCCATAATAGGTAGGTCTGTTACACGTCATCTAAGCTTTGCTTTAATGACAATATCAGGGCGGGGAGTAGGGAATTCATCATCTATCTTGGCCTATGTCTTAGGGTGAGGTTATGACCACGACTGGACACTTTGGCCTGGAGGATAATAGCTGAGTTAGATATTCTTTATTTGAACAGCAATCGAACCAAAGTGCACTCCTCTGTACGTGAGTGCCTCGCCACGAGGCTGGAGAGCCTGACGGCAAGAGGCAGAGAGCTGCGGCGGAAGATCTGCAAGTCTCGTGACTGGGATACTCTCATAAAAAGCAGGAGCATTTGGGTCAAACTGCTGCCCTAAGTCAGTGCAATGGAGGATTTGAACCTGAATTTCCATCATTTTGGATGAGTCTTTTAACACTTGGTATATAACACCAGAGGGGTTGTATCCTACTTCCCCTTCAGTTTTGTAAATGGTGTCAAAGTCCTTTTCTAGATCCACCACTCTACTTCCATTTATCCTTCACTTTTAGTGAAGGATAGTACCCTAAATCGAAACAATGTATTTTGTTTAATTTAAACCACAGTTTCACATGTTCATACATTTTGTTTTAAATGCTGTTTCCAGATGATCTTAATGGATTTTTCCTTTTTTCCCAGCCCTCTCATTATAGTCACCTTGCTCACACTTTAGTGATCATTTATTTGTGCTATAATCAACATCAACAGAAGCACTTTCAGGAACAAGAGTTTAGTGCACAGTCCAACTCACGTTTCTGTGACATGAGCAGTGATTTGCAGAAGCAGGATAGCCACAACTAATTACATTTTGGAAATCATGGATATTGTGACGTTACTTAATCATGTGCTGCTGTAAACACCGAAACCTCTGCCCTCCTTTAGCACCCAAGTTACAAGAGAAAGACATTTTCATCAGAGCTTTACCTGTCCATTATAGTAATGCTGGCTCATTAGGTGGAGTAATTAAACATCAAGCAGAAATAATTATTATAATTATAGGACATTTGAGATTTCATTTGCCTTCATGAAATATGAGTTACATAAACTAATTCCTTTTGTAAGGTCCACTCTTAATAGCACTGAATGTCTAAACAACTACGCTCTTTGCCTACTTATTTTTGCATCGTTATTGGGCCAACCTTACCGAAGCCATTAAGAACTTGACCATTACCAACTATTATGATACCAGGATATCCCAATGGCCTCTATGTAGTTAGAAAATAGGAAATTACCATAGTAATTGTATTTATTCGTTCTGTTCCTGCTTCCAGAATGAGCACATCAGGGAAAAAAACTGTAGGGGAATAGTTCAGTATTTTCCTACCATGTTGATTACTACTAGAAAATGTTTAGCTCCCGATGGCAACAGCCACTGCTTTTATTTATACTTTATTTTATATTTCGCATATAGCTGGATTTTGGTGCTGTGATTCCTTTGTCAGGATACTGAGCTAATTTGGCATCCAAGCCCTGCCATGTCGTCTCCTCCGCGTCCCCAGGAGCGGTTTGTTCTCSGTCTCTACCTGAGTTGTGTTTGCTCAAGAATCCTTGTCAGCACATCTGAGGCAATCTAAAGTGATCCAAATTCAGACAGCAAAATGCAGCACCATTGAAATATTTCATAGTGAAATATTCTTTCCTAGTGAAGTTGTTAAGAGAAGCAAGCCATCTCATATTGAAATGCAGAGCAATTTCCCAAGGGACACTAATGAGCGTGTTCTTCTGCAGCTAATCATAAGATTGCTTTGTCATGTGTGTAGAAAAATATAGATGTTGCCAAAAGAGTGCATTAAGTTTGGACACTCAGACTTACTTACCTTTATATTTACCACAATAGACCAGATGACAAATGTACTGTGTAAGGTAATCTCATTCACACAGGCTTGCCGTAAGAAGGCACTGGTCGTGTAATARCAAAGTGCATGTGCAGTAAGAAAAAGTGAAAGAAATATCAGGAATATCAAAAGCACCTTTATAATACTATCTTATATTTTTATTTCTCCAAAAAAGGGAAGGTGTCAGACTAGTGGGGATGCAAGGCAATGTAAAAGATAAAAGTGAAACCAGAGAGATTGCATTTATGTAAAAAGCTTAAAATAGTTACTGTGGCTTGGCTAAACAAATGCTGTAGACCTAAATTCAGAGCACTTGTAGATAGATATTGTYACTATTGCCGTTAAACACCCCTGGATCAGTTTGCAGTTGGCAAATGCTTTACATGCAGGGTACAGGGAGAAGGACACAGGCTTGAAAATATGTCCAGAAAAAGCCACCAGCAAGAGGGCAAAGCAACTTTATATTGCCTAATTTCTACTAAAGTCGTTACCAGCAAACGTCCCTAAACTCAGCAGGATTTACTTCCTAACATCGAAGCAGCAAAGCAGGGCTCCAGGGCAGTGGTAAAGATTTCTCACCATGAGCCATCGCTAACTGGGCAGGGCTAAGCAGTGACAGTGGGCAAAACTCAGGTGGGAGGAGGTTATCTCTTAACTCTTTCTCCTGAATCATGGGTCTGGATACCTGGTATGCATTTTTAGTTTAACACAAGCCTTCCTATCTCTTTCCTTTCTGCCCTTTCATGATCGCAGCTCAAATCAKCTACGGCCACCCTACTGAGCTGCTCCAGCCATGATTTGCACCAGCTGCCCTTTCAAATGGAAATAAGTAGAGACTGGTCTGTGAATACAGACTTCTTGAAAGGTTTCCAGGATTACATTAAAGCAGGCCATTTGGGCACAGAAGATCAAAAAGAAAGTCACAGTCAAAGTTTACCTAGGTTTCCAGGGAGCAACCTAATAAAGAAGGGTGAATAATACTGAACAAGAGGCTAAGACTTCTATCAATTCATTTGTTTACTTGTCTCCCAGAGGAGCTCCTGCTACATTATTCTGCAAAGGAGGCTCAGGTGGCTTTTTATTTGCTTATTTAAACACCTTCCCCACCTTATGCTGAGTCCTGGTGGGTTTGTGAATATGTTAGGCTAACACTGCTACTGTTATTCCCTTGAATGTCTGAGTTTATTCAATCCTCCATGGGATTATCAGGCAAGGAAGAAGATGATAACAAAGAGCTCCATCGTCTACAGGTAGGTGAATAGACACATTTAAAATGAGTCCAGCATCTCCACAAAAGTATTAGCTCTGGCAAAATGTATTGCTTCTCCTCATGTAATGAAAAAGAAATTAGAAAGCATCATTGAGAAACCAAATTAATGCAACAAGCTGCTGTTAATGTACAAGCTCAGCAACCTTATTTTTTTTATGTTTTTTCTCCTATTCAATTTCAAATGCACATAATTAATTATTGCATTTAATCTCTGTTCCCCCTCCAGCCTGCAGCATGCAGACCAGCACTTAATGGTGTCAAAGCTCATGTCAACATAAGAAAAAAAAAACAAAACATGGGTTCTTAACATACAATTTCTAGGCCTCTTCGGTATAGCCAGACTAGTAATTAAGATGTAATTGGAAAGAAATGAATTGATATAAGTAAGTTATCAGCATCACTATTGATTAAGTATAATCAAAATCAGTGTCTACATGAGATATTGATTGCTACTTGCTTATTGTAATTGTAACATGAATTGTCTGTGCATGGTTGGGCCTTTTATTGTTGTAAATATCCAACTGAAGCAAGAGATTAAATTCTGTCCAAGCTGTAAAATGTCTGAAATAAGCATGACACCCTTGCTTTCGTTTGTTGCTGTGAAGATTTAAACAGAGTATGAAGGAATATTTCTCTGTTTCCTGTATTAGATTACAGTCCTTGTCATATTTGTATGAGGATAACAATCTCTAGACTGTGAGGCAGATTTATAACTAGACCAAAAACGGGTCTGCCGTCTCTCAGGCCATATCTGGCAATGTCCACAAAAGTCTAGACTGGTACTGAAGAAGCTAGTTCTGCAAGACAGATGGGCAACTGCATATGCACAATTTAACTTCTTGCATAAATTCTCCAAATTGACCATAGGATTTATCCAATACCTAACACAGTAGGATTTCAGTCCTAGTAAATTTGGACGTGCTGCAAGTGCAAAATCACTGCTTCTGACTTTTGCTTATGGCACATTTTGGCAGTTGTGACAAGTAATGGGCATTTTCACAGTCAYGTTACTTGAAAATCTGCCTACATGTTTCATCTAGGGTATTTATGTCATAAGAAAAATAAAGATCTGATTGTGATGATTAATCCCTTTGAAGAAAATCCCAAGAATTACAATATAAATAGAAAAATACAGTAGCTGATCATGATGGTTAATTTGAAAACTTACCTAATTAAATGCTTTCTTTTTGGTAAACTTGTTATTTAAAAATCTGCTTATGCTTTTTCCCCTTTGCACACAATGTGGGGCCTTTCCCTACTTTCCCTTTGCAAATTCAATGCAGAGCAGTGGGAAGAGGTGGGGGCTGGCTGTCTCAGAGGGTCAGTATCAGACTATAATCTGGAATTCCTGCAGTTTTGGTGCAGCTTGGCCGAAGTTTCAATAAGTCCGTGGCTGAGCTGCTCCCCTTCATTTAATGACTGAGTCACATTCTGTTGGTGGAAAATTAGGACGAAATATCAGCACTCAAGGCAGCTAACATTGCCCTCAGATGGTTTATTAGCTACACAAGAAAAGAGTTTTGGAACGTTTTAACTTCAGTATTGTTTTTCCAAACCGAAGATGAAGCACGCTGGTGAGGCAGGGCGAGAAATTCTGCACAGCTACTGTGGGTGCTGCCTGTTCTGCGCCTCGGAGACGTCATTCTCCAGCTCCACCACTGCTCAACTCTTCTATTTAATTTTAATTAAACAAAATATAGATATTTATTTTCCTTGATGATGTTGCTGTTATCCATGTTTAGAATCAGAGATGCAATCAGTTAAACTGGAATGGGATGGACACTTGCTCCTAACTTATTTAGGGTGTTGGGTCCTGTCAATCCAAGCTGGACTGAGCTCTTCATGCAAAGAACAAATGTAGGTTGTCTGAGAAGGGTTTCCAAAGCTGTTTCTTCACCCTCACCAGCAAATTTAGAAAGAAATTTGAACCAAATGCGTTCAGCTCTGGGAGTTGCCATGGTTGCAACACAGACGATCTAAATGTGGGAGATTATATAATCAGACAGAATGACTATTTATACAAAGAGTTTAATTTAAACAAAAAGGGAGAGAAAAGCAAATGTGCTGTACAATACATGACTTTGTCACTTTCCAGTCCTGCACGGCAGAGCTGCTGTAGCACCGACGGCGTTAAATCACAGGACTCGCACATCCGTTCTCTGCAAGGTGTTTATAATGTGCACTAAATCTAAAAGGCAAGAAGGAGGCTGTTTTATTATACCTGGATCAGCAGCAGTATCTTCTTTATGGAAGATATACAAGCTCTTCTATAATTTTTTGTTGTTGTTTTACAATCCTATAGACTTTTAAAACCCAGTAGTGTGGATCTCCACCTTTGGAAGGATCATCCTATGTAATACTATCACAGGGCCTAATTTATCTTCCCTTGAAGCAATTAAACATATGGAAGTATGCTACGGCCCAAATGATGTCACCTATACATGGTAATTTCATTCTTTCTATGTAATCTCCCAAACAACTTAAATGCCTTCTAGAAAGGAAAGTTTCTGTTGAAAGGCTTTTGTTGTGTTTTGCACTGGGCTTTCAGGAGGTGCAGCACTGAGTTGGACTATGGAGCTAAAGGTGGTTTATTTTCATTTTTTGACAACCTGGTGGGAGGGTCACTCTGGGGCCTCGCTGGGCTGCCTGAGGTTTGCAGTGCAGGCAGAAAGGCCAAAACAGCCTTTGGCCTCCCCATTAAGCCAGGCTTGTGAGCAACATGTTTCTCGCTAAGYGAGGCAGTTCGCTTCTGCTCCTCTTTCCATCAACACAGGCTGGGCTGGTCCAGCAAAGCCGGCCAGCTCTTAAACTGCTCCCTCAAGGCTGGTTCACTGCATTTCCCCCTCCTGCACGTATGGGGCCATCCGCAGCACCAGTCGGAGGCTGGCTGAGTGGGATTTCTCCCCTATCGATTTCCCTTCAAATAGGCAATGGGGTTCTATAAAAATGATTGAGCTTGGTAGGGATTTTCCCACAAGGTGCCATTAGTCGATAGTGTGGCAAGGAGCAATAATAATAATAAACATTAACTACAGGCAATGCAGGCAAATAGATGTGGCCCAAACGTAATGAGGGTTGTTTTCCTGTAGCTTGGTCTCGCCTTTGGTGGTCGCAGAGTAGACAGACATGAACAGATCGCTTTCACGCTTTAACATTATATGACTAGTGTTCCCATGAGAACCCCTTAACACCCACCGAATGGAAGGTGGAAGGAGTGTGTATTTATTAAGCATCTTTTTGGAGTGGGGGGACTTTCTGCCCAGTGGCAGCAAAGGCTGGGGCAACCAAACTAAGCTGATGCTGCATTTTGGCATCAATCAACAGAGCCATTAGTTTGAACAGTGGGTGTTTCTTCTCCCTGCCTTTCACTTTCTGTGATGATAAACTTTCCGTGGAGGTATGGTTCTGCTCAAGTGACAAAGAGAAATGGGCTGCGTAACTGCAGGGAGCAAGGACAGAAGAAAATCTCTATTGCAGACACAAAAACGATATTAAAAATGTTAAGGTTGCGCAAGTAAATCCAGTTAGAGGAGAGAGATACACAGCAGAATACCTCTATCCAACAGGCCATGGAGGAAAGTGAGTGCCTTGTTTCATTCTTTACTGATTTTCCAGGGTGTTTTTTATTGCCTTGTAGCATAGTGTGAATATATCAATACTGTGGTTTGAGTATAAATGAGCCCTTTTTCTTTTTAGAGGAGCATGGCCCAAGAGCTGGTGGTTGACACCTGACACCGAGAGCTAGTGATGGGGTTGCCATAACTTCCCACAATGAGAGCGCGAGCCGGTGATGACCTCTTGGATGGTTGCAGACTGTAGAACGTAACAGTGTCTGTGGTAGGACACCCCACTTTTTTCTATTCACTTCAAATCCTGTAGTGTGTGTCTCTTGCCAAGGTAGGGTTTACCTCCTCTACCATTTGGAGTGAAAAAAGACTTGCAAATGTTGGCTTTCTTCTGTGAAGTCCGTTTTTGTTTTAAGGGAGTGCAGAGAGAAAGCTTATATTTATAATTCAAGCAGGGAAGGCAGATTCTGTTCTGGTTTTCTAAACTAAAAGCACTAAGAGAGGCCTTGCAGCAGCCCAAAGCAAGTTGCTGCTGCTCTGCTATAAATCTCAGAAAATAGGGATGATGCAGCCTCAGCTCTGTTTTTGTACAGACTGTTGTCACTAGAACATAAGAGGTTTTTTTTAAAGGTGATTAATGTTGCTCTCCCACACCCCAGGCAGCCACACACTTGCTGTCTGCAAGGCTCGTTTCAAAGGAAGGGATATATGAGAGCTGGAGAAGAGTCTCCTGAGAGAGCAGAGCGTGAGCATCTTCCTGGTGGTCAGAGAGCTGGAGCAGCTGTGCTACCGCAGCCTTGCAGAGAGCTGGAGGTGTGCGGCGCATGTGTCCGAGTTAAATATCTGGTGGCTTCTTCTCCTGTTGAGACTATTAGCTAAGAGCTTTAAATGCTACTGCTGCAGGCATACTGCTTTGTCCACCCTTCTGCCACATCCATCTCAGTAAAGATAGGGATCGGTCAAAATGAATATGAGAAGTGATGCTTAAGCAAGGTTACTGGATGTGGGAAGCATTTCCCACACTCTTGTAGTCTGCCAGCCTCTGCTGGGCTTCCTTAACTGTCAGTCTGGACACAGTCAAAGAAGATGGTCCTATCTGCATGTGCTTTCTAATCAAAGTCTAAATGGAGCTAGTTTTCCATTATTATATCTGTTGCACATCCTGAAGCACATCTCAGACAGCACCGGCTTCCTTCAAATCCTCTTTTATAGGAGGATGACTCTGGTACTGCTCCTCTGTCCTTCCAACCTCCCTTTAGCAACAGCTATGGACCTAGAAAGATGAAAACTAAAATACGGGCAAGACAGTTTTAAAAATCAAAGAGGCTTATTAAATCTCTCCCACCTCCTGTTCAGCCTCCCGTGAACTAGCCTTTGGCAAATAGCGGGATGGTCATTTGAAGAGGATTCACCCCTCTGAGCTTTAGAGGTCCATGGTATAGACATGTTACTGGACTGAGTGACCCTTGGCTCACTAGAGAGGAGTGGATGCTTTTAGGGGATGATTCGCCTGCCTCTGCTGTGCTAACACAAGTGAGAAGCACATGTTAAAAATACTTATTTCTCTCCTTTGACTTCAAAGGCAGTCCAGGATGACTCACTGAAATGGAGACATTTATTTTTGGGCAAAGAGTCCTATCTTGCTGGGTCAACAGACCCATGAGTCTGCTGTATGAGTGTCAGAAATTTACATGGTGAGATCATGAACTCAGTTATTTGAAGGTGTTTTGTTGTGGTTTTTATTGAGACCTAAGGCAGTATGCTTTGCATTGATTTAATTTTAGACTTCCCTTTTCATCAGGAATCTTCCCTACAAGCTCTCATGTTTATTTTACCATTACCCAAATCCTGTTCACTTATACCTGTTTCCGTAGCAGCGTTTCTGTGATGACATGGGATTGTACTCAGGTCTTAAGAGGTCCTTTTTCATCTGGCCTTTTATCTTTCTAAAGCTTCGTGTTATCTGAGAAGTACTTCAAGCTGAAGTGTCATCGTCCTCTCATGTCTTCTAAATAAAAAGTATGAAATAAGCTTAGTCTAAATCTCTGGAGGAATTTTTTCTGATTGACAAGTCCTTGCAAATATGTCCTGGGACCTGTCTGTTCTGCCTAATAAATCATCATTAACTCTCACCAGATAAAGAGAGATTCTCTTCATCTGACAGGGTATCAATTCAGTTGCCTTAATGTATATAAGGTTTTAGGTCTCTCCACCAGCAGGCTCCAAGAGAGGCTTTTTGTCAAGTGAAAAAATGGAATTTGGGCAGCAGAACTCGGCTGCCAGGTTTGCCAGTGATGGACGAGGCAGGTGGGAATGCGGCTCTTTCCTCCTCTGCTTTATTGATCCTATGGCTCTGACCAGTGTAGCAATGTTTCTATATCAGTAAAACCAAGCAGAAACGAATAAGGGGGGAGATGATGGCTTAAAGCCAGAGTACTCTTGGGGAGAGCTTTTGGGAGGTCAGTGGCAATGACAGCTCTAATGTGGGTCAGTGCTTGACCTCACAGGACAGTAAGTTACAGTGTGGTACCAACTCACTGCATGGGAGTACTAAGTGTAAGATAGTTTTCTATTTTCTTGCTCGTCATCTTATTTAGRCACATCAAAAAAGAGGTCAACATGAGCAAATGAAGAAACCAATGTATGACACGCAAGCCACAGTTTCAGTGTTYATTGTTGGCCAGAACCATCCCATGCTGGACTTGAGAGGTTTGCTCTGGTTGTTGGGATGTGCTTCATGTTATCTGGCCTTCTGTTCTGTAGTTCCTACACTTCTGTTGTCCRAGGTTTAAAACAAAAACCAAACAAACAACCCCCCCAAAACCTAACATAAACAAAAAAACCCCATGACATTATCCTTCTCTGCCTAGGCTATCATTCTGAAGGAGGTTTTCTTACATGCTAATAAATTAAAAGTAATCCCAAAACTGTGCTGGTAGAATAAAACCACTTTTAAAATAATAAAAAACACAATAGTAATAATAGTGTGTGAATTCTTCCTAACATTAAATACAATCCAGATATTTCACTAACTCGTTTTCTTTAGTCATCTTTCTCATTCTTAAGCTTTTTTAAAATGTACTTGTAGATTTWAAAAAAAAAAATACTGCTATGTATAACTGCAAGTTAGTCCTTCTGCATTTTTCCCCATAAACCACAAGATTAAAAAAAAAAAAAAAGGATTTAAGGATTTTTTTACTTAATCCTTTCCCTGCAAGAGCTGAGCTATTAAGAAATGCACCAGACAGAAGTCTTTTAATGTACTCACAGAATTGGCAATACTGAAATCACTGCAGTATTTTAGTCATTGTGTTTAAGTATCAGGATCCTGCTTAGAAAAATATATGAGTTGATACCCAAAGTAGTTTATTGTCTACTTTTTAGCTTAGTTGCTATGGCAGAGAGTTCAACATGAGTGAATCTGTGGAGAGGCAAACGCCACCTTGTATTTGAAATTGGGCTGTAGTCTTTGAGGAACACAACAACAGAATTTGTGCTGCCCATCAAAGGAGACATACAGGGAAAAAGATTGCCTGGGTGTGGCTTTGAAGAGTCCAGGACTTTTCGAGATGCTGATGTCCCAGGGGATGTTAGTGCTTCCAGATCCACAATGACAATAATGGTACCAGGGGAAGTCAGATAAATATGCTGAGTTGGTTGTAACAAATTGTACTGGATTAAATAGACACAGGTATCTTTGCCCAGTTGGGGCAAATTCTGAAGGAGGAAGCTGGGGCATGGAGCAAAACACCAAAGAAACCTGTAGCAGATGGCCACCAACCAGCAGAAGACAAGATGAAGAAAAGAAAACTCGTGGTCGAGACTGTGTTATAAACACAGTCTGGGTGCCCAGATAAAGGTGTCATCGACTGCAAAGGAAAAATAAGTAGTTCTCTTCTGTTAACCTCAGTAAAGTTAGTGTCATTGAGCACAAGCAAGATTAAAAGTTCTAGCCAAATATTTTCTTCCTGAATGTGTGAAGATTTTAATAGTCATCCTCTTACAACTGTGCTAGAGATAAACCTTTTTAATATATCTAAACAACTTGCTTTTCAGCCTTTCTTGAATGCTAGTTCCATTCCTCAGGTAAGCTGAACATTTGAGTCTATTCTCCTTTGCAGCCCTGGCTCTATAAATAAATGAAGATTATTACTATTGTATGGTCCAATTCTTCAAGCTTTTGACAGGGCTTTTAAAGGAAGCTAGTTGAAATCTATGTTAACAGAGAAAATAAAAATAAAACACCTATATCCCTCAAGACTTTGCCCAGTACTTAGACTGTGAGAGCATAGCAATGCAGCCAGGGTGTAAACGTGGCGTTTGGGGAGCAGAGCTGCTGCTTGCAGTGCCTTTGGGGCTTGAAGGAAAAACAGCGATTGGGGCATGGAGCAAGACAACAAAGAAACGTGTAGCAGGTGGCCACCAACCAGCAGAAGAAAAGATGAGGACAGGAAAATTCAGCAACTCATGTGGTTGAGGCTGTGTTATAAACACAGTCTGGGTGCCCAGATAAAGGTATCATGTACTGGAAAGTAAAAATAAGTGGTCTTGTCCTGTTAGCATCAGTAAAGCATCACAGAGCACAAACAGCAGAGTCTCCCTTTTGTTTCTCAAGCCCAGCAAATGAAGGAGGTGTTGGCTTATGATAAAAAGGAAATTTCTCAGAGTGCCTTCCGGTGCTCAGTCCCAAACCACTCAGTACTTGGCACTTCTACAGTGCCTCTCATATGGGAAAACGTTGAGTAAGAGACCTCGTAACACTTGTGGCGCAAGGTAAATCACATCATCCTGATTATCATGAACATGGYCCTCTTGTTGGATGGACTCAGAGCTGCTGGAGTGCCAGAGGACTGTGGCTTATCCAATTTCTCAGTCAGACAAAGCAGAGAGAAACAACCCTGTGGAATAGGAGGTCATGAGTTCTGGTCCTTTTTTTTTTATGGCATGTATCATAAACTTACAAAGGGTTCCCAATAGCACCAACGCTGTCAGGCTTGTTACAGCTTTACTGCCTGTTTGTAGATGGGTTAACAGCACCAAAAAAAAAAAAAAAAAGCCACCAAAGTTGAGTGGAATTCATAGCAGAAACTAACATTAGTTAGTCAGTAAATATTACTTTATYGTGATAGCTAAATTAGGCCTCCTTTTGTAGTTTAACTAGTATTTTGTAATTTTCAGGGTTCTGAAAGAGGTTAAACAAGTGTTGGTGTTTTACTGCATGCACTGGCTGTATTTTCTTATGGCCTGTTACTGAAATACTGCATCTGTTACCTTTCTGTTGATAACAGCTTCAGAAAAGCTGGCCATTTKCCAGAGCAGTACCTTTTCTTCATCACTGTCAGCTTCTGTCAGTTCATCTCTCAGTCATAAAAATTATAAAACAAAGTCCGCTGTCTGTTGTCTAATATTCCTTCCATTAGACATGCCCTGCATTTTCATTGCGGGGATCTGACATTACTTTTGGCACAGATAGTGTTTTACAAATCTAAAATACCTTACTGACACTACCTGACCCTCCCTTCACGCTTAGGAAATTGCCATAACTATCTCTATTTTACAGAAAAGCTTGAAAGGAGACTCAGACAGAAGTGATACCCCAATTTTCATTCAGGGCCGGTAATTTAGGTGTCTTGTTAGTTGTGCTCCCAACACTTCAGCCTGAATTTCATCGCTGTTAAATAATCAACTTTAATAGGATATGTGTGTGCTTTATTCTTCTGGAAACAAGGCATTGCTAACAGGATGCCCCAGAAGGATGTGCACACAATAGCAATTTCAGCCTAAAACGTGAAGCTTTGGTCTTGAACAATAGACAAGGATCTTAAGGATCTTTGCAGATCCTCTGCAAGAATTTCAATGTGCTTACAACTTTTTTATTATCTGGCCTTCATTTATATTTTGTCCTTATCTGTGCTGTTTTCCTGCAGTAATTCCCCGACCTTCTGCTGAGGTATGCTGTGTCCCAGCTAGCGGAGGTCTTGTTCCTCAGTATTGCCTGTACTGCATTATTGGATCCTGTGGTTCAGTTTATAACCCATCATATTTTCCCTGACTCTCTCCAGAGGAATAGTGCTTCTGATTAATTTTATTAGTGGGTTTATTTCAGTTCAAAATGAGGCATGGGTTTCCAAGTGACAGAAAATAGTCCTTTTCTTAAAGTATAACAATGTAGTTCAGAGATGTATTATCCAGAGAAAATGAGAAGATTTTAAAGGCTTCTTTAAAGGAAGAAAATTTCAAGCTTGATTAAAAACAGAACTAAAGGGAAAAAAAGTTTCAGCAGTAATTCCAAAGCAGGAGTTGCAAAGATTGCTTCCACAGGTTACTGCTGTAGTCTGTCATGCTCACGGYGAAACAGTCCTGAACACTGGGTGGTGAAAAATTCTTCAYACTAGGAGCTAGTGTACAAAATTTAGAAATTTCCAGATAGAAGAGTGGTGAGGGACTGGGAACTTGTACTAAGGTTTAGTTGATCAGGAAGGAAAGGAAAGGAAAGGAAAGGAAAGGAAAGAACAGCAAACTCCATGGCAGTCTCTTGATCCAAAGGCTGTTGCACCAAATGAAGCATTTTTCATCATAACATCCCCTTCCTTGAGTAAGACTATTCATCTTAACTTCTTCCTCTTGCCTTGCGAATATCTGATGCAATTGGCCATCTAATGAACAATATTTGAATTCTTTCTTTTTCTCCCGAGACAGGTAGTCTTCCTTCCTACGCTGAGGATGATGTTCCTCATGAAATGTTTGCGCATTCTTATTCCAGCTTCCTACCTTTACAGCTGAGCTCCCTTCTCATCTTTGAATCATGTGCCTTGCCTCTTGATACCAGAAGTGATGYGGCTACTGTATTTTACTTAAATTCAATGATCATCTTTTCCAGCCCATCTCTTTTTAAAGCATTCACCGAGCAAATTACGGAGTCTCAAGAGCAACCAAGTCTTCCTGTTCAAGCATTTTCTTCAGTTTAGTTAAAGTTGTGAAGATAGAGAGCAGAACTCATTTACAGAGAACTGAATGTAACTTTTGTCTCTGCCTTGGCTCCAGAGAGCTCTTAATACAGAGCAATTTCCTCTCATCAAAAGCTTYCTCCAAGGTGGTGCTACTTTACTCAGAGTGAGCGTATGTGCATTCATCTTCCTCAATGCTTCATTAATCACACAGGGGAGGTCTGTTGTGGAGCATCCTGACTGAAATTCTGCCTATTCTCTTGTTYGGTTTAAAATGGGAGTTAATGGCTTAATACCTTTGTAGAAAAAAACCTCCACAGAGCAGGCAGCGCTATGGGGAGGCTGGAAGGACTGGAAGCTCAGCTCAGCTCACAGCTGTTGACTCTATTGACTCATTTAAACTGGGAGTTTCCATTTCAGTTTTCCAACGTTATGAAGTTCAAGATTGCTTGATTCTAATATCCTTTATTGTGCCTTACAGAAGTGGCTTACTTTTCTGTGGTTGACATTTATAGTAATTTTCTAAATGAAAGACTGCATTGCTTTGTTCATGGTTATACAGTTGTTGACAGCTACATGTATTTAACTTCATTTTCATGAGTTATTTACAAGGGCAGAGTTAACTATAATTGTTTGCTACACAGTTTGCATACAGTATACATACACACACAGTTCATATGAAATATTTATGATATTTGTGAATTTTTCTAAATGGCAAAGGTTGAGCTACAGCAGAAAATTAAAACCAAACAAGTAACCCCTTTCCCCAAAGGCTCTAATTTAGACTTTAGAGTAAGCTTCCAGCCCAACAGTTAGAAATCAAATAATGACTTATACTAAAAGTATTTTGCACTTCCATGTGCCTATATATTCCTGGTATGCACATCTACGGTGTATAAGATGTTCAAATTTTCATCCTTTACCTAAAGGCAGTTTCTTTTCATGTCACTTGTGGTAGCACAGAGCAGATCTACACAGATAGATTGTTTTTAGCATGAATAAAGTACAGYTGGAATACAAGATTTAAATTATAAATAAATTTGATAAACTATCAGATGATAGATAAATTCAGTCTCCTCAACAGATCATTGRTGAGTCCAACATATCAAGGTGTAGYTTGAAAAGGTAGAAGTGCTCATTCAAAASAGGAAAGGAAATTAAATATGTTCAGAGTTGGTCATAGTTTAAGAAAGGTTTGAAAGCATTTTAAGTAAGAAGGAAAGTGTGATGAAACTCCAGACCTGGCACAAACATAGGCCTTGCTCCACCTTGCCCCACTACACACGGAAAAGAATAACGTCAATCTTCAGCATTAAAAAAATACTTTGCATCAGGCCCCAAATTAGCAGAAGTCTGACCTAATCATGAGACATACTGTTTTCTCATTTCTCTTTGATTTTATATTTTTAGGATTCAGAACGCCAACCTCCTTGGCACAGGCTAATAGACAGAAATTTTACTTGTGAACTTCAGCTTAAATTTAATTGTAAGTCATCAGGAGTAGCCCAATTATTTTACTTGAAAAGAGGGCTGAAATAAGGATGTCAGCATGACCCTGCGAGTGTTGCACGCTAACTAGTTAAACAAACTGTTGGGAGTTGAATTAATAGACTCCAGGCTGCTTAGTCCCATGGCAACAATCAGCCTTAAAGATCTTTTAACCTTTCATTAGAGATATTGGAAAAAGAAAAATAGTTAAAGAATTGAAGATGTTAGGTATTAAGTAGGGCTTTCATTTTAACACTATCCCTTAATCCTTTTTCCTCTAGCTATTGAGAGAGTTTTTCTAAGGAAAAGCCAGGTTTAGAGACTTTCAGGTGGTGCAAAAAAAACATATTTGGGAGAAAAGAGCAGTTAGTAGAGATAATGGAGCTGATGTTACTGCTGCTGCTATTGTTCCTGTTGAAATCTAATTCTAATTCCGGGGCGGGAGGGGGGAAGGCGGGGAAAGAAAAAAACCCAAGACACTCACAACAGGAGCAAGAAGAGATTAGCAAATCTCTTAGCAAAGAAATATGCATCCTCTGTCTTTTGCAGGACAGATTTTTCCTGGCAGCCATACTAGAAGAGAACCAGAGATAGCCTGTGATCTGATCAGCTTCTCCAGCACCTGTGTGGTGATACTGAAGACTTTGCTTTCAGCTTCATTTCCAGTAGCAAACACAGCAGTGCTGCAAAAGAGATAGGAGGTCTTGCCTGGCTGACACTGTCTTTTTTATTCTRATAGAAGAAGAAAACAGAAAAGGAGAACAGAAAATACAAGTAGATCTGCAAGGACTAAAAATTAATGAAGCCTTGTTTTCTATGGATGTGTGTCCAGTGGCTGACTGAATTTTCTGCCCAAGAAGGTTACAGTGGAAACTCCTGCATATTTAAGACCCTTATCCTACAATGACTACCTTATGTCCAGTAGCGTTAGCTTATAATACAGCCTTTCACCCCATGCCGGGCATTTACAGGGGACATTAACGTGTTTCTATTTCTCTCTCCCTTTCTCCCAGCTGCCTATCCTCACAAGACTTTTGAGGATCCAGTTGTCTCTGAGCTTTCTASTGTTCCGTCAAATTTGATCAAGACAGACCTACAGGCTTAGAAGTTGTGTGTGAGGTGAAAGGAATGAGAAAGACAGCAGGCGCACACAAGCCTTGTTTCCATAGTAAATGAGGCTAAGAAGGTGGAGGAAGAAAGAGGAGACATATGGCAAGTGGCGATAGCAGGAACCAGAGCTCTCCTGGCTCCTGGTGGCTTCARGTTTTAGTCATATTTTGGAGACAGAGATGTAATTTTCTGAAACAGCCAAGATGCTTTTCAGGATCACATGAAGTTGCAAGAGTATCAGTGATCCAGGAAATAATAAGACTCGCTGTTATGGTAAACACAGTTCTTCCTCTTCATATCTTTCTATCCCATGTCACAATACTCAATCACCTTCTCTTCAATTTTTTTTTTTTAATTTATTTTATTTTAAAAGGTCCTCAAATGCTCATAACTTACATATTTTTTTGGGACCATTTTTTTCCTGTTTTTGCTGTTTAACACACTAGATATTGACAAATATTTGTTTAACTTTTCATCCAGTTGTATTTAAGAGTAAATAGCATTTATTATTCCTAGACCATAGACCTCTGCATAACATGTTTTAAATAATTGTGACCAAATATCAAGAATTTGTGGTGTTAAGGAGATGGCCAGGGTGTACGTGTCTGCAGTTCTAGTGGAAGAAACCTAATAATATTGCAACATTATATAGATGGGGTTTACTACTTGCTGTTTACTACTAATAATCCATTTTATAATGTGTTCTTAATTATCTTCATTAAAAAGAGCTCAGAAAAATCTTGTTTACAGCGGCAATGCACTTATTGCCAAAAAAACCCAAAGTGTTTTCCACACATTCTCAGGAGAAAATAGGTTTTAGATACACAGCTGATGATGTGGATCACGCACTGGAAGCAGCCAGAAAGAGATAAATGCTGTAAAGAACATATGAATTTTCAGTCCTCCTAGTACAGAAAAAACAGGCGACTCTGTACATCCTGACACACACTAYATGGGTAGAGATGGGCTGCTTTAGTCACAGCCTCCTGTCGATGCGAYGTCAATAACCTGATGGACCCATGGGGTTGGGTTTCTTCCACCCAGCACTGGCAGGAGCCCCTGTTGGGGGCTCAGCCCCCCTGTGCCTCCCCCAGATCCCACCACATTTCTTGGAGGTGGCAGTTGTCATCTGATCTGTATTTTCTGACTCCTTCTCTACATGAAACCCCAGTGTCAGGTTAGACCGTGGGGCACGTGGAGGTAGTCCAGGGGTGGAAGAGTTCAACTGTAATGGCAGATGCCGTATGTCTTCCCCACGTGCTTGGAAGACAATCAGCTAGAGAGGTGCGTTTCTTGATGTGTCAGGCAATAYCAGCAGCGGTGACGAGAAAACCAGTGCGGGTCCTTCAAAGCAGGTGCGTGTGATCCTTGTGCTGGGAATTGTGCCACCAAATCTGGATGCTTGATTGAATGCAACTTGTTTGAGACTGCCTGCCTCGTTACCTCAYGATTCATTGTCAGAGTAAAGCTAAAAGAAACCAGAGCATAAAGGTATCTTTATCTGCAAGCCCTGCTCTTGGCGGGCTGAGGCTGCAGTGAGACCCAGCTCCGTGCTCCAGCCRCACGCGGCGAGCGCGGATGCTGCTAGGGAGAGGTGCTGGAAATTGAAGCCACTTGTGTACCTTGTGCTGCGTTAAATCAAAGCTCACCTTGTCCCCATCGGCTGCGTTCAAATCGTGGGCTGCAGGGCAATGAGAGGGAGGGAGAGACTGTCTTTTGCCAAGTGGCAAAGAGTGAATTAACRCAGCGGGCAAAATTTTCTTGCTTTTAAGTAATTGTAAAACACAATGGCAGTTACCTGCCTGTTTTCTTGAGGGATTTGTACTGAACAAAGGGAAGAGCTGCTAACAGGATCCCAGGGTTGAGGAGAGATTTGAGAGGAAGGATCAGAAGAATTAAATATATGGCATGTAGTGAGGGAAGATGATAATGAATGGGTATATCTGCCTGGCCCGGCACTGTGCCACTCAGTGCCAGCCACTTGAATGAACTGATTTAGGGAACAGAAGCAAAATAGCTGAGTTACCATGGCTCTCCATCCAGAAACATACCCTTTTTTGGTCAAAAATGTCAGTTAGCTTAAGGAAAGCCTTCCAGTCCCATGGGGCTGAATTGTTCCCATAGGTATGCTTTTGGGATGATCCAATAGTCATTCAAATCAGTGGAAACACTTCCTTTGACCAAGATGTTAAACCCAACTGTTTGAGGAGGAAGGGATATGATAGAGCTCTGTATATTTTGGAGGCTGTAAATGCTAAGCTGAGAGAAGGGGATTAGTTCATGTAGTACGAAGAGATCTATTTAAGCACAGAGTTACACTAAAATAGGAATTTTTATATGAGCCATAAGAGTGTCAGATGGCCCAGATAACAATAATATCACATAAAATAAAGTAATTGTATTGTATAAAGGTCGTCAGTTTATTTGCCACACATCTAGTTATAAAGCTGATCATTTTCTGTTAAATTAAAGTTGCACAAYTTGCCTCTGAGCAAGAAATAAAGGGCCTGGTACTTTTTATTCTGTATTTGTAATTTGGGTTGCTCTGTTTATTGGATTTTTTAAGTCATTAACTGAAAGACAGAAGGCCAGACATTTACTCACTCAAAAACAGTCCATTTCAACTGAAAAAGTTAAAGTCAGCCTTTGAAAGTCACTTTTAAAAGAGCATTTGGATGATGGGTGGGTGTCTCAGGGAAGGCAGAAGGAGCATCGTGACTCGGCTTGGTTAAACCAGGCAGGCCAAGGCAGCAGAAGCGGTGTTGGATTGACTGCGCTGAAGGGCAGGGACTAGATAACTAACGGGGCTCTTACCGAGGCTGCGAAGAAAACTCTCCATTGCAAAAAAGCACAGGCTAGGAAAAACGAAGTAACTGACCCAGTGTTGTATAAGATAAAATTCATCCACAGCCCTTAGCGGTGGGCTGACATTAACCTTAAGTAACTTGGCCTGTATGCCAAAATGTCTCTCAAACCTGGGGTTGAAAGTGCATATTTGGGAAAAGCAGGCAGTTCTCCTTTTCAGCACCTAACTATGAAATGTCCCTGGGAAGGGGGATGTCTCAACAAAACTTTAACTATTAGAAGTGTGCAATTTCAGCTGCCTGATAATTGCCGCTGGAAACTCATATTTTCATGATGAGTGACAAACTGGTTCCAATTCTGTATACTCAGCAGCAAGTCTTTCACACCTTCCATCACAGTTCATCAGTTTGGTGGCCTGCATTTAGTGGCACAGCAAATAGGCACTCATATTTTATTTACTCTCTGGATCCGGACATATGTAATTGTCAAAACTTACAATAAAATCCTTTTTTTTTTTCTTTTTTTTTTTTTGTCCTTGCTAAGTGAGTTTGAACTCCAACCCTTCAGAGCAGTGAGTAAGGAAGATGAAGTAGTAAAGCAGAGAACGTATTTGTTGCCAAATGGATTAAGAATTTGAGAACTCTCTCTATATAGGCTATAAGTCCCAAATCAGATTTGATAAATCAAGTGATATTAGAAGAGGAGATCTGCAAGGCTCAGTAGACTTAAATATTGCAAGGAACTATTACTCTCATATCAATCTCAACATACAACTGTATGCTGAACGTTAAATGGCGATGGATCAGTCTCCCTATGCTTGTTACATTTTTGAAAGACAATCGATCAGTAACTTAATAAAAAAAAAAACAGTCCAAATTTCTATTCAACTGGAACTGCACRAAGGATGATTTTTAGCTATTAATTTACTTACAGATTACTTCTGTGTAGCAAAATTTGCTTCCCCTTCATGGGTGCAATACAGCCACAGCTGGATATACCAGAATGGGGCAGGAGCATGGTTAAGATCTCTGAGACTTGCACGTAATTTTCTATATTTTATTGAAATCATTCCAGCTAGCAATGAAAGCAGGATTAGAGCATGGTCTCCACCTGTAACATGTTTGGACAGCACAGTCAGGAAATCTGCACTAGGCCTTTAATCCCTTCTGCTCCAGAAACACAGGCCAGTTCTACATGGAGTTACAGTGGAAATGTTGCTGGTACTCAAACTCCCTTTGCCTGTGGAGACTTGCTTCAGGTTCGTACCAGTTCATGCAGTGGCATAGATGATATGTAAAGAAACACTGTGTGTGTGACATGCTGTACTAAAAGGACACACCACAGGGAATTTATTCAGTTAAGATGCAAAGATGCGGCATCAGCATATACAGTGTTTACAACATACAAAGTTRGGAGTTTAGCACACTCCAGTAAGACTTTAGAGCAGTAGGGAATGCATCTTTGTTCTTATCTTTTTTCGTGACTAGTACCTYATTAAAATAAAATATGTGGCATAAATCTGTCCTGCTTTCTGTCAGCCTGTCACCTCTTCCACTATGCAGGGCTGAAAGCGGCAGCTGATGGCTTCGATCTGGCCTCAGGGAAACCAAACCTGCCTCGCAGAGCGCACCTCCCAGAAYAACGCTTTCGCGTCTTTGCGTTTCTCCTGCCCTCGGTTCCTACACGCCCTAATTCCCAGTGACCTCCTGAAGAGTCAAGAGGTGWCATTCAGCTCTTTGGCCAGAGAGTAACTCGAAAGGCGTTGGGGATTGCAGGTGCCAGCGCAGGCAGAGCTGGGGTCAGGCAGGCAGCAACCGAGCAGCTGAGTACCTGCAACGTGCTACGTGCTCCCCTTCCGTGGAGGGACTTCCATAGGGTTGATGTTCCTTTCCAGCCACCAGGTTTCTTCCAGGTGTCCTGGAAAATTTTAAGTCAAATGCAAAAGTTACTTAGACCAAGTATGATGAACTGGATAATTTTGAGGATATTCATGCCTTTTTAGGTTTGTAATGTAGCTACTCTGAACAGTCCTCTGCAGGTATCCATAGTTCTTGGTAGACAATTTTGTCTTCGAAATGTAGGTGCTCTAAATTTCCACGTGGATACCTGTATTGCACCCAAGCAGTGGCCACTAACACCATTCAAACTGCCTATGTCTTCACAGCTAGTTCAGCTTCTACTTTAATTGGGGTCTGACAGCTCCAGTCCTGTTACCACCTGTACAAATATCAAAATAATGGTATTTATCCCTGATAAACCAAGAATTATTTCAGATCCACTTTTTTTTTTTCTTCCAGCCTCCCATGAAGTGTAAAAGTGGCTGCTAGAGGATCTGCTCAAAAAGAAAGTTAAAATTACTTTTGTCAACTTAGTCTATAACCTACCTTAAAAGCCTGGGTTGAATTCCTCAGACAGAATATTTCTCCCTGGTAATTATGATCATTTTTCATTATTATCACAACGAGGATCCATTTAACTGAAGATATTCTCTTTAGTAATTTCTTTTCCTGCCATTCACCAGCACATATACATAGCCAGCACCTATTTTTGTGTGTCCGGGTTATGGAATGACAAGCAGAGATTGACCAGGTGCAAAGTTTGTGTATGTGCAAATATGTGAATTACACAGTCTTGGAAATGAACCCCCTACAAAACCATCTAATACAGGGAAATGTTCGTGTAATGTCCAATATAATCAAGCAATAGGGCTGAAAGGACTTGTCAAAGGACTCCAATTAGGCTCTCGAAGATGGGAATGCTGCCCAGTCGGACCTGCACCGTTGGCTCTGAAAATCAGGCCCTAGACATTTGCAAATGTGTACATATGATGRGCTTATTTAAAGGGAAACTAATTAGAAGTATAGACAATCCACCTTCCTTCTAATGAAATTATTGTAGTCTCTGATCCATAAATCTGACATTTATACATATTTATATGCTATTGCTTAGTGAATACCTGATTAAGGAATACAGCTGCCAAGTGAATAAATTTGTTGTTAATCCAATGGTACTATAAAGACAGATCATCAGACCTATTAGAATATACTCATTCAGCAGATAAATCTGTGCACTGCAGCCTGTTAGCGCAATGTGTAATGCAAACCAAATTGTTCTTTAGAGCTAAACCTTGAGCTTTGCCAGAATAAAAAAGACTTTGCATGGAGGCAGATGAGATGAAATCCTATATTTTTACTGAAGGCATGAGAGCCCTTGGCATTATGTCTTGTATTGAAAGTAAATTTCACCCTAATTGAACACTAAAGACTGAGGAATACTTAAGTCTGTGCACTGAAGATTTTACTGTGGTATATAATTGCTTCTCTCTTTTGTTAGTGCATCTAATTCAGCAGTATAAATTACCAGCTTAATTTTTTTCTTATTGTGTGATGTACTAATACTATTATTTTGTACTAGCAAGAATTAGCAACTGGCATTTACGTTTATAGATCCTTTCATCCAGGGAAAATCTAATAACAACATTGGTCTAAATATTACATTAAGGGCTGAAAAGCTAGCCCGAGGTAATTGAAGTGGCCACAGTGTTTGCAGGGATCCGTCAAAACACTACAGTGACTTTCATGAGCTTTGAAATGTTGGTACATTTTTTAATTCAGATTTGAAGTGCTGTTTGCAGGATTGTATTTCATGCTGAACCATGAAAGGATATTTGTGCTTCAGATATTAATGAAGGGCAGATACAGGGCTTCTAAAGCAGTCCGTGATGTGAACTGCCCACCCTTCTGCAACAGGCACCGATCCTGCCAGCGTAAGCACATGTGGCTTAAGTTTGTAAATTCCCCTGGTGAAGAACCTGCCTATGCCTTTACTTCAGTGCCTTGCCAAATCTGGGCMATATTTTGATGAGAAATGCTACATCTGCACATAGCTGAAGTGTTCAGGGCAGTTTTATATTCAGTACAACACTTTTTACCCTAATCACGTACAACAAATGCAAAACTCCTGGTTACCTTGCATAAAATAGGAAATCGGGCAGATGGCCCATTTCTTCACCTCCAGCCTACTTTTAGTCTTTGTCCCCCAGCCTACTTTTCACCTGCTGAGTAGTTGTTGATGGTAGTAAATACAATAGTCCTGCTTTAGGTTGTGTTTAGTTGAAATTATTCCYACCAGGTTTTTTAGTATCTGTGAAGAAAAAAATGAAACGAGGAAAAAGTCCAAGAAGAAGGGAAAAGCTTTTGAGAGGTTCAGGTTTGTGACTGCTTGGCCCAAACTGTGGATGGGAAGAACAGGTATTTCCCTGTATTATTTTGCTTCCTCTAGCTGCGGAGGACTTGTTGGGAAAGTGGAAAAGGCTTGGAGAAAAGCAGGAGTAGGCTGGACTACAGTTGCCTCCTAAGCCACTGCCAAAGGAGCTGGGCTGGTGCAAGGGAGAGTTCAAGAGATGACAGCATACCCAGGGAAAGATTTTAGTCCTTTGCTTATCTCCAGGAGCAAGGTGAAGGAAAGCATCATGACTGCCCCTTGTTTGCTGGACTGCTCCTGGCACAGAAGAGCAGTTTCCCACTTTATCTGCTGTCCAGGATTGAATGTGAAAATCTAATCTAGTGCCTTATTAATTGCATTTATCATGTACTTTGACCATTTCACGTGAAGCTTACCCATTAATTTGTCTCCGATGGATTGCTCTTAAGAAACCTTTGGAGCTGCTTCAGAAAACGTTTTTCAGGCCAGACATTCTGGGTAATTTCTCCTTAAATCCCAATTAAATCCCCTCAGTCTACTCCATTCATTGCCCACAGGATTGCGGTGGCAAGTGCACCAAATGCAGGTCAGTCTGKTTTTTTGTGCTGTGAACGTCCCTTTCACCATTGACTATCCAGTGGGTGAACAACAGCAGTCAGCACTTTAGAGCTTGAGCCAAATAATCCGAYAAATGCAATGGAGAAGATTAAGACTCAAGTGGACAGGAAATTTCTTTGTCTTCTATTGACCCTTGGCATTGTTATGTATGTATGCAGATGTGTACAGATGTTTATGTGCACACATACACACACACTACTGTACTTCTTAAGTGCTTGGAGMTGGTCCTGGTGGTTTCCCAGCTTTGGTGGGCATCTGTTGTTCTACYCCCAAGCAAACTCTATGTCCATAACTAAGCAGCTTTCCAGTAGGATTAATTGGCTAGATGAAGGCTTGAGATGTTCTCTTTTTTTCTAGTATACAGTATRTTATTCTTTCCTCTAGCATGTGTTCAGACAGAGTCTTGATAGTCTTTATTCCAGAATTTGTACAGAAGCTTTTCTTCACTGTCAGAAGTTTCAACTGAGAGTCATTTTACACTCATCAGCATTTCTCAGGTTTGCATTGAATAACTGAAATGTTGCTGAGAACAAGAAATATTAGTTTTGACAGAGTCCCGAAAGTTTTGCAAACAGTGGAGTCCACCCTTATGTCTCAGTTGTGTCAAAAGGCCATTTTTATTTTTTTTTTTTTTAAGTTGACAAAACAAAACTSAGCAGCACTATTTTGTTTGAGAATACAGAGGCTCAGCGGTAAGAAATCTGGAAACCTATATTCGGAAGCTTCAAATGTGTATAAACTTGGAAAAAACAAGGCTTCTCCTGAAAGCAGTGAGTGACAATGGGAACAGAGGATGAGTGAGAATTTTTTTTTCCTTTTTTAGAGTTTGCATACCAAGAGGGAGAAATTGGCAAAAAATACTTATAAAATTCAGAACGGACAGAAGAGAATAGATTAAGCAGTGATTATAAGCATGCTGTCTGAAGAATCAGGTCGTGCATACGCTTAGGTTACACATAGCTCTGATCTCACATCACTCCCAYCCATCTCCCTTCCTGTTTGTTCTGTTCCTTTGTGTTATCCGAAGCTAAATGACAGGAAATCTGCGAAGAGACCTGTCTGCCGCCTTGCGTTTCCATATCATCCACTGCAAAGGGTTTCAATACCAACCGGAGTTTCTGAATACTGTCGTAATACAATTTCAACCCTCCATTTCTATGTACCAGAGTCAATATGCATATAGATTAGCGTTCTAGTTTTTCACTAAAGTACATACAATTTGAGTGGTTTAATACTTTCAGTTCAATTTTCAGTTTCATTTCGACRCAGGCAGTCCTTATCAGTGGTCCCATTGTGCTGAATCATTACAACCGTCAGATTACGAGATGGGCAGAGATTTCTAATAGCTGCCGCACTGCCAGGCTGAGCAGAGCGGGCACCCTGTTCCGTTTAGCTGAGGTCCTCATCCCCCATCAATCCCACCTGAAGGCCACAGTGTATGCTTTCCCTTGCTGCCTCCCATGGAGAAGAAAGATGTGTGGAAAGGCCTATGAAGCGGCATCAGTAGCAAGTTTGAGAAAATTATTGAATCCACAGTGATGATAATCATAGCCTTAGCAAACTGACTGAAATTAATGCACCATCTGAACAGTTCTGTCTGCTCTGCCTTGATGTTCCTCATTTAAAATGAATCTCTCTAGACCTGAAGGCTGTTTGGAAACAGCTGATGGTGCCCATAATGAGGATTCCAATCTTCAAGTCTCCAAACTGAAATTAGACATATGTCCTGACATGTTGACATTAATTTGAGCTGTTATAGCTGTAATGGGTTTATTTTGCTAGCACCTTTAATAGAATTTCAGGGGAGATGGGCTTYGCTCCATGAGTCAAGTTGGGGAAGGGCTGTGAGCAGCCATAATTTCAAAGGTTAATTTGAAAACACTTTTCTTGACAGAAATTTCTGAATTGCAAGGTTACTTGAAAATGTGATATTGTAATAACTGATACTATGGCTGGAAAAAGCGGGCTGGATAATGCAGTGGGAATACGCTAGCCTTTCATTTCCAGGTATCAGTATTCAACTCCAGCTTGACTCCAAGTAAAATGCAATAATAAATAAAAGCAATAAAGTAAAAGKAATAGATTCATTCTACTCCCTATATACAATGTCGATGTATAGGCCAAAAGCCCAGGTCCAAACTGCAGTTTTCTACTAAAAAAACTTTTAAGCACTGACTAGAATAAACTRGCTGAGCGTGTTAACCCTGCACAGGGTGGGTTCAGCGCCTGGTTTATAAGATTTTAAACTCATGAAGGAACAGGCCGTGGCGAGCCTTGCCTCCTGCAGGGCACGGGGCTGGGTCGGCAGCGATGGCAGAGGGCTGCGAAGGGCACGGAGGGCAGGGCAGCGGGGACGCGGCTCCGTCACGAGCCATTTCAGCTTCCCCGGGCCAGCGTCTTCAAGACACCGGCTGTTTATGGCAAAACTGCAAATGGGAAGCAAAATCAGGCGTGAGCACGGCTGAGTTAAAATTCTGTGTCTGAATCGAGGTGAATTTGTGGCATTTTCTGGGCTGCCATGCTCTGGCGCTGGCAGATAATTGGTCACTTAAGACATAGTGGATTGGTAATTTAGTGTGTAGCATCAGAGGAGTAAAAGATGACCCACAAGGGAGATGGAGAACCTGTCTGCCGCCCCACACCCSCACAGAAAGTCCCAAGATGAGCCAAAGTTAAGCCAAAACTATTCATCTGGTTTATTAGATACCATTTAAATCCCACAGTCTTTCCAGGGAGATTCTGTGGAGGAGATGACTGTCAGCATTAGAAATTTAGGAGACCGGGATGTAGCAACTAGTTGTTGGTTTTGAAGGGTAAAATGTCACTGGCGGCAGATTTTTAACCCAGTGCAATTCAGCAGATATTTGATACTTTTATTTCCTTCTGCTGACTTTATGCAGTGGAACAGGAGGCAGTTTGCAGAGATTAAACAATATTCTGTCCACAAATTAAAATCAGTAACTTATTTATAGGGCTGCTGATGCTCCCACAACAAAACAGGCCTGCCAAGCGGCTGTAAAAGTCCTGAACCAAATGTATCTCCAGCCCATCTACGTGGTTGGCTGTCTGTGACCGCAGATACAACACAACCTATCCAGTAGTTGTATCACTTGATAATCATAGTACATAAATAAATATGATTCCTGAACCAAGTAGTGGTGATGGTTGTTTTCAGATCTATATGCTGCCTGGTTGTTTCCCGCATACATCATTGTTAAACCTAATGTTGCTCATCAGGATTTTTCAGGGATCCATTTCTTTTCGTGAAAGGGGGCTGGCCAGACACTGCACTGTGTTTTAACCTCCTGTAGATGCTCAAAAGAGCAAATCACACAGCAGTATTGGGAGTATGACAGAAGATCGAAGCCCAATAATTGTTGTTTTCATATTCATTTCGACAAACCCCTTCCCACTATGGCAGCAGTGGTATTTTGAGAAGATGGATAGCAAAGTTCAGTGTAAGTGCAGTTCTGCACTATTGGTATGCCGTGCCGTTATGTTCCTCTGGAGGCTAAAAGGCTTCCAAGATGGTATGTCAGCAATGAGATAGCTGGACAGGAGGCCTGGCAGCAGCTTCATCCAATGGGAGAACACCCAAAAGTACTCTCTCCTTCCAATAGCTGCCTCTCCTCTCCTCATAGGGTGCAAGACTCCCTGAGAATGGTGTTTGTTAAATCCTAAATGTCTTTTTTTCTTCTGGTACCCAGCACTGAGAATGGGTATTTCAAAACACAACGTAAATGTGACTAAGTTGCCCRCAGCAAGTTAGGGATCACGTAACCATCTACTGATATACAGCCATTTTGAGAACAACAGTGTATGAAAACACTGGATAGTAACACCAGAAGGATTGTTATATCCTTGAGTCTGACCTCCTGCCTAACACAGGCCATAGATTTCATTAAGTGACTGGAAGTAAAGAAAGTCCTATCCCTTTATCTCTATGTGGGAAGCTTCTGGTGGTAGGACATAGCTAGCCAGGATACAATATAGGCAGGACATCAGGGTTGATGCCTCTTGATTTTAGACCACTTTCAGGTGCCTTGACTCTGACTTAAGTCCCTAGGTTCATATTTTTTTCTCTCATGGTGTTCTTCTGGTCGCTATTCCCCTTCCTTGAGGTGTTTTGGCTTGTAGTGACCTTTGCTGGGTCACCAGCACCTCTTGGAGTCTTCACCGCAAGTCTCAGTGTTCAGTGTTTTCACATGGAGYTCCAGTATCTGAAGGCAAATCATTACATGAGAATTGTTTTGAACGGTTTTATCTCTCAGACTTGTGAAATGAACATCTTGGAAAGGTGAGCTGTGTTTTCAGAGAAGCTGTTTAAAATAAGAATCATATATTTAGGTGATGCTTTTGGTGGACTTGATGAGATTTTTATACCCRGGACTGCATGAAGCATGTATTTCTTAAAGACTGTCCATTCAGGTATTTGTCCTGAAGAAACAGTAAATTCCTAAGCTTACAGACCTTGGTGGTGGTGGGATATAAAAGGCCCAGATTTTAAACTCTTTCTATCTCTTTCAGGCTGGAACCACTGTATCCAACACTTTCTGTGAGTTGTAGCTGAAGCAGATACGTATTTAGGTTCTTGTGCATTCAGGTTTTGTCTTTCATTCTCTTTGCCTATGAATATATGTGATCTTTAGGTTTACATATCTGCTCTGAGACTGGTAAAATAGAGTAACTTTCCCATCCTGCTTTCTTCACAGTCTTTTCAGAGCCCTATAGCTTTCTGCCCTTCCTTTTCTTCCCTGTGTTAGTGCACTGGGCAGCCTCCGTGCCCGCTTCGTTAGCAGCGGCTCGCAGCAGCAGAGCAGTGATGGAGAAATCTCCCTACTCCTGCTGAGAAAATCAGGTGAACAGGAATGGGAGGAGAGATGAAAATAGATGAAACACAAATTGTCATTTTACAAAATGAATTTTTACCAGAGCACTGGTCTGAATACATAGTGACACTGTACAGATGATTCTTGGCCCGTTGAATAACAGTTTTCCCTATATTTATTGCTCTTRAGTTGGGCCTGACAGTTTTATTGCATGCAGACTGGCACATTATGAAAAGAAAAGTAAATAGGTCTGTGGAATCATGGCCTCAGTATTCCTGTTTAAGGGGAAAACAACTCTTTGGTTTTACCACATGTTTGAAAAGAGAAGACAGTTCTCCCTCAGTGTTTTATGGCAGTTCTCCCTCCCACCTCCCCCTTCTACCTTAAACAGTCTGGATTTGTTTTGCTTGTATAATTAGGCAATAGCAGCTGATTGGATTTGAATCAACGGCATTATATCATTGCAAAAGCTGCCTCAATTGATGGACAAGAGAGGCAACAGTCTGTTTATTTGCAAAAGCTATAAAATAGCCTGCCTGTGCCATGCACACAGAAAAGTACATTAGCTTCAGCTTTTTTATAATTCTTTGAGAGTAGATATACTGCTAAGGCACTTGAACTCTATTATGATGTCAAGCTTCTGCTATTTTCTATTATCCTTGGGACAAAAGCAAAAGAAATCCCGTATATGGTCTCATGAAAGAGAATCTATTCTTTGAAAATAATTGTGGCCATAGCCCTTAGTGCACCACCAAACCTATACAAATTAAAAGAACCATTATTAAAGTTAGTACAGTATTTATTTAGGCTAAACCACCTCTTCCCTAAATAACTGCAATGGTGGTGCACAGCTGCAGTGCTGAAAATGTGTTTTASTGACTTATTTCCTTCCTCACAAATCCTGCAAGAAAAGATACAGCTATCTTCCTCTATCAGCCAAGATTTGGATTTAATGACTTGCCCTCTTTCCTCCCAGCCTTTTCTCTCTGGTCAGTTAAGAGCAGAAGTAACTCTTTTTTTACCTCCCTATTTTTGCCCTCAATTGCTCACTATTATCTCCAGCTGTGGACATCTTCTGGATAGCATTCCTTGGTACGCCCGTGGGTGCAACAGCACCCCAAGGATGGCTGTACGTAAGGATGCTAACAAACCCAAGGAGGTAAAATCCCACAAAGCCAGGAGTTTTTCACTGATTTAGCTGAGACTTAGAGACTTAACTAGTTGGGTATAAAGCTGTACTTACTAGCTCAACCGTATCCTTTCCAGCAAAACAGTTGAAATTGTCTGCAGAACTCCTACAAGATTAGAGCTGAATTACTTGCAAGACGACATATAGCTAATGTATGCAGGGACCTGCTGCTTGTTCACAACCAGATTCATTTACCACCTGAATTATTATTAATACTTTGAAAAGTTCTTTTTCTTTTTGAAGTTGAACAGCAAGATGGGTTTTTCTCAGTGCCTAACCAATCACACAGATGTTTCAGTGTCCCTGCACCCCCTGGCCCCTTCAGTCCCTGTGTTGGCGAGTGGTTTTGTGAGCAGGGGAATGAGGGCAGCCTGGCCTCCTACCAGCTTCGGTGGCTCAGAGGGGGAAGGCTCAGGCTCTCCTGATGGGGATTCCCTGGTGCCTGATAGGAACTGAACTCAAGATGCTGGCAGGATGCACTTACTAAACCTGATGCCCTGTTTTAATGAATGCTTTAGGAACTAATATCTTGGAAGCTTGCACGTTAGGATGAAATGGTCAAAGGTCTTGAAAGATTGGGTGTGGGGGAGAGGGAGGACTCATTGTTGGGCAAAAGGATCACAGGAGCTTGTTTGCTTMGCTTAAGAAACTCTGCTGAAAACAAAGATTTTCTCCCTTTCGTTCTCATTGCTCTTCTATCTACAGTATAGCTATAATAGTCTCCAGAGCTAAAATGAGTAGGAAGAATGAAATGCATCTTTGAAAGAAAATTTCTGTAGCCACAGTAGTGCCATGGGTCAATGTGGTTGTCTGCTGTCCCCACATCCCAGCTTCAATTGCTGCTCAGGTCACTATTAAAAAGAAGTTTATTTGTCTCTCACAGGATACTTACTCACAACGCCGAATGTGCCAGCATAATTGTGGCAGGCGGTGCGAGGAAAGGGTCTGCAGGGCTTYGCTGGCTGCTGCGTGTCTCGGTTCAGCGACAGAGTGCACCGGCGGAGATGTACGTGCAGGAAGATTACATTTCACTGGGAGAGGCTGTGCCTGGCCTGGCTGGGGCTCTCGGTCTCATTTTCATAGATACCAGATTTATTGTGACATTAGAGCGAGTATTTTTCTCTTGTCTGAGAAGGGGGAGAACAAGCCAAACAACAGCACTCAGCTAAACAGGCTCTTTCCATTCAGCTATATAAAAGGTACCCTGCCATACTTGTAAATATGAGAGAGAAAATGGTGTCATCAGCCTGTAATAAAGTATTCGAGCCTCAGATTGTCATCTGCCAATGATATTTTAGCTTATTTTCTTTCAGGAAAGAAAGTGAGCTTATTTTCTTTAATCTCCTGAGAAATTACTCCAGTTATTTACAGCACTGGATTTCCTTAAAGAAGATTGTGCTGCAGCCAAGGGGATTATTTGCCCAAATAGTGGTTTTTGCCTTTGTTTCATTGCTTTAGCTTATTTTAAGGGAGTAAAGAAAACCTTACCTAGTGCTTTGTGGAGGCTGCTACAAGTTCCTTTACTTGTCATTTCTTCTTTCTCTGCAAAAAACCCATGATACAGTATTACCAACTACACACCCTTTAGAAGCTATGAAACCCAGACTACCCAGGACTGATTTTTTAAAAAGTCAATTTTTACACTAATATTTTCAAGCTTTTATTTGCTCTCTGTTTTGAGCCTCAGCTCATTGAATATGCTCTATCATTTGGATGCTATCAAGCTGGAAACGTGTTGAGTGAAAGCTGGGCTTTGCAATCACCTCAAAGAACTGAGACTCCAAATAAAATGCCTGAAAAACCAGAGCAGGCAGCACTCAGTCGGCACCGGTTACGGTCCTGGTTTTGGTGCAGATGTACAGTAGCAGGAGTAGAGAAATTAAAAATAGTTATGGTGAAGGAAAATACTCCCATTTGCCTTCCGATGGTAAGGGATGTATCACCAAGCCATAAGTGGTGTGAGTCAATAGAACAACATGGTGTGGGCATATTCTCTTTCATCATTTCTAAGCCCTCCTTGAGGAATGTGTTTCTCACTCCAGATATATAACCTGCATTTAGTGAGCTGAGGCAGGATCAGGAATTCAGAATTTTAATTACACTCAAGGGACTCTGGTGAGATCAAATCCTATATCTTGATAGAAGGAGGCAGGGAATACACCTGGAGGCAGCTGCATGCAGCTACTGATGTGCAGATTTGAAAACTGGGAAACATTTCCCAACAGAATTACTCTTCCCTAAATATTGCAACTTCCATTTACTAAAGCTGCTGATGTTGGAAAAAACCTAAAGAATCAGCTCCAAAACCCATTATTCTTTTCGCTACCAGCTAATGAATTTTCCCTCTGCCCTTCTACATTAGTTTTCTTTTAGCGAGAGACTTCTTTTTTCATATTACTTTCAGCTATCTCTGGTGTTGGAGCTTTGATATCTAGTTAGTACAATCTGTAAATACAACTCTGCAGACATTGCTCAAGGGCAGATTTTGACCCTGAGCACTCCGGCAGTTTCTTMCTTAGAAAATATATCTACAAAGAGCTGTTTAAAGATAGGGGCTGGCACTGCAGCCTGGTGCTTCAGCAAAGCGTTAATGTGAGAAGCGGGAAGTGGAATGTGATGGTGGCCGAGCTTATCCCTGTCACGTACAGTTGTTTTGGCATAAAAATACTCTATTATGACAAAGTGTTGCCAACTCTTGMAGTTTTAATACGGTTTGCACGTTATATTTGTTTGGGCTTTTTCTCTCAAAGTCCTGCTTCCTGGAGTGATGCCAGTGTGAGAAATTCAGCTTTTTTTCCCCTCCTAAAAGTAAGTTTCTACTTCATGATTAAGAACAAAGGCTTGAAAATATTATTTAAATGCATTTTAAAGATTCAGAAAAGCAGAAGATAAATAACTAAATGCGTATTATTTTTCTGAAAGATAATACCTCATGTATTTGTGAGGGCTGACTCGTGACTTTTAAATGCCGGTGGTTGGCAGCACTGTTGTTATAATTAATGACTAAGTTTGAGATTTTTTTTTGTTGTTGTTATCAGTCATATCTATATCTATACATTTATATACGTTCCAAAATAAATGTATGTAATTCTCATGCTTGTACTTTAGGAGCTGGTTTCTATATATCTGTATAGATAGCTGTACAGACATAGAGTTAGTCTAAAGAGGGGAGAGAAGCAGTAGGCAAGAGGTATGGTTTAAATTTGAGTGTGGTATCTCTGTGTAAGTGTGTGAAAAAGGTGGTGAACCTGGACCCAGAAAACATCTTCCTCCTCCGCGCAGCAAACTTATCTCTTTCAAACTTGCTCTGGAGGAATTGTTGGCCCTCTTCATACTAAAGATTSCTTTACCTCATTTGAAGATGGAGATGTTGCTTGCACAGAACGGGTGCCATCTCCAGTGGTACTTCAAGGGCTGATGAGCAGCTCTGCAAAAAGCAGACAGAGCTCCTCACTCCCAACGCCTGCCTCCAGGACTGAGTCTTTTTACACGTGTTTTTTTAAATGAGTTAACCTTGTACAAGCAGGTTTTATGCGGAATGAGGTGCCATCCATCATAAAACATAAATCTTGATATCATCCGCTTTGACTGCTCTGATAGATGTGTAGCTATGTGCTACAGCTGATCTGGGTAAAACGTGTGCTGATGAGCGATCCGGCAGCACGGGGATGCCGAGCTAGTGGAGACCGTGCTCTAGTCTCAGCGTGTACATGTCAGTGTGAATTATCTCTGCCACAGAACTGGGGCCCAAAACTGAACAAAGTATCTGAGGTGCGGCCTCACCAGTGCCGAGTACAGGGGCACGATCACCTCCCTGCTCCTGCTGGCCACACTATTCCTGACACAGGCCAGGATGCCGTTGGCCTTCTTGGCCACCTGGGCACATGCCGGCTCATGGTCAGCCGGCYGTCGACCAGCACCCCCAGGTCCTTTTCCGCCGGGCAGCTTTCCAGCCACTCTTCCCCAAGCCTGGAGCGTTGCCTGGGGTTGTTGTGACCCAAGTGCAGGACCTGGCACTTGGTCCTGTTGAACCTCATGCAGTTGGCCTCGGCCCATCGATCCAGCCTGTCCAGATCCCYCTGCAGAGCCTTCCTACCCTCAGGCACATCAACACTGCCGCCCAACTTGGTGTCATCTGCAAACTTACTGAGGGTGCACTCGATCCCCTCGTCCAGATCATTGATAAAGAGATTAAACAAGACCGGCCCCAAAACTGAGCCCTGGGGCACACCGCTCGTGACCGGCCGCCAACTGGATTTAACTCCATTCACCACAACTCTGGGCTCGGCCGGCCAGCCAGATTTTTACCCAGCGAAGCGTACACCCGTCCAAGCCATGAGCCGCCAGCTTCTCCAGGAGAATGCTGTGGGAGACAGTGTCAAAGGCTTTGCTGAAGTCCAGGTAGACCACATCCACAGCCTTCCCCTCATCCACTAGGCAGGTCACCCGGTCATAGGAGGAGATCAGGTCAGTCAAGCAGGACCTGCCCTTCATGAACCCGCGCTGGCTGGGTCCGATCCCCCGGTTGTCCCGCACCTGCTTTGTGAGCGCCCTCAGATGAACCGCTCCATGATCTTCCCCAGTACCGAGGTCAGGCTGACAGGCCTGTAGTTCCCTGGATCCTCCTTCCGGCCCTTCTTGTAGATGGGCGTCACATTGGCAAGCCTCCAGTCATCYGGGACCTCCCCCGTTAACCAGGACCGCTGATAAATGATGGAGAGCGGCTTGGCAAGCTCCTCCGCCAGCTCCCTCAGCACTCTCGGGTGGATCCCATCCGGCCCCATAGACTTGTGAGTGTCCAGGTGGCGTAGCAGGTCATTAACCTCTTCCTCTTCGATTATTGGGGGTTTATTCTGCTCTCCATCCTTGTCTTCCAGTGCAGGGGGGTGAATATCCAGAGGATAACCAGTCTGACTATTAAAGACTGAGGCAAAGAAGGCATTAAGTACCTCAGCCTTCTCCTCATCCTTGGTGGCAATGTTCCCCCCTGCATCCAATAAAGGATGGAGRTTCTCCTTGGCCCTCTTTTTGTCATTAATATATTTGTAAAAACATTTCTTATTGTCTCTTACGACAGTGGCCAGACTTAGTTCTAGCTCGGCTTTTGCTATTCTAATTTTTTCTCTGCATGACCTAACGAGATCCCTGTACTCTTCTTGAGTTGCCTGCCCCTTCTTCCAACAGTGGTAGACTCTCCTTCTTTCCATGAGTCCCAGCAAAAGCTCCCTGTTCAGCCAGGCCGGTCATCTTCCCTGCCAGCTCTTCTTAYGGCACATGGGGACAGCCCGCTCTTGCACCTTTAAGATCTTCTCCTTGAAGAACGTCCAGCCTTCCTGGGCCCCTTTGCCCTTCAGGACCGCCTCCCAAGGGACTCTCTCAACCAGTGTCCTGAACAGGCCAAACCAGTGTCCTGAACTTAGCGAGGGTTTTTATTTCAGTAAAGCCTTGGCATTGCAGCAGTGAGCAAAATCTATTCAAGAAGCACATGAAAATGTATAAAAATAGTAACAAGAAACCAGTCATCTTAACCCCAAATATGCTGAACAATCACTGCAAAGCAGCATTTACTTCACTGATAACTTTTTGTGCATGTGCACGGGGAGGATAAAATGGATCTGTAGATATGGAAAGTGCTGTGCCGCAGTTCTGGCACTGYGGAGCAGCGCTGCTGCTCACTTGGCCCAGGATATTTAGCTCTGCCTGTCCCAGCAGTCCCAGTATCAGATGGGACCAGGCTGGAGAACAGCCTTAGAGCATATCTTGCTGAACTATCCTTAGATTTTGCACTTGTTTTATTTTCTAATCGCACAGTTCACAGCTACATCTTTCAATTTTAGGACTGCTTTCCGAAGCCCGGACATGAGGACTTTCCTAGCTTTCAGGTCTCCCAAAAGTCCCGGCTACCAACCCACCGCTGTGGCATGCCATCCATCAGCTCGCCACATGCTCCTTGAACCAGCAACCAGTGCAGCTAGTCCTCTRCTAATAAACACTCTGCAAGAGCCAAGAGAGTTTGTTTCAATGCCTACAGAAAGAATACTGGAAATTTGATTTACAGTCTTCAGAGCCTCCTAAGGATTGCATCTCAAAATTAAGAAGGGAAAACTTATTTTTAACATCTTGGAGRATGAATAGAAACCAGTAACTGCTTGCTTTCCTTGCTTAACTTACACTTTTGCTCCCTTCTGTCTAAACATAGTCTTGATACTTCATTATTTCAGCCTGGAAAATTCCTGAAGGTTGACTAGCTGGAAAATCTGGGGTAACATTTAGTTTAAGCTTTTAGACTGAAAAGTATTTGAACTAATTTCATCCTACGCAATTTATCCACTTTTCACCGATGCTCTTCCTTTGTTTTGGTAAAACTCCACAAACCTAATCTGTCTGTATGTATACTTTTGGGCCAATAAAGAATTGTTTCAATTAAATAATTTCTCCAAATAAATTTAATTTTATTTTCATTATATGCATTTTATTTTTTCAAGGATATATCTTTATATAAGCATCTTGATAAAAAATGTTAGGTATTTTCAGTCCTGAAAAATAAAACAGGGACCAACAAGACAGTTAAGATCAAGGCAGTACCTCACCCTGTGGAAGCAGAGCCTCTGCTCTTTAAAAATTATGTAAAGTTACAGAAACCATGACTGAGTGAAAACAAACCACTAGTCAAGGTGCCCATGAAATTCTCCAGCACACAGCTAGATCCCTTCCATAAATTGAAAGTACGTGAAGGAAATCATGAGAAGATTCACACAGCATAACGAGTTATCCTCAAAGGGGGAGCACAAGGCATCCTCCTAAGATGCCCCCGGTGACTGTCATTTTGAAGAGAGCATCTTCCTGGCTGTTCAAAGAGTTGCAATCGTCTCTGAACTTCAGCTCTCGGTGCTCGCTGAGGCTCTCTCGCTTGCCTTATCAGACTTTGTGCGGCAGATGGCACTTAGATAAAATTTGCAGTGGGTGTAGGTCAGCAGCCTCTCGCCCCTCTGTTAGCCATCACCATCTGCTCTCAGTGTCACAAGCGGGCACTCCGCTGGCCGGCGGCAGCTGTTGAGGGGCTAGCAAAAACACCCTTTCCTGGGACTGAATGTCCAGGAAAAAGGCTTGTGAGCCAGACCAGCAGAGGATAAGCCAGGTCTCCCCGAGCAGCGAGGAAGTCGGCACTTCTAGTGATTTTTTTTTTTTTTTTTTCTTTAAGTAAGAAAAAACTTTTTCTAGTTTTCAACAGTTCTGGCAGCAGCACCTTTTCCAAACCATAGTGCACTAGCATGGGCAAGCCTGCCATGATGGTTTAGCAGGATTTGGAGCATGACAGAGAAGTATGTTATCTTACTTTTTAGTTTAGAAGACCCCGGTGCATGGACACAGAATACCAAGAGGGGGTTCCTAAAACATCAAACACCCAGTTGACAACAGCCGAGGAGCTTGAAAATCAAAGCACAGGCTAAATAACAGAAATACTTGCACTTTAGGTGTTTTGTGTGGGTTTTTTTTAAAGAAATGTTAAAATTTTGAAGAGTCCTAAGGATTGTTGGTCTCCTGAGGTTGGTTATTCTGTAATAGTACAAAAAAGAGACGCAGGCCCTTTGCTGATATGACAGGATCTCTAATACACATGAATATTGAAGGTAAGTAACTGTGTCCAACTCCATTGGGAGACAAATTCATTGCTGCAGCAAAGGTTTTCCATCATATTGCTGTAATTTGATAATTTCGGTGCTGCTGGTAAGGGAGTCTACAGCAAAAGCTCAGAGAATTATCAGCTAATAGCTCCTGAAGGCCTGCAGCTGATATTAAACTTGAACTTCTGTGAAACTGGATTTTCTTCTACAAAGCAGTGAAAAGCATATTGAACCTGTGCTAAATAAGAAAACATTTTCTCCGTTTGSATGGGCAGTAGGTTATCCACTTCTTCAACTCTTGCCCTGCCAGACCTTTGGCTAGCAACTGGCAATCTTTGGCCAACCCTGTTTGCAGGGCTGCTGCTGCCATGGCTGTATAACTGCCCACTGTGAGCAGGGGGGTGACTTCTGCACTTGGCTTCTTCACTGCACGGATACAACCGCACCCCACTTAGTGTTGATGGCAGGGCAGCTGAACAGAAAAGGTTCTGGAGAAAATGTGACAGCTACCTGCGCTGTGGGCAAGAGGTAAAATTAGYAATAGTGTACCCACAACAGCTGAAGGGCCAATAAATTCTTGCAGTGCAGGGGCTTGTGGATACCAATGGGAGGCTTATCACTTATTTCATTAGGCTCAAGTGCAGAAGTTGTAATAATGAACGATTTAATCAAGAAACCATAACTTGACAAGCCTGAGGAAATAAAGGGCATAAGGAAAAAATCAGGAACTAAAAACCTGATGGTATATAACCTGCACTGGCACATTATTGCACTTAGCTAACGTACTGAGTAGACAGCATTATCAGAAACAGAGTAAGATACTTCAGTCACTATCTTGTTGGATACACTTGATATTGAGACATTGCTATCTGGTAGACAAACTAGAAAATAATGCTGATTCACTGTCTAAAAAAACCCCAAATCTGGCTAAGAAAGGCCTTTGAGAGAATATTAGATATTTTGACTGACCTTCTCTTTTAATATCTCTGTGGAATATGGAAAGCTGCCTTCATAAAAGCAACACACTGCAAAATCGATTATTTCAGTGCCATAGTGTGTCAGCTGGCATTTGTGTGCTACTTTTGTGACTTGCATGATGAGAATAAACCACATACCACATCATATTTTAATCACTCACACTTTATGGAAGAGCTCTTAGCAAGCTAAATGAAGCATGGTGAAGAGCCTTTTAGCTACCTATTAATACCTAAATCCTCTGTCTGGGTAAAGTTGCTTCAGTCTGCAGGTAGGACTTGAGCAAGAGAATTTTAATGAAGAACGAGCAAATATGGGCCAGTTGCTTGCAGCACCTGCACTTCATCYTGTCTGAGAAGGTGCCCACCATGGAGACTCCCAGGTCCTGGCAATGGGGAGCGACCCTGAGGGTGCAGGCACTGCAGCTGTGTAGTCTGCTCCCAGGAGGCAAGACTTCACGAGAGGACTGCAAAATATGGAGAGGCTGGCGGCTGTAATCAAGCCTCTTTTTTAAGAATGATAATATGTTTGTCCACTCTGTTCAGAAGACAACTAAAAGCACAGTCAGGAAAACCCCATAATGGCATGAAGCCTACCAGGGAGACATCCGAGGATGGACGACACCCGGCTTGTCAGGCTCCAGAGAAAGGAGAGGGGGAGAGGACTTCTCAGGCTTGTCATTTTCTGGAAGATTTGTCTGTGTAAGAATAGACAAGTGTGAGTGAGGGCAAAGATTTGTAGGCAAAGGTAATGTCTTTTGTTATCTATTTATGTACCAATTAATATAGTTGTGGAACAAAGCCTGGCAAGATATTACATATGGAGGTTTTCAGGGGGAGGCATTGTTCCAGGGTGCAACTGGGAGAAYGCCTTCATAGGGCTTCCATTATCCAACAAGCTTTTTGGATGATTTCTGTCAATGTTAAAAATCTGAGTTTCACCAAAGTAGTTTGRTAAAGGTCTGGTTGCAGCAATCCCGTGGTACATGTTTCTTGTGGACTAATTGATCCCAGCTGGAGTAGAGAAACTAAGAAACTTTCAGTTGTGGTTACGAAAACATGGGGATCTACAAAAGACAAAATCTGCTCGTGCTTCTTCTAGGTTTTCACTAAGTTTCTCTGACCACTGTGAAAAAACAACCATCATCCAGTTTGGTTGCTTGTGTTGCTTAAAGGAGGGGCTAGGTCAGGGTGCCATACGGGAGCCAGCTGTGCAGGGCTGGGGCAGGCAGTGTGCAGGGTACAAAGAAGGGGAGGAAAGAAGAGAAGCAATCAGAGAACAGTCTGGGTTGGAAGGGACCTTTAAAGGTCATCTAGTCCAACCCCCTGCTGTGGGCAGGGACATCTTCAAGGAGATCAGGTTGCTCAGATCAAATCCAGGTGTGAGCAGGGGAGCCAGGTGTTTGTAATCATGGAAGGAATAAATTCCCAGAGAGGCAGGGAGGCTGGGCTGATTCTGTTGCAGTGTGGTTGCCCCTGAGAGCTGAAGCTAAGCCTTCACAGGAGGACTTGCCTGGACARATAGGGTAGGCTAGCAGAGAAAGGTTTGAAACTTCTTAAATTTCTGTTTTGTCTTTGGTGTTTTGTGCTTTTGTAGAAAAATTAATTAGTCTAACTTACATTCTGCTAAAATCTGACTGTTTCAGCTCAAAAGCTTTTCTAGTCCTTTATGGTGGCCTTCAGTAAGGGAAAGGTCTAGGCAAGTTTGCCTCAAAGCCCTCTGATTCATGATCGTGTTTAGCCTACCCTACTTTTGATGCAGACTTGTGGGCTAGTACCCAGTGGTATTTGTACTTATATGTATTTAATTTTAGCAAAAAAGAAGGAACGCTGGAAGGAAATTAAGTTCAAGTCTAACTTATTCCAGGTCAGCTTGGTTAATTAAAGAGAAAATCTAGCCTGCAGCAAAGTCCAGTAGGGTCTGAAGCATAGAGAACAAGTAAAGATTAAAATATATTTAAAAATAACATGCTTTTGATCATCACAGAGTTCCCACTCTTAAAGTCAAATCCCTCTCTGTCCAACACCATTAACAAATCTTGCTAACTTCTGTGGAAGTTCGGTTGTTTGAAGCCTGCTGTGATAGACAACATTTCTTTTACTGCCTTGTTTTGTGGTGCTGTGAGATGGGTGGTGGTGTTGTGGGGGAAAGTGCGTGTGGATTTTCTTTTTTAATGAAGAGGAAATCTCTTCTGGAGACAGGGAGGTGGGTAGAGAAGGCTCCAAACTGGGGGGACCTGGGCAAAGGGAGAGGGTGGCCTAAGGGACATGGCCAGCCTGGGAGCCTGCTGAGATGATGCTCATAAAAGGCTTCCACAAGAGACGTAGGAACTGCGTAGACTTGTCAACCACAGAGAAATTTGTTAAACTGGATTAAAAGTAAATCTGAAAAGGCCCTGTGTGTATGGATATAGTGGTAGGGAGCAGGCTTCTTTTAAAAACCCCACTTAGTTCTTCTGTGTTTGTTTCCTCTGTTTTAAAACTGTTTTCTATTTAGTGCCTGTGCAAAGAAAAAGTGGTTTTTAAATGTCAATTCTCTTAGGAGGTCTAGATGCTCCTACGTGAAAGCTGTGGCTCACCCTGAATCCTACCATGCCGATCTAGTTGGGAAGGTGATCCTGCTCCTTGTTTGCTATGATAAAATGGAGAGAATTAGTAAAAAATGATAGAAAAATGTAGAAGTTATCCTGTGAACTGATGTTCTGACCTGGGGGATTTTGCCTTGCTTCTAAGTGTGGTGKTTTTTTTTTTCTGATGATCCTTCTAGTAATGAGAATGCAAGCTATTCAAAGGGTTTATAAATGTTGACAGTGAATTATTATTGGTCTATTGGGTGTTTAAATTGCAAATATTATACTCAAAAGCATGCTTTACAAGGCAAGCTCTTCTTGAAAGATTTATGGCTACAGTCACATAGGGCATAGTAAATTTAGCATTGAATAAGAAGCTGTATCAGTCATGGCTTTCCTTACTGGATTACTGTTAGCATTAGTTGTGATAGCTGCTACCTGCTCCTGAGTCTTCAGCAAATGTATCTGAGTGCACGGCACTGGCAGGAAAAGTCCTTTCTGGAAACTGTAGAAGTCATTACCTGACATACAAGGACTGAAAAATGATGTGTGTCTGTCCGGGTCTCCTCTGTGTCTACCTGAAGGGGAAGCAGAAGGGGATGCACTCAGAAATGAGTTCCAGCCCTTAGAAATTACACCCTTTACATGTGCTTCCAGATAACCTTACAGTAGCAAAACCAAAAGACTTCTAAGTAATGTAAGATCCATTATCAGTATGGGAGACACTTTGTTTTTATTATGGACTGGACATGCTTTTGGGGCATTTTCTTCAGAAGTGGATTGAATTTACTAATAATTCAGCACCTGAAATTCACTTGTTCATTTTAGTTCTTTGCTTGATACTGTGTGATGGCAGTGGCTGATCAGCTGCAACAGAAGCAACATCCCCCACCCCATCCAAATGACTTACTGAACTAAGCACCACTGCATGAAAGGTGAACTTAAAATACCACCTACTTCGAAGGAGTTGCTTAGTAGTGTAGGTCTCTCGCCTTCCTGTGTTCATGCGCACCAAAGTAATCAAAGTTGCCTTTCTATTCATTTTGTTTTGTACATCAGCCTAAAAGAGTTTTGGAGTGTAATTTACAGCACAGGTCCTGTGCTCCACTCCATTCTGAAATAATTAGGAGATTACTTTGGTCAATATGACTGAACTATGATTTAATGCTTTTCGATGGCTAGTTGCATTAGTGACTCTTTAAAGGATTAGAAGCTTAATGAAATGCACACGTCAGGGCAGTGATTTAATCTTTTTCTCATAAAAATCTTCACAACAAGATAATAAACCATAGGAGTAAAAATTGTTTTGACAAACCTGTCTAGCTTTCAGGCTGTGTGAAGTCTGAGATAATTACCTGTGGACCACTTCTGTTATACTGGGGATTGTTAAAAGGGCAACTTTCAGTAAAGGTGTAAAGTTCCTGTGTAGGCAACTGCAGTTCTAAGGCTAGGAATGAAGAGCAAGAAATCTCCCTTCCCTACACACCAAGAAATATATCCTCAAACATGTCGAAGTGCGTGTTTGCCAAAGAGTCACTTTAAATTTTCCAGTATTTTTTTTTCTAAAAATATTGTACTGGAAGGAATACCTCTTATGAATCAACTAGGTTTCAACCAGTTTTGAAAACTTAATAGAACAGCTAAGCTTCAGCAAATTGACTGGTCTGGTAACTTTTTTGTCTTTTGAAACAGTATTGTCTCATTTCTATCAGTCAAACAAAATCTCTCTCTTTGGGTTATCAAGCTAAACTTCTCCAAGGCTGATAGAGAAGTGGAAGGCTTAATTTGGTAGCTGTCCAATGGCCTGTGTGAAACAAGTTTGGTGTCTCAGTCCAGTTTACAGCAGACAGACAGGTCTTGCGTCCTGTGTATGTGTTGTCTTCTACTTCACGCCTGTACTGGGAGTCCTTTTTACTTCTCCCCGTTAACTGGGGGGCACAGGTAACCGATAGAGGACGATCCTCTTGTAACTATGTTGTTAGTTAGTCCTGCGCTGTGCAACCTGTTAATTACTTTCAAGAAGTGCCGTGAGTTTAACTTTTGAAGGCTGCTGGAGAAGGGATTTATGCCACAAAAATAGAAACTAAAAAAATAAGTTTAGAATTACTCATATTTATAACTTGCAAAAATGTTTCTAAACTTGGGCTAGAGGTTTAGTGCTGATCTATTGCAAGATGTGCTGTTCCACTCTTTTTTCCCTTCTCCCTCAGCCCCCCTTTAGTTGGTGTAGATGGAGTCAGGTGCTACTAGACTTGGTCTCCCATCTCTATAGAAAAAGATACCACATYCTCAGACTGTCCTTCAGATAAGATAAGGAAATAAATGGAGATGTTGCATTGGAGACATGGCATATATGCAGAGATCTACTTGCCCCTGGGCTTGGAAGCCTGGAAGAAAAATATATTCAAAGAGAAAGGCAAATGCTACATTGTGAACAGCATACTGGAACTTAAAAGTAACAATTTTTACATTTTTAAAAAAAAAAAGAAAGACTTTTTAAAAATAGATGGAATAGAAAAATAAGGTGGCTGAAATTTGTTTCTCATTAAGCCTTATTCTGGGTTTTCTCTATTGTTCCTTTCTTTGAAGACACAATTGAGTTCCTTTCTGTAGACACAATTGAATTGTTTTGTAAATGGTTGTAAAATGGAAAGTGACCCTTAAATGACGTGGTTTTGCCAGAAGTAATATGGACCAATAGTTTAGGGTGAGCATAATAAGGTTTTTATATTTTAATACCTTTCAGCAGTCTCTTGTTCTTTTTTCTTTTTTTTTTTTTTTTTGTGCAGCTCTAAAACATTAGGAAATCTGCGGATGGAAGGGGGAGCAGCATCTTTCTTGTTAGATTTATATAACTGTTAGGGGAGAAGTAGAACTTGCATAGGGGAAGTCCCATTTATCATTGGCACTACTTCTAAACTTGGACTTCTAAGACAGATGCGAGGAGGATGAATAAGACTCCAGGGAGGTTGAAATGTATTTTCTTAGGGATAATGGCAAGACTTCCTAGAGAACTCTCTCTTGTTTCTGTAGACTGGATGCCCTTAAGCTGCTATTCTGACACCTCTCTCCATATTTCTGTCTTCCTGGTAATCAAAGCTGAAATGATTCTCAGAATTACTATATTTAAATTAACTGCTTTCTGCTACTGTGATTCAGTGATGATTTTTTTAGATAGTAATTTTGAGGTTGAAGTCTATTCTGAACCTGATTGTAATACAGAGCATACAATAATCTACTGGTTATGCAAGTAAACTCTTGTTCATTTTTTGAACATTATTTGAACCTTTATTTGACTTTGATATTGTGGTTAAAAGCCTAAGATACTCAGTTTTTCAAAACTGATTTAGAAAAGGCAAAATATCTCTTGGTATCATTTAAAAGCAGACAGGATATGAATAGATGCCTTTTATCAGGGATTTGTACCAAAGCAAAACTCAGAACTGGTTTTTGACTCTGCTGCCATGAAAAGGAAATGTCATTGTTTGTTTAATCTTTTCTTACTGATGAGCTAATTGATTGAGCCCAAATGTTGTGACCTGGATCTGTGAATGTGCTTGATTTATAATGAACTTAGTCTGACAACTGTACTACTGCTACCTTTTTTGTTGTTTACTGTTGAGGTGAGGTGATGCTTGAAATGGTTCTTTAAGATGCTACTAGCAACTATGCATGCTTTGCTAACTAGATTATCCAGCCACACTGCCCCTGCCTACGTTTGCTCACTGGCAGTCCTTCCAGTCTGATATGTATAATAAAACAGCTAATTCCATGCAGCATTTTGAGGACTAAGTCCTGATTTGGATGGGAATTGAAAGGTTGCATGGACAAGATCTGAAGGATAGGCAGGGTACTTACGTGATGCCGTATGGTCTGGACAGGGTAGGGAGCAGAGGAAAGGGGAACGTGATCTTGTTCGCCTTCATAAAACAGGGCCTGTAGCGTAATAAATAGCCAAGTGCTAGTAATGAGGAAAATATAGCTATGGGAAAATCATGAGCTTATTGTATCCAATTAGCAGGAACAGCTAACAACAGCCTCACTCTCAAGTTTCTTGAGAAGGAAATAATGACAAACAGAAATCAATTTTTTTTTTCAGTATGTCTGGCAATAAAAGCTTATTCCCTCTTCAGAACTCTAGCAACCCCAGAAATCAGGAGTTGAAAGTACAGACTTGTGAAGGATCTTAAGAAAGTAGTACCTGCCACAGGCTGCACTAGAAATGGTTTCAAGTTTGGTAACAGGTGAGGAAGCAAGGTGGAACTGTAGCTGTGTATGTGGGAGCGTTTATTCAAAGAGAGTAGCAGCACGTAGCTCATTAAGCTATATGCTGCAGGATAGACCAGTCTGTGGCATTAATAATGAGAATTCACTGGCGATTGCTGGCAGAAAGCAACTTCGTGTGGCTCAGAACTTCAGGAATTCATAGCAGCAGAAGCCAAAAAAAAGTGTGCAAGGCTTATGCATAGRCTGCAAGGATTTAATAAACTGAATGTGCCCCTTAAAGTGTGCTCAAGTTTCTAAGGCTTAATGCTCACCTTCAACTTGCCTGAGTAAATCATAAGTGGCCCAGTGTTATAAATACCTAAAAAATTGGACACTTAAAAATAAAGAGAGTTTTAACTTTTACAAACTCGGGCAAATAACCTGGAAGTGAGAAGAAAACAAAGGAATTTTACCTTGAAAGAAGGCGGACTCCTGTGAAGCAATGGGGAGAGTTAGTCATAAAATGTTGGTATGTGGACTTCCCCTGTTGAAATAAAGTAATACACTTTTTAGCAGTGCAGAGCAAAATTAAATATCCTGGTGAATGTAAAACTGGCCATGCATGCTAACAGAGGATAAGCCATGAGCTTGTCGAGAGGATATTGGAATGACAAAAGAAACAAATTGCTAAGCCAAAGACAAATTCTGGTTGCAAGACTGCTGTATATCTTCAGATATATATAATGCTAAGAGACTTAAACATGTCTGAAAATGAGGACAGCGACTTAGCAGAACAATTTTCTGAATGGATCAGCATAGATGATTGATAGACATGACGGTTGGCATGTAGAGATTATAAAATTATTATGAATGAAGTCTTCAGCTTAGGTGCTTACTCTGTTCTGTATGCACATGACTTGCTGCTTGTGCTATGCATTAGTGTCTGTGTGGCTGGAGGAAGAAAACTGATAGTTAAGTGAACACCTTGCATGTGAACTGCTGGACAAGGTACAATCAAGGTTAAATGCTATAAATAAGAAGGTTTCTCCCAAGGGAAGCCTGGAGTTTTCTGAGATGAGGAAAATTTGTTGAAAGACACGTTTTGTAGTGAGGATTGACAGGCTTTCTGTACTAAAAGAAATTAATCTGAACGTTTGTCAGTGTTGGAAAAGGTGTTCCAAAAATGACAACAAACATGTTTTTCACTCCTCCTTTTCCTCCTGGAGCCAGATGTGAAATACTTGAGAGGGGGGGAAGGATGCACTTGGTAGGAGAGAGCGATGCCTAGTAGTCATGTTGCTCTCCGAATGGAAATGCCCTACAGGCTTGTTAGATGAGCTATGCTACTATTGCAGCTTTCTGCTCTGTTTTCAACGTGTTCAACATCCATCACCTGCTGGGAGATGCCATGTGCATTGGGGAAAGAGAGAGTTTTCCAAAAGCCTGAAATTYTTAAGGTCCTTGGAACTGTTGGAGGAGTTCTCTGCCAGCATCAAAATGATGCCAGCCAAGATCTCRTGTGAAGCAGCTGCCTGTTTCTCCCAGAAAGTATAGGTTATTGGCAAGCAGCCTACTGCATATCCATCAAGGTCACCACCCACTGAGGAACAGGATTTCTCCCACCTCTAGAAAGAAACCTTTTTTTTCTCTCTGTTGTTTTAATTTAATTGTCATAATACTTGTCTGAAAAGCCTCTTATTCTTCTGACAGATCTCAAGTCCAGCTGTGGGTCTTTTAAACGAATGCAAAGGTATGAATGCTATTCTCTGCCAACAATGGACCACATATTCCTTGTGGAGTGCAGAGACTCAAGTAAGGCTTGGATTCTTGAGCAAGAGTCAAACTTTTGAATTGACTTTTACTGCAGGGAAAATATAGGTTGGAAGAGACCTCTGAAGGTAATCTGGTATAAACCCTGTTGCTTAAAACAGGGCCAGCTTTGGAGTTAGTGTGTTGCTGAGGGCCGTATTCCAGTGAAGTTTAGAAACTCTCCATGGAYAGAGATCTCGTAACTGTCCTGTGCCCCTCTGGCAATTTTTTACTGTCCTCACTGTGAAATATAAATATATATGTATTTATTTCCCCAAAATCTAATTGCTTTTTCCCCTATTGCAACTTGTGTCCACGGCTTCTTGTTCTATCGCTGTCTACCTTCAAACAGCCTGGCTTTATCTTCCCTGTGGTCTCCAGCTTTTAAAGTTCTAGCYGAGACACTTGTTAGTTGTGGGTGGGGTTTTCCTTCCCTAAGAAGGCATGAGTAAGGCAAGTATTGGCAGTTGACATCAAGGCTGAATCAATGAGGTTTTTTTAAACAGACTATAGTGACCTAACTTTCGATAGTAATTTCCAAATTAATTCAGACCAAGATGGGGAGATTGATAGCAAAGAGTTGTCTCATTGAACAAGCAAACTCTCAAATAMCTTGCTAAACATGGAGTGTATCCTCAGAGTTTCAGTACCTGTAAGTGAATGTGGCTTTTGGTACTCTTCTTGAGGAAAAAGGACTTCTGCAATGACAGTCATAAGACACATCATCCAGATCATCTCATCTTGTGGGGAGAGAAGACAAACTAGGTCTAGAGTCTTTTTCCTTGAGGTAGTGACTATCTGAAGGAGGAGTAATCCTTGCTGCAAGAAAGGGATTCAGAGTAATAGCAGATCTGCAGGACAAGAAGCATGTCTTTCCCTTGAGGAGAGACTTTGTAGCTGTGAAGAGGTACTGTTTTACAAGAAAAGGACTCTCTATAGTTTCAAGACTGCATATAGGGTAAAAATGGATGAGGGAGGCTGGCAGTTCTCAGGAGCTTTATGTACAGTGGGGCTGTTCTCATTTCAACTTTTAAGTCAGTAAAAGTTTATCTTTGTTTATGATTGAAGTAAATGAAGTGGAAAGCTGTAACCCAAAGAGCTGAGAAGGTACTTCCCTCCCTCCATGGCCTATCATCAGATCTTTTCCTGCAAAGCTGGATGGGAGTTTCCAGGAAGCATTTTATTATGCTACAGTACTGTTTTTGGCTGGTTTTCTGTTTGAAGAAGAAGGTGCTAAAGCAGTCTTGTCTTGTGTTCTTTTCTGGGTTTAGGCCATATCAAGACATCAGGGTTATATTGAGAATGACAACTAGAAACTTTCATAATGTAGCAGAATACTTGCTCAGCTGCTTTTCCTTGAAGGGTACTTCAGGGTGGTGGGGAGGAAATATGTAGATAATAAAGATCAGCTTCAGCAAGTTAAGTCTTTAAAAAGTTTAAAATGCATGAAAAATTGAATTTTAAAAAAAAACAACCCAAAAAACCCTAAACAAAACAAACACACCCCCCCCCCCCAGACTGAAAAATCAAATGGCCTGTGAAATTAAATAAATGTGATTACAACACCTAAGCAGTGCAAAGGGGCTTGAAACTTTACGACAGCAGCTGTAACTCTCCCAGCAAGTGCAGGGCTGCCATTAGCAAGTGTTGCTACCTGCCTTGCGTGGCCGTGTAATGGGGACCTGCCGGCATGGGGYGAGGAGTGGGGAAAAGTGTGAGATGAGAAGGTCGATGGCCGAAAAGCATAACCAAGTATAGCATATCTCAATATTTTTAATATGCTTGGTACAGTGTTCCCACGGAAATGACTTGCAGGAGATGTCATTCATGTTTTTTCTGTCACCCCACTATTTGAAATATGGTTGTACTAGGAAGTTACTCGTTATAGTTGTATGGAGTGTTAGTGTCCTTCACGTGGCTTCGCATTTATTCTGCRTACTCATTGTGGCACACCCTGATTTCAGAGTGCAGCTCCGAGCAAGTGAAAGCTTTTTCCTGTGGTGTTCTCTTCCTTTAGCACAAGGATTGAAAAAGTTTTGTGCATTGATTGATGTCTCTACTCTGAGATATTGATTGGGTTTGTTTGAAAATGGTCAAATAAAATAAAGTAGCATTTGGTTTGGCGCAGACTGAAAAATTCATCTTTTGCAAGCTCTTAGTGATTAGATCACATTGGGCTTTTTTTCTTTGCCCATCTTTGGTTCARCCTGGCACTAAAAGCCCTTGTGATACCTTAGCTGAAAGACCACAGTAAATAGCTCAGCTGTGTTTCTGAGGGCCTTTAAAACAAACAAAAGAACATCTCCCTGTGCAGCAAATAAGGACTGATACAGTGACCTGACCCTTCCTTGATCCCACCCCTAAGAGGCGAGACTCTTTTTAGGCAAAAGTCACTTCCAGTGTTACAGGTATAAATGGTTGTGAATTTTATTTTTCCCTTCCTCAAAAAATAAACAAACAAAACAAAGAAACCAAAAAACCCCCAGGCCCCTGTATTTTGCTTTTACCTGTGAAGCTGATTACTATCATCACTGGAGACTAGGGTTTTGATAAAAATTGCTGAACAGTCAGCTAAATGACATTAATACCTTTCAATTTATTRAATCCAATTTGGTAACTTGAAAGAACTCCACAAAAACCTGAAGAAGTCAGTCTCCTGACATCGCTGAGGACTTGCAGGCATTTTAAACTCTGGCATGGCAAAATTGTTTCTTGCCCAGCCCAGTTAGCAGGCAAGCGGATCCCTCTTTGTCAGGAGGGACCTTATATAAAGAGTTAGCCTTTTTGGACCCGAATTCTGGGGTTTGTAGCCTCCAGGAGAAGCCGGGCAGCATTCACACAGCTGAGGAAAGAAGGGCTGGCAGTCTGGGGCTATGCGTRCGCAGCAGCAAGGTGCACAGTCAGAGTGTATTTGCAGAAAGCATCMGGTTAGGATTGAAGAAGCACTTGGTTCCTGAAGGGCACTGGAGGAGAAGGGAGAAATGCAGAATAACTTTTTAACCTGTAGAGAGTTGCACTGAGATGAGCTAGATTTTGCACTGGAGAACACTTTTGYCTCCAAAGGATGAGTAGGTTTAAATAACTTTAAGAGTAGCACTGTAACCAGCTGTGACTTACTGCACTGGATGAAATTTTCCCATAGCAGAGCATACGTAGTGCACTAAGCAGCCCTTGAACTCTGGTATTCACCAGCTTAAAGGCTTTGGGGTGTGCATGATCYACATTAATGCAGCTATATTTACAGCTGCGTGTGGGAGTCTTCAATAGCGAGCACTCTTAACCTTGTGGCACCTGATAGTCGCAGGTGATGTTCCTGCAACTACAGCTCCATTTATTTTATGCATGCCCATTTGGAACAAAATGTTATTGTGTAAGAAATGAATGGTGGTGGCTATTCTGCACTGACAGCTAAATGACTGGATCTACATTGCTTTTTTTGTCAATGTACTGCTGTCGTAATAGAACATTTTCAGCGGATTAAAGATTTGCTCTAAAAACAGTTGATTTGGCCTTCACTATAGCATTAAATTCTCTTAGTCTGTTTTTTGTGAAGTAATTTTTTTTCCTTTTGTTGTCTCTGTGAGAGGAGTATTTCAACCACTTGGCAGAAGAATAAACAGATATAGCTTCAAAATAGCTTGTTCAAAATCACAAGAAGTCTCTTAAAATGAAAAGAGGAAAAACAGGTGTGAGGGAAGCTTGTTGTTTAGCACCTTGCTACAATAATAAATTGCCCAGTTCCAATGCTTTTATTGCTCTGTTAATGACATAAGTTCATTTATTGAAGTCATCAGATTAAAGGAAAAACAGGGCTTCTTGAGAATTCCACTGTAATCTCTGCTTCATACCATTTCTTAAGGAACTTGGTTTAATATATTAGCATAGGAAAAGCTAATAGATTTAAGGTGAGGATATGTTTGATTTGGAAGTTTCTTAATCCTGAAGTCTTTGTAARATACAGCTATTTCTCAGTTGTAAGCATACACATCAGTGTTCTGTTGTGTGGGTTAGCAGCAGATCGTGCAGCCTCAACTCTGTTTTTCAGAAAATGGTCATTTTATTCAGCAGTATTGTGCATATGCTTGAGCTCCCGTGGGTAAAAGGCGGGGGAATGTTGACGTAATCCAGATCAAGAGCTTTCTTGTTAAACATAGTTGCTTAGCTTTGTCATAACAATAGGAAAACTGGTAAATACCAGTGTCCTCGGTGCTTCGATCACTCTTCAGATTCAAAAAGCTTGTGGAAAGAAAAATAGGAGTTATTACATCAGACAGAAATATACATCAGAAAAATACTGATGCTGGTGAGAAGCCCCTGGTGAGCTATTGGGCTGGATGGACTGGAAAATAGTTGTGTGTTCCCCTCTTACGCTCCACCAAGTCACAAAGGAGCATAGGGCTAGCGGTGTGATCAACTGGTAATTCCCATCTCCTCAGCTTCAAACGTTCCCTTATCAAAATGTTGGCTCTAAACATCCATAAATACCAAGGTGCTTCCCAGGTAGTTGGTTGTTGGCCTCCTCTCTACAGTCACACTTCGATCCCCTCCTGGACGAGGTGTGGTGTATTAGGAGGTGTCTTCCTGTCCAGATTTTTAAATGTTACCATTCGGTGGGTTTTGGTTCTTTGGGTGTGTGTGGTTTTTTTTTGTTTGTTTTTTTTTTTTTCCAAGTCTATGTCTGCAGGAACAGGACTATGATATTGTCACAGCAGCCTATGGGTGAGCTAAACCGTGTTTGCAGAGCATGCTTAGTATGACTTTCTTCAACTTATTTTTTTTAAATTATTTATTAACATAGCTTTCATAAGGCAGTGTGCAAGGTAGATGAGTTAGTTCATATGGGGGTTAAGGTACCCTGGGTGCCACAGGTTTGGACAGAACTCCTCACTGCATTCTGGCATCTGCTGCTACTTTGCACTTCTGATGCGCACGGTGCAGGTACTTGTTACCGCTTGGTAGTACATAAGGAAGTCCTAAGGCAAAGGCAATTGATGTGCTCTTGAGTGCCTTAGTAACTTTATATAGTCTGATAACCCATTTCCTCCTGAATCGTTTGCTTCATTCCAGATTGTGTAATTAAATGGATCGATGGGTGCCAACAAATTGGACTGCAAAGTCTGCATGTGCTGTCTATACCTATGTTAAAGAAAAAAAGGGGGTGGGAGGGGGAAGAGTATGTCTTCAGAAAATCTAGGTGGGAGAGCACTAAATAAGCAAAGTGAGTGCCTGCGATATTCAGGGCTGTTTGAAATAAAACTGTACTTTGTGCAAGTGTCTCGGTATATTTTCTCATTGTAGGGCTCTTCTAAGTATTGCTAAAGTGCTGTTTCTATGCTATAAATTCCTAGACTTAAAACCAGAGAAGCAGGCAGAGCCACCTCTCCAAGAGACCATGTAATTACATTTTTGATGACTCAAGGCTGGTGTTTGTCTTTTTGTTTGATGCTGGCAGGTAATGTGGCAAAAAGGCTTTTGAAGTTAACACCTAATTAAGATGGATGGAGAAGGTCACAGCCCTGGTAGTGCTATTGGATCAGGCTGTCGACTGCCTCAGTAAGACATCAGTGAGAAGATTTACAGGGAACTGTTCTGTGCATCCAGGATGGGAAATGTTATTTAAAAATCAATTGGTAAACAAAAGTCCTGAGTTCTGCACACGGAGATAGCCGTCTGCCAAACGTGAAAGACGAGGTACATAGCTTACTTTCCTGTGAGAATATCCTCGTCTCTGTTGCTCTCCTCTGACTAAACACAACATAAGAGAGGTTAGATTCACATGGGGGGACTAGAAAGGTGGTTGCTACATTCACAGGTGTGTAACGTAGGTGCAGACGCACCCACAGCTTGGTTTCAGGCTCTGTCTAGATGGGGCGGCCAAGAGCTTTGGCTGATGTCCTCCACTTCCTCAGCTGTGTTTTGTAGCCTGTAGCGTGATCTGTGCCACTACAGCTGGACTACTGCTGGTACCCATGGCAGCACAGCTCTGGATCCAACTATACGGGCACGTTCTGGAGTGTGCACCTAATCCTGAGCTGATGTTAGTCTTTCAGTGCAAGCTGTGTATGAGCTTTAAGTGACCCCTAGGCTGTATGGCACAGGAGAAAGGGAAGCACAAGGCAAGGTTTTAGATAACACTAAGTTAACACTTTTCAGAGCCCTGTTCTGTTCAGTGTAGTGTGGATCCGAGATACTGAGATAGAGGTCAAACAATCTTACAATAACATCAAGTGGACAAGATTGCCAGACCATTTCCTAAAGGGATGATGTGTTTTGTGTGCCTAAAGCAGGCATAGACTAATGAGTACCTGAGCTATGGGAATTCACACTGCTGTTAGATTGGATATAGAAAAACAAACTAGATCGGCTATAGAAAAACAAACTAAAATACCCAAACTACTTTACTCTGCTGTGCGCACCTATGAGTTTATGGATAGCAAAAGCCTAACCTGTCGTTTTTCTGAATTGAGTCCCTGCTTGCTTATGTTTGCAACCTTACTGCTCTTTGCTTGCCGCTTCTGCTCAGCTAGCTGAAAGCTTCCCAAGCCTTAGATGAGGCGTTACTGCTAAACTACAGAACTCTGGCTTCAAGGTGGAGAGCTAGACGGAGGTGGTGCCATGGGGTAAGCCATACTTGAATTCATACCCACAGGCACCAGTAAATGTTTTGCACCGCTTAAAAATTCAGGGTAACTAGTGAGAGAACACTGTTGGATATTGACAATACAGAGATTAGTTTCATCCTGGATAATTCCTTCCAGCTGAAAATGAGGTCTTGTTGGTGCTTTCTGAAGAATATAAGCACTTTTCAGAAGAGCATTGGTAACCCGGATACAAGCTTCCTTTGCACAGGATGGCTCGGTCGTGTCAGAGGGATATAACACATACCTAGGTCTAGTGGTAGATGGGATGTTAGATTAGAGAGAAAACCCCCTAACTTTTCCACATAACTCTGTGCAAACTACAACCTTGTTTCTTCATGTCAATTTGTTATTGCTGCCTCCTACWCGTTCCTCAGCACGTTGGCCCTGTCACGGTCTCTCCTGCTGCTTCACATAGATAGAAAAATACTTATTTGTGCCTGCAGTAAAAGTACATGGTTAAACAGGGAAACCTTGGAGGTGTATTTATGAAGATGTGGAAAGACAGGATGRCTGGTTTAGCTGTTAGTTCTTGTGTGAAGGTGTATGGGTATTATAATTGGGCTTTACACTCGCTCAGCCAGTTGAGAATGGTTGTATTCTGTAGCTATTTTCAATTAAATTTTATTCTTCTTGCTGTCTATGAAAATAGTTACTACAGCAAAATGCCAAGATTTGTTTATCGTACTATATTTCTCTTTAAAAGCTAGTAAAGAACTCCTTCGATAGTATTAACAGAAAAAAAAMCTTGGAAAAAAGCAGTAATATAGGTTCATCATTGCTGTAAGTATGTTATTACTGGTTTTGGAGAAGTTTCAGCTAGGATTAAATTAGTCCATTTGTCTTAGTTTGTCCAGCAGCACCTTGGATTAATTGTGGGGAGAGAAATTGCAATTTTACCACGCTAGAAGAGATTGCTAAATATCTAGATCAGTAGACCACCAGAGCAGAGATAAAAGTGGAGAATTGAAATATGAGCATTTGGACATCCATTAGTAATGCCTCTTTCTTCAGTTTTTAGAGGCCYTCTTCAGGAGTGGAAACTCAGTCCTGAATAACATGGAAGAAAAATCCTTGATCTAACAGTGTTRATGGTTTGGTGTACTTAAAAGTTCACAGCACAGGGCAGTGGCAGTTTGTAAACAGACATTGTAAGGTAAGTATTTACCATAGATCTGAGGATTTCCTCCTATATTTAAAGACCTGAAAAGCAGTGATGAGGGTTTCTGTGTGTGCATGACTGYTTTTTACTGAGCAGACCACCTTCGTTTGCATGAATATTGGAGCTGAGTGGGGGAGGATATGTTTAGGGACTTCTGTAGTATATTGCCCTGTGTATTCAGAATGGGTATGTTGCGAGGAGGAGGACCTTTGGGATCATCAACCAGAGAATATGTTGGTTTTCTGATAGCTGCTTTGGGGGATGGATCATTGTTCTCTCCATCTGCTACTCTGAATGCCCAGCTATTGCTCTATTTCTTTTTCCTTCCTTTAACCACGAGTGCTGCTGACTCATTTGAAGAAGAGAGTGCAACAACAAATATGTAAGCATTCAGAAAAGGCACTAAGAGTGCTCCCACTGAGATTTACATTGGACATTGAGTCTTCCAGGTGAAGCTTCTGGCAACTTGCAGAAGAGTGAAAGCATCCTCTCTGGCCAGTCAYCCTGCTCCTCCTTTTCCATCCTTCATGGCACGTATACTACCCCATGTATCCACCCAGTGCATTTCTTACGTCCCTGAATTAATTCTTCTAATCCTCCTGTATTAATTCATGTGGGAAATTAAACTCAATGGAGGTGTATATTAAATGTTTGGTGATGAACTCTGAAATACTGTAGAGAAGTGATGTCCATCAGGGTGTTGCTGTACTTTGCATGATGTAAACATGAGTGAATGCTGAGGTGGTGGAGAGATTTGTTTGTTCTGAGATGAGTCAGGATGTGGTAGGCTCAGGCCATCAGAGTAATGTCTGGGGGTGATTGAGAACAGTAGAGGTAAAACAGGCTGTAAAGAAGAAACAGAACAAGAGGAGGAGCAGTTTTTCAAGGGCTAAGGAACAGGAGAATTTAAGGGAGAAGATAGACTAGGAGTTTAAAAGTGCGTGAGGAAGAAGAGTGGAGAAAGTGGAGGAAGAAGGTGTGTGCTTTGGAGGAAAAAAATCAAACATTGCTAAAAAATTAAAAACAAGGTGGGTTGACTAAAGGAGTTGCTACAAAACAAAGCAGTTGTGAATCTGAGGAAGCAGTTACTAYAAATGTTACACAAAGACAAGATCTGGCAAGGATTCCCTAGGACTTAGGAAGACATTATATGGCAAGAGTTTTAGGAAATCTTAATCATGTGTGTAATATTTCCCATGTGAGTGAAGAAATCTATTTGTTCCCAGGCTGATGAGCCTCTTGGGGACCTGTGCATTGCAGACCCTGGCGAGGGATAACGCAGAGCTCTGCGTCAAGGCTCCTGGGTGCCTCCCTGTGTGTCAGAGCTYCCTGGGGAAGCCCCGGTATTGGGGAACTTGGGCTTGGGGGCAGAAGGGGCTGCATGGCCGAGACTGCTTATGTCCTTTCCTGCTRTCGTGGACTTTAGGGCCCCTGGAGGAGAGTGCCTGAAGTTTTCAGACTTGCTTAAAAAAAGATGCATTATTTTTCAGCTGGCCCAGAGTAGTTGTCCAAGGGCCTCGTGTTGAGCAGTGGGACAGCATGGGTTTGGGRTCATTATTCTTGAGACACTAACCTTGGTTGTTCAGTCCTATTTTAAACTGCTATTATCAATCAGGTTATTCCCTGGAGGGAGATGACACTGGCCACCTGTGTATAGTCCTTTGCTTTGCAGTTATTTTATATTTCAAGCAAAAGCGTTGCTTCTGCATTTGGTCAGAGGGCACCACGTTGTCACTAGCCTCTGCCTAACACCCTTGCAATCAGGCACAAATGAGGTCTCCATTGCTAATATTTATTAGTGTGCTACACTTCAAAGTACTTCATAGCCTTTCTATCATATATGTTTCAAATGATTCCACTTCAGCCAAACAAATTGTCCAGGCTTAATTTCCGAGAAATCATTGTCAAAATTGCTGAACCAGTTTAATTCTAAAGCACATATTTATACTGAGCTGCACAAATCACACCGCCAAGTGAGATTACAAATGGGAGAGAGAAAAGTTTAATCAGAAATGAGATTAAATTTGAAAACGTAGAATGTTAGTGATTGCTGCTGAGACTCAGACAGGGTGTAAAATCATAGATTTTTCTTAGCAGGGCTCAGAATAGCTTGCTTGAGGAAGCCGAAGAGCATATATGCCCTTGTGCTGACAACGGGAGAGTGCRGTGGTGGCCTGAAAACAGGGAGGCTGTTGTCTGTAGCAGGTTGCTGCAATATTGTGTTGTGGAATGAAGTTAAAGTGGGAGGAAGAAAATATTTCAAAAGATGTGTCCTGGTGCCGAGTGGAGATGGGGGACAGGGGAGAAATGAATTGGTTTGTGGTGATGCTTTGGGAGGTCTGACCCACCACCCCCAGCACCTCTAAGGTGACTGGCGAGGGCTGTTGGTTTGTCTTGAGCAGTCGGGCAACCTCTGTGCATCTGAGCAGAAGGACTTGCCAGCTGAAGTTAGAGACGAGGTTAGTAAAATGGCATTTCTGCCATGCTCCAGCAGTAAAATAATGATGCAATGCTTACCGATACCAAGGGTCAATTTTAAATGTTGCCCTCACCCAGCCTGATCTGAGAGTTGCTTTTTTGTATCATTCCTTATGTTATTACAGTTGGATGGAGTGTCCCTTAACTGTTAATAAGCAGTTGTGTAAATACGTTGTATTTGCATCCATAGAGCTGCATTGTACTGTCATCCAAGCACCTGGTTACTCCGTACGAAGGAGGACCGGCCTGATGCATGGAGGAGCAGGAGGAGACAGTACTGCACACAAAACGTTGTCTGAATCTATTTTTCAGTGAAAATGTACACTTGGCAGTGCTTCACTGTTTCTTGGATATAGCCGTTGATCGTTTCAGCTGTAGGAGGAATTCTGAACCTTGAAATGGGACATTTCGTCTTTGGGGAAACTTTTTTTTTTAATTTAAACACTTCGTTGTCTTTCCAAGTCACCTCTTTAACATTTCTAAATAGGAAAGAGGAATTGGTACAAACCTGCTGTCATTGCCATATTCCCTAAGCTTCATGACRAACTACGGATAGCTGCAAAAATCCYCTAATTGAGAACTGAGCAGATCCCTGCCCCCAACACTTMCAAAGATTATGTGCTGGCTTATAATCACTACAGGGGGAAGCAAGACATAGCAGCAGCTTCTAGATGAGCCAGGATGTGCTCAGTAATCTCCCATGTGTTAAATCTGGGAGACCTCTCTTCAAATTGCAGGCAGATTAGAAGTACAGCCCAGGAACAGCATTACCACCAGTTTGAYGCGTAACATAGGTTACACCAGCCACTGGTAAACTGCTAGTGTTGACTGTACCCTGAAATGCACATCTTCTGGCCACCATGGGGGTCCTGATTCTCTTTATTTTTTTTTTTTTATTATGCATCAGTGAGAATTCCTGATTTAAGTCTTGCACTTCTTCCCCAGGGCTCAGTTTTGGGGCCTGTCTTGTTAAATATCTTCACCAATGATCTGGACGAGGGGATTGAGTGCACCCTCAGTAAGTTTGCAGATGACACCAAGTTGGGCGGCAGTGTTGATGTGCCTGAGGGTAGGAAGGCTCTGCAGGGGGATCTGGACAGGCTGGATCGATGGGCCGAGGCCAACTGCATGAGGTTCAACAAGACCAAGTGCCGGGTCCTGCACTTGGGTCACAACAACCCCAGGCAACGCTCCAGGCTTGGGGAAGAGTGGCTGGAAAGCTGCCYGGCGGAAAAGGACCTGGGGGTGTTGGTCGATGGCCAGCTGACCATGAGCCGGCATGTGCCCAGGTGGCCAAGAAGGCCAACGGCATCCTGGCCTGTGTCAGGAATAGTGTGGCCAGCAGGAGCAGGGAGGTGATCGTGCCCCTGTACTCGGCACTGGTGAGGCCGCACCTCGAATMCTGTGTTCAGTTTTGGGCCCCTCRCTACAAGAAGGACATTGAGGTGCTGGAGCGTGTCCAGAGAAGGGCGACGAGGCTGGTGAAGGGTCTGGAGCACARGKCTTATGAGGAGCGGCTGAGGGAGCTGGGGTTGTTTAGCCTGGAGAAGARGAGGCTGAGGGGAGACCTTATCGCTCTCTACAACTACCTGAAAGGAGGCTGTAGAGAGATGGGTGCTGGTCTCTTCTCCCAAGTAACAAGTGATAGGACGAGAGGAAATGGCCTCAAGTTGCACCAGGGGAGRTTTAKATTGGATATTAGGAAAAATTTCTTCACCGAAAGGGTWGTCAGGCATTGGAACAGGCTGCCCAGGGAAGTGGTGGAGTCACCAWCACTGGAGGTGTTCAAAAAATGTGTGGATGTGGCGCTTCGGGACATGGTTTAGTGGGCATGATGGCGTTGGATTGATGGTTGGACTCGATGATCTTAAAGGTCTTTTCCAACCTTAATGATTCTATGATTCTCTGTGACCTGTTATTTCTCAGCTTTGTTGCTACTAACTTCTTTTTTCTCTTGCAGCTCTTTTATTTTGCCTTGCCTCCTAAAATTTGTTCATCGGGTAGTGCTTTCTTGCTGATGGGTATTTTCAGTGTACAGTGGGGCGTAGATTAGAGATGGTATCTGGGTTTAAAAGGTCACGACCCTCATTTAAGGGATCTTCCAAGTAGCACCAAGGCACTGCCCTTTCTCGGTGCATACTTGCTGAGAGGGTAGAATGGAGAGAGACAGCGGGGTCTACCCCTTGGTGGGTGATATCTGCATGGAAAGTCAACCCATAGGACAGTTGCCAATTGGGAAAAATGTAGGAACGGCATAAACCATAGAAGAGACACTGGCCACTTAGCCAAATTAATATATCGGGTGATGACAAATGCTGAGCACCAAAATAACCCTGCAGTAGGCAGCGATGGTGAATAACCCAGTCTCGGGAAAGCCTCCTACCTTGTTTAAATCTTGGCACTCCAAGTGGTGCTACTGTTGAGTTATCTGTAAAGCTGCCTGAAGATACATTGGGTAAATGTATTTGTCCCAGGAATGGGGTGGAACATCCTAGGAACTGGAAAAAATGCTTTCATTCCTTTTCATACTTGTATTTAATGTCTTGAAGTATATGGTGTAATTGTTAATGGTGCTGGATTTGTAGCTGCAGACAGAATTTCATGTTCAGTTACTGTTGCTGTGTTTAAAGAGGTAGAGAACTGCAGAGTGTGGTGGCCAGGTGCTCAGCAGGCCTGGCTGCTTCATACAGGAGTGAAGCCTGCAATGATGCAGTTCATCGGTTAGGAAAAGGTCAGAACTGTGATATAATGCAACAAACTCAACCCTTCCTTTGCATATAGATAGCACAGGTCTTCGGAAGTGTCTCTCCTTTTGTAAGAATCAGGTAAGCTGATATTTGTAATCTTAAAAAAAAACAACAAACAAAACCAAAAAACCCAAACAAACAAACAAAAAACCCCACAAACAAAAAGACACCCCCCCCAACTTCCTAATATGCAAACACCCGATTGCCCAACTGATTTCATATTCTGATTTTATTTAATTTAGTACAATGTGAGTYAGCCATAAACTAGATTGTAGAGCTGCTATAAAGTATTGCATTTGGTCTTTGAAACACTGGACAAGCTTTAAAAAACCCTTTACTGACTTTCAATATAGTAATGGTAAAATCAGCCCAACGATTATATTGTCACTTCTACCTAATGTAGAATTATTAAAGCATATAAGGAGAGGAACAGAACTGAAGGCCAATACACCATGCAATAGTCTTTGTGTCAGACTGCTGAGGGAATGATGCTCACRGAGGCTAGGGCAAAAGTGTTCCTTTGCAAGTGAACAAATTGGACAAAGTGGCAGAAAACTGCAAATATTACAGTGGCCTCCAATTAGGGAGGAGGAACGGCACTTCCGAGGAGAAGAGGAAGCTGGCAGTTATAGCGTAGCATGAGCCATGGGAAGGAAGGGTTGTGTTGATGAGATAAAAACTTGGTGCTGTGGAGAAATCCATAAGCATCCCAGAGGGACCCATTAGACAGTAAACACTGTATGTGGTCTTGCACTGGAATGGTTGTGAGAAGCAGAGGATGAATAACATTTCRGGTATTAAGTTGCTTGATAGTATGCCCTTAAGTGTTATGATTGCTACAGTACCAAAGTGCCAAGCATAAAATAGGCTCTGATGTACTGCRTATCTTTTCTCTGTAGCCCTAAAGAGGTGGCATTGTCTGCATGTAAGAAGAAAATGAAAATGTCAAGGAAAAYCCAAAGTGCTATTGCTTCTTAGGAAAAGGAGTGACTGAAAGGAGAGTTCCTCACCTGCATGAGCATGGATCCTCTCCTTGGTTATACATGCTGTTGTGGTGGCTTCCAGAAGCTACAGTGTAGAAAAGTATAAATTAGTCTGTAACCTAAATCCGAGCTTTTACACCAGGAGTGAACTGGACTTCTAATTGTGTAGTGCCAGTACAAATTTGGATGGGTTTGAAATAGCTGGCCTGGACGTGGGTTAACCAAGCCATTAAAAGCATGGCTTTTTGTTGTGCTGCTAGCATCCTATGAAGGACACTTATTCAATGATTTTCTTTTCCTCCACTCTTCCTAGGAGCATAGAYATAAAAGGAGACAAAGACTGAAGAGTGAGACAGTAATTTTGTGGTATTACAAGGACTCTTACTTTGTTCAGTTCTCTCCTTCTTTCCCCTCAATATTTTGTTTCACATCTACTTTTATTTCAAGTCAGTGCTACAGCTCCTTGCAGAGGACACCACTGAGRTGAGGTGACTTGTGTGAGTTAAGTGTGGCAATCAGCATGTGGCGAACCGTGTAAAGGGATGAAAAACTTCGGCTATGGACTCTAAGTTTATGAAATGTTTTTACAAGAATAARATAACACTCAGATCTCAAGAGCTTTATCAAGTATTGAAGAAATTATTATCCTTAATCCATGCATCAGGGAGCTGGTAGCAGAGACAACAGCAGTCTGACGGCTGTAAGGGAGGTTGCGTGTGACCAGTCCAACCCAGTACTGTAGCYAGGAAACCGAATATGGGGGGGCTCACTTGAAGACCCCAGAGGAACTCTTTTACACTTTTAGACAATAAAATGGTATGACTTTTTCTATTCTGCCTTAAAAGGAAACAGTGCCAAGCAGATCCTGTTGAGATTTGAACTTGCAGCTCCACCAAGGCTAGCTATTTCAAAATTAGACCACTTGASCAAGCAGCTAACATGAGGGCAGTCAATTTGGTGTGCGAGTCGCCACCAGCATCCTATGAAGGGATGTGTTCTTGTGATGGAAGATTCTCACTCGCTTCTGTCAGCCAGCCAGAAATGGATTATTCTGGAGGAACAAGAGACAGACCCTGGGCTTTTGTCAGCTGCAGAGCTGTTTTTCTCTGGTCGGCAGCCAGCAACTTGCTGTGCTACTGCCCTGTTCCTCAGCTGGGGTTCCTCAGCCAAATTAAACAGCAATGATGATGGAGAAAGAAGTGGCAGCAGCATTAGAAGATGTCCCTCAGATTCACATTTGCTTAGCGAACCAGAAGGTCCTGCAGAGTCTTATGGGGATGGAAGTGGCAGTGCTTAGCTCTGCTATGACATGAGATATTATCACCCCCACCACCCTTTTCTGTTATGACTAAAATGGGAACTGGGCTATGTTCCAGACCTGTAGCCTGTGGCATTGGGCTCAAGAGATAAGAATTCACAGAAATGTAGAGCACTACAAAGTGTACAAGAAAAATTGAAATGACAAAGTTCTTAACGAAGAACTTCCATAATTGGAAACGTTGCAAACCGTTTCATCCTTTCAGATAAATGCAGTCAGCTCTCATGCTTCTTTCATATCTTCTCCTGCCATGTATGCGATTATCAAAAACACTTGTTTAAAATCTTCCCTTGCTTGGTTTTTTTGTTCTGCRGGAAATCCTTAGAGCCAAACTGAATGTGCACATATGTGCCACCTCCCAGAGGTCTGAGCAGTGTGCTGATGTCTTCTSTCTTTGTATCTCAAAACCTAGTTGTATAAAGTGGAGCAAGACTTGGTGTTCACAGACACCCACAGCCCTGGTAAGCCATGGTCACTGTGTATCCACAAAAAATACACAGTTTGCACTGAAAAACAAGATATTGCTTGTCTGCAAATGGCAGATGCGGAATTTTGCATATGTAAACTATYTTTCAGGCACATTATTCTGCTAAAGAACTGCTTGGGTGCTGAAATACAGCTACTACTTCATTGGTGTAGTTTTCTGATATATGGGGAAAATGAAGACGAGCTAAGCAAACATCTGCATCATCCTGCTGTGATCCTCCCCCTGCCAGCCCCCATGTTTGCTTTTCACTGAGCTGTTCTGTCTTGTAACTCGACAACGTTTTGGGGAAGGAGGTGGCACTTGGCAGAGAGAAGCCCTTCAYCCTTCAGTGGGGCCCCTGCCCCTTCAGTAGCAATGGAGAATTCACTGCTCCCTGGTCTGAGAGAAGGTGCTGCTTTGTTGTGTTAAAGCGTGTGTATGGTACTGTGGTACTCACAGGGGTCATGAGCCAGAACCTGTRGGCTYTTACTTTCTTTTAAACTCWTTAATAGCTTTCCCTTTGCCACTARGTAAGTTATTTGACYTCCTGCACCCTTAACAATGGTCTGTCTTAGTGTTGCTTATAGTTTCAAAATAGCACTACTAATGAACAGGTCTTTCCTTAATAATAAACCTGGCCAAATATCAGGAGGGGAAAGGGGTGAGTAAGGCATGATCTTGACCCCACTGCAATGTATTCATAATTCTTGTTCCTTCCTCCCCTTCCTAGAAAGCAGGATTCTTGTCCAAGACCAGAATTTGGGGATTCCTCACTGGAACGTGCTCAAATTTCTATTGCATTCCTTTACTATTGTTTTCCTTACTGTTGATCCTGTGGTGCTGGGTAGAATTAGAGGATTGTTGAGAGAGGTGCTCAGGAGTAAGTGTGCCCATCTGTGCGTGTGTACGGTCTCCATCTCCAGTAATGTTCCTTTGCTAGCAGAAGAAACGGGAAAGGATAATGTATAAATTTGCTAGATCAGGCTGATCTGATGAATGTCATCAGTCTGACAGAGCTCTTTACAACAATTCAATAGCTGGAACAGATTCAGTAAATTTTCCAAGCCCTGTAGCTCAGAATACATTACATACTCATCTATTGCTGGAATCCCAGCATTGTAGCTATTGACAGTTGTGTAAAGCGAGAGACCCTGTGCAGTTCTGTAATGTCATTCCATGGTAGTGTGATTTACATTACCAGGTGTAAGTGGTGCTATCTGTTAGAAACACAATGCAATTTTTTTGCTTTTATATCATAATAGGAATAAATCTAACACCCATAAAGACTTCTTTATTACACATGCTCTGTTTTATATAATATATGCATACATACTAGCATACACTTTTCCATTGCACTGCAGGACTTTGCCTTACTTAAGTCTCCAGCAGTAGAAAAATCATACAACCAGGTTCATTAGGCAAGGCCACTTTTTTTTTTTGGTGGGGGAGGGTAAAGGGAGGGAGGGGGAATGGGAGGGTGAAATAACATTGACATTTATGAGTGACTAGATGGTAATAAATGAGTGTCGTAACAAGAGACGCAGTGATACTTTTCTCCTCTTACTGACATTCAGTGATGCTTTGAAGACAGCAGGAGGCTTTGCTTTGAACCCCGAGCATATCAAAATTAGATAATTTAAATTTTTTTTGCCTCCAAATATACCTTATCCTCAAGCAGTTTTTATTAACGATGCTAATTGCCCAGACCCTGACTAATGCAGGCTGTACTGTGCTGCTGGATTATTCTCTTTTGCATCTTCTGAAGTCAGGCAAGGCAAAAATTAAAGCAGAAGTTGTAAGTACTCCTTTAGTGCTTTAATATTGCGAATGCCATTGCAAGTGTAATTTAGCCTGAAGCCATGACACCGATGGACAGCTTGCTTAGTTCCTGTAGCTGTATTCCCTATTAGTACATATGAACTGACAGTATTGTAGACATATCTTGCATACCAAGGAGCTGGCTTATAGACTTCTTTGTTCTATATCTTTAATGTATATGGATATGCACACTGAATATATGCTTCCATAGCTATATATCTGAATTGGGTCACAGTTTTCATGTATCACTTGATATATCAACTTCATTAGTTACATAATTAAATTGTATAGTATAAAGTAGAACAGCCATCCTGCAGTTGATGCCCGTGTATGCGCGTCCTTCAAATGTGCAGGGGATGCCTCCGTTCATATTCCACAGCAAATAGCTGCCTGGCTGCGTTAGTGTGCGCGTCTTGCATAAAAGGGACTTCAAAGTATAAGTGACAGTCTGCTGCATCCTTTGCTGCTTTGTTGTTTTAAGACAGCCTTCAGTTTTTCCTTTTAATTTTCTTGCATGACTACATCTAATCTCTTAAAATATCAACAATTACTAATGATTTTTTTCTCAAAACAAGCTGTATTTCCCTATAACCTTTTAAAAATCCTCACATTTATTGGGTTTATCTGTTTCAAGTAATTCTGTGCCTCTTTAATAAATTAACTGTTTGACCATTTTCTTCTATATTACCTTCATTGGTAAGGAAAGAGACTATAGATGTTCTCAGGCAAAAATAGTCTATAGGGCAGCATTGTTTACGCTGGATAAGAGCCTAGAAATCTTAACTGCTTTCTTCACAGACTGTAAGCACAACTAACTTAATGGCTGTTTATGGATTGTATCGAGTTCTAGCTCTTCAGTGTTCCTGATGCTTATTTAGATCTTTTTTTTTTTTTTTTTGTAAGGATGCAGGATGATTCCATAGCACGCGCTATAGATTTTCATTGTCCTTATAATTTACATTTCAATCTACTTTTGCTCTTATAAGCTCTGCCAATTTAACTGGTGACTTATCTTGCTGCTTTTTATATGGAGAAGAAAATACTTAAAGATACAGCAGCAATCCAATTCATTGCCTGACGATACACAGCAGCTCTGCTGGGCACCCACAGGATCTTGTCTGGATTCCACAGGCAGTTTTGTCTCCCTGTGCCTCGAATTCACTCCAGCATTGCCATTTTCTTGCTGCACCCTCAAAGGCACAAATCTTGTACTGCTGACTATTTCTTTGTTAGCATAGGGGTGACCTGGGAGAAGCAAATTCTTGTGTGCAGTGCCCCGTTACTGGGTTTACCAGAAGGAACAAGATCCGAGAATGAGGATCTGGAAGGTCCTTATTTGCCCTTCGCAGGAGGACTGCATGAATCCATCATTGCAGAGTGTGTCAGACTAGTTTCATCTTGAGTGGAAGTTCAGGAAGTCAGCAAAAGTTAGGGTGCCTGTGGTTTTTTTTGAAGAATTGCCTGTCTTATCTAATTCAACAGCCTACAGAGCATCTTTCAAGTTTCAGGACAAGACAAGCTGTTTTAAAGAACTGTCCCTCTTATTTGCTTACCTTGGGTACAGCTGTGGGTACGAAAAGGTTTGAAGTTAGTGCTTTCATTCAAAGAGCAGCTTTGCTCTGCATGCGGGGAGTGATAAGTGTGTCTGAAATGCAAACTTTCAGAGGAACTGGGATCAGTCATGTACTGATCAAGGTGCAGGTTTGCTCATAGAGTCTAAGCCAATTAGTCTTAATTTGAGCATCCTAAATGGCTAATGGCAAGCAGAACTTCTTGTACCCCTGGTGAGGTGTGGGAGGTGAGGTGAGTAGTTATCAAGAGTGGTGAAGTTTTATCAGGGACTAAAAAGAGTTCAGAAATACTTCCCCCCCACCCCTTCTTGCCTTTCAACTTAAGTGTGTCATGTTCAAGTCTAAGTGGCTGAGCTGCCACAGGAAGAACTCTCATCTATTTGTCACTAATTTGCCATTTATTTTTGACTTGTACATTCTGGAAACACTTGCAGTAGCAGTGCCTGTGATAACAGGCATGTTAAGTTGTGTTTTAGAGAGGCATTAGAAATACTGTTTGGATCTAGAGCGCTCTACAAACCACCAACTGTGGAAACCTCTATATGTGATATCCTATAGCTTTTGTTCACCACTGGTGGATCCCAGCTTCAGTGAAAGCATCTGCCTTACAGGTACAGGCTTAGGTGTTTTTACTCTGTGGTTAGAGTGCCTTTAGGAGTTGGAAAAGTCTTGCAGGTCAGTACCAGCATGCTGTGAACTCTTTCTTCAGCAGTGCAGACTGCAGGATATTGCTACAGATATTAATGATTTGCTTATGCCTGGAACTTGGTTTGTGCAGCACCACAGTTGAAGGCTGAGAGAGAGGAAGGAATGGTTGATCAAAACTAAATTCTGGTAAAAGTACCTTGTAGTCTACTGAAATATATTCCTAAAATTGTGATCCTCTTCCTCAGTCCTGTTTTGAATAGACAGGGAGTTTGCAGAATGAAGGTACATGAATGGACATCTATGGATGTGCTTAATCAGTGCTTGTAACTTACCTTGAGCCTTTCAGACAAAAGATACTACGAAAGAGTCAAAATACCTTTTAAAATAAAAAAGACCTGCTCGGAAAATATAGCATATGTAAATGAGCTAAACATCTGGTATATGTGCTTAGTTGAAGCCTTTGGGACAGTTCCTCAGCTTACAGAAAACTGACTTGGCTGGGGCTTTGGGGGAAACGAGCAACGGGAAAGCAGAGCTCCGCAGGTACTTTGCAGCGGGCGTAGGTGAGCTTTGAAGAGTGAGCTTTTATGTTCTGATTGCTCTTTATTATTTGTCATTTCTATTGAGTCTTCCCACTGGTTTGGTATTAGCTGTATAAAATATGTCTTCATGAAGGTGTAGAAATGTCATAGGCTCCTTCTTGTTTTGCTTCCTAAAAAGCACTGCATGCTGGGCAAAGTAAGACAAAGTAGTGTGTGTTTACAAACTGCAGGCAGAGAATAGAATAATAGGATCTTTGTAAATTATTCTGTATACAGTTTTAGCTTCTTAATAGAGAAGCTTATCTTGAAACCAGTTTTGTTCATCAAGGTAATACCACGCTGCCATTTTTGTGGCAGAGTTTCAGTAGACATAAGATTGAAACAGAAATGGATATCGCTATAAAGTTAGCAATATGCTATATTTAGGAGTTAAGCCATGTCAGTATGGTCTTCAGTATCCCTAATGACCGTTTCACACTGCTTCACAAGGTATAATTTTTTTTATTAAGGATGGGAGGGGGCAAAGTTTTTGCTGGGTGAAAAAAATGGCTGGATGGCCGAATCCAGCTGAGGGAGCTGGGGTTGTTTAGCCTGGAGAAGAGGAGGCTGAGGGGAGACCTTATCGCTCTCCACAACTACCTGAAAGGAGGCTGTAGAGAGGTGGGCGTTGGTCTCTTCTCCCAAGTAACAAGTGATAGGACGAGAGGAAATGGCCTCAAGCTGTGCCAGGGGAGGTTTAGATTGGATATTAGGAAAAATTTCTTCACTGAAAGTGTTGTCAAGCACTGGAACAGGCTGCCCAGGGAGGTGGTGGAGTCACCATCACTGGAGGTGTTCAAAAAACGTGTGGATGTGGTACTTCAGGACATGGTTTAGTGGGCATGGGTGTTGGGTTGACGGTTGGACTCGATGATCTTAAAGGTCTTTTCCAACCTTAACGATTCTATGATTCTATGAATAATGTTGCTGGGGCTTTGTGGTTTGGTTGTTTGCCCAACCACCATGGGGAAAAAACAGGGAAAAAACTTGCCCAGTTTTTAAACTTGTCTGACTTGGCCTTTCAGTCATTGCTTCTTGGTATGTCATTCTCTATTACTTTAAGAAGGTTTTTAGTAGCTGGTATCTTATCCCCAGACACACCTGTAATCAAGTACCTTTCAATCTTTTTGGTATAATAAACACTGATCTCTTTCTCACTATCCATTGAGAGACATTTTCTTCTCTGATGCTTTCCATACCATCTTTTTTTTGCCGAATGTCATCTCTAAATGTGAACGTGAGTTTTAACTATTCCAGTAACAGTCTCTGGGAGCAACTGCTGATTTCTAATTATTGGTAACTAATGTTTTATCACTGGTTTTGTTACTGACCAGTATGACCCATTAATCCCTCTTGATTTCTTTCCTGAACAGAATCTAACATTCTACAAGTACGCACACCCTTTCTAGATGTAGCACTTAGCATGAAGTTGTACTAAAATACTTTTTGTGGGAGTGGATGTGCGCATGTCGAAGCCCTCCAGACTGCTGGACATGATTGGCCTTTCCTGATTGTTATTTACCAGTTCTCCAAATGCTTGCAGTCAATGAGTTTAGGTTTACCCCGGATTATTGATAAACGTGATGCTATCTGATATACTTATTGTCCCTTGCTGGAAAACTTGTGACAAACCTGTAGGATTACAGCCCCTGGATGACAACCACTGTGGTAGAGCCATCGACTTCCCACTGCTTACTCGAAGTGTTATATTTTCCTTGTAGGTTATGGTATCACTTAGGGAATTGATATTAGGGAATTATGTGCATCACTAAATCAAACACCTTAAAACACTCAAAATATATGACATCTGTCAAGATCAATTTTTTTTGTGAATGGGAATCAACCCAACCTTCTATAAATTCCTGTCCCATAACTCTCCCTCAGTTAAATAGTTGGGCCCATTTTTCCTTTTTGCCCGAGACTTAGCCCAGAGCTAACCAGTTTTTGTGAAGCTGAGTCATTTCACTTGCCTTACTTGGATGTTGGTATGATGTTATCAGCCTTCAGAGATGTATTAAAATTAGTACCAGCGTGTCAAACATTTCCCAGGGTGTTTTGAGTGAGTTCCTGTTGTGATCCTTTCTGAGTTGCTCTTGATTGCAGCTGCAGTATGAAGTACTTCATTTTTCTCAAGTGATACAAGTATATCCTCCTATCCTCCAGAAATATTTATTGAACTTTTCTGTCATTATTAATAATTTTACCCTTCTTATGCAGTAATGGGCCTATACCAATGATAAGAATCTCACGCTTTAAAACAACTCTGTCATACTTAGCCCTTCTGCCATGGATTTTCCCTAGTGTCTTTTGATTCTTCTATCAGTTATTCTACATTTTATAGTCTCTTATGTATATTGACCATCCTCTATTAATTTGTAAATGTTTGTTTTTATTTTTAACTGCTCTCTTCAGTTTTTAGCTGAAGCAGTACGGATTTTTAGTCTTCCAGTTTCCCATTTCTTGCGGAGAGGAATGTTGGCTCCGTGTTAACCATATCAGGGCTGACAATGATAAAACTGCTCAGATGGGAATGAAAAGACAATTGGGCATCGGTGCAACACATCAATTGATCTATTGTATGTGATAGCCAAGTGTTACCTAGCCATTAAATTCTGACGCTGGGTAGTGCTTAAAATATTATTTTAGAGCAAATCAACTTTTAAGAAACTTTTAAAAATGTCACCTAAGGGAATTAATGTTAACTTTCATGGGATTTATTGGAAGCTTAATGCTACCTTTGAGTCTCTCTAAACTCCCAGTCTAATCTCTTTAATTTTTTTTTCCTAAATGTTGTGAATATTATGCTTAAGTGCTGTTGGCTTCCTGTGAGAAACTGACTCCGGTATGGCTTTCAAAATTGTAACAACCCACTTTTGTGAATTGTTGCTTTTTGGTGTTGAACAGTCAATTGTTTATCACTTAACCACATGGAGCAGAAAACCCGCGCAAGCTGGAACTGGATCATGCTCCAGGCCTGATGTTATGTGCTTCTCACTTTCAGGGTTATATTTATTTGGGATTTGGGGGCAAGAGATACTAGATATTGCACAGGACCAAAGTTGTACCAGCGTGTGATCACTGGGAGTCCTTAATCGATGTTATTACTTGAGTGAACCGGCTTTTTATAAACTTTGTGTTGTGCTGCGGTTGTGCCCTCGAGTTCAGAGGAAATCTTGTCTGTTTATCTGCAGAGGGAAGCAGAACTGAAGATTTCTGCCTTCTATGAGCTGTTTTGTTGCTGTTACTGTATGACATGGACAATGAAATTTAATCTTTGGCTAAAAATAGTTCACCTGTCATGTAAGGGAAAGTTTGAATATTATTAACTACTACTTTGGGAAGTCTTTGAGATAATGTAACGGGGGGTGTCATGTAGGTGAAAGTGTTGAACTATATAATCTGCATTTTCTTTGTTTTTTTTCCTTTCCCCAGTGGCAGGTCTGTTAAGTGGGCTAGAAAAGGGGAAACCTGTTTCTGTGGCTGAAGCAATAAAAGCTAGGTGAAACACGTCCTATCTGGAAGCCACTTGTACATGTATTACAATTAGTTAGCAAAATGTTCCCACGTGAGATTTCTCTGATTATATAGACTTTGGAAGTTGTGCTTGTACAATTTCATTCGTCAATGTATTGACGAATGTATTTTTTACTGCAGACTTAACAGGTTTATTTCTGGCTCCAGCAGAAAGCGATTACTGCAGCTCCAAAATATTGAGTATTGACTAGAGTGTTCAGTTTCAGAATTCCTGGGCCCATTTTTTTTTTTCCTGCTGAAGCAGAATTTGGTGGTATTATACCTAGATGAATTTGATTTAAAAAAAAAAAAAAAACACCAAAAAAACCAAACAAACAACACCCCACCAAATCATGGTTTAAGACTTAATGAATGTCAGAGTAGCTTTGGTTGGTGTGGTGTGTGGGAGTATTTTTTTGTTGGGTTTTTTTGTGGTGTGGGTTTTTTGTTTGGTTTGTTTTTTGTGGTGTGTGGGGTTTTTTTAGACCTTGATTTTGTCTTATTTTCAGTGTGTCTTATTTTCACTTTTTATGAATGAYGGCTAGCTAGAGAGTTGCTGGTAGACTCATTCCTCTCAAATCAAAGGTGAGATGAAATCTCAGATGCGGATACTATTTCCTGTTTAGGCGTCCAATTAGAATTCATTCATGTATTCACTGAAATCGATGGCAATGTTCCTATTAGCTTCCTGGGCACACAACTCTTACTGGTTTTCAGCTGCAGCATAGCCTATGGTTACTTACAGGAATAGAAATAGAATTCTCAAATCTTTCTGCAAACACTAACTTCCAAATGTGTTTGTGAAGAGTTCTTGCCTCTCTTTAGTTCATTTATGTGATTCTTGTTTCACGAGGTTTTAATGAATTTTCTTGTTTCATGAGATATTTAAATTGGGAATGCCTATTTCGGCAGATATACCTGAAAGAGATAGCTGTTTTAATGAAATTCTTGCTCGGTGATAATAGAAACCAAATTTTGTTACTCCAGCCTGACTCTGCCAACTGCAGGCACTGGGTGGTCTGTGTGGGTTGAAGCCAATCAACAGCAGAAGAAGAAACTCCGAGTACCAAAACCTTGCAACAAGGCGCTTCCAGAAAGTTGTGGGACTGCTGCATGCATCTACCACTCGAGCAAATCAGTCAAGAACATGGAAATAGGCAGATAGGCTTCCCATATAACTTTATGGAAAGCTGGGCTTTTGGAAAGAAACTGTGATTGTTTGCTATGTTGTCAGTCCCTGTTTTTTGTTTGACTACTGTGGGCCATAAGGATACTGATAACACTGTAATAATTACAGGTTTTAATCCTAGTTCTGCTATGTACCTCTTTAGTGTGTTGGGAGAACTTGACCCCTCTGTCTGTTTTCCATCTGTAAAATGGAGATAACAATGCTRCTCTATTTGATGGGGTTATTATAAGGGTAGGTGCTTGAATGTGTATAAAAGGATGTTAGCTGAAAAAGAAGCTTAAAAAAAAGTGTAGGTATGCCTATATGTCATGTACATAACCAGAAGAATTTGTGTTCTTAGTTTAAGAGTGGGAGTATGATAGCCATAGAGTCTCATAGCAGGAGGGCTGAAAATGAGGTTAGATGCTTTTATAGAGAACTCTATAAAATCCTCTTTTCTATTAGGTGGTAAAGCTGATGCTTTTGGGTACAGAGATCCTTGCCATGTTCCTGGTAGGGGACTGATTTTTCACATATCACTTTGAGTGCATAGCCACTTAGTAACTTCCTAGGCTAAAATGTTTTCTCCCATTAAAAGCTTAGAGCTTTTGTTGTTGGTTGTTTTTTATTTTTTTTAAGAGATCCTATGCAAGTGAGCTGGAAATATCACCAGTAGCTGTGATTCAAGTGAAATTCCTGCTGCTAATTACACAGGCTTTTTGCTAAAGGTAGTAAATAGAAATCCTTCATGGGTCCTTAGAGGCCTCAAAATCATTCAGTATTCATGGTAAATATATCAGGGAGCTTCATAAGAGAATCATTTTAAAACAAAGCCTGGTCAGCTGTTTAATAATTTACTGATAGTGATAGCAAGGAGAATATCTAATAACTAGCAAGATTGGCTTTCAAGTAGAAAATAAATTAGTGTTAGAGGAGTGTTTTTTCAAAGAATCATAATTACTATTAAAGAAACATTTGGTTATTGTGTCAGTTCTTGATTGCTTTACAAGCACTTACCAAGGCAAAGACACTTTATTTGATTATTTAGGAAGCTGCAAAGCCAAATTTATTCATGTGATACTTATCTGAAATGGGCAGCTCTCAACAGTTTTATGAAGTCCAGCCTCAAAATACCAAAATATTTCACTTGACTGGGTGCAATATCTGATGCCAGTCCCTATTCACTGGTCTGCCATGGGAGGGGACACTCCCTGACTTTGGTCAGCTGTATACAGATATTTAGCTTTATTTTTAAAAGCTACATTTAGAATAGCTACAGGAATTCAGTGGGAACTACAGACTTGCACAAAAAGGCCAGTCCTCACTGTAGGGTATCTTGCATCTGCTGACGGTGGTGACCACGGGAAACCCAGATTACAGCTTGCAGAAGAAGATTAAGGGGGGGTGAGGGGGGAAGGAAATTTGAGCAGTTCTTGCCTGCATCCTTCAGGCCTTGGGTCTGTTTTGGTCCAAGTGGCCAAAGCGAGACAGCCACTGAGATGACAGGACCAGGGTGTTTTGGTAAATTTAGTTGTTACGGAGGGTTTCAGGCCCTCAYGTTAGGGGAGATCAAGAGCCATAATGTGGAATACATGGGGGGTGGGGGGGGGTGTGTGCCCTTGTGCTAGCCTTGAGGGTTCATCTAAAGAGCTTTAGGCGGACTGTGTCAAGGGGTGGGATGGTCAAAGGAGGAGGTAAAGTTGAATTAACTGGTGAAGGAAAGGGTGGGTGGGGTTTTAGAGAAAAAGGACCTGTAAGAAACTCAAGCACCATATTGGCATGAGGAAGAAATTGTTCCTTTGTTTCCAAAGCTAATAAAGCTCTGCCTCTTCTGCTAATGACACAGTGCTGTAGCATTGAGAGGAAAATATGGCCTTAAGGAACCCTGATGAATACTTATGTCTTATAAAGGGATTAAGTGATATTTTTTGAGGGGGGAAGAGTGAAGATACAGTAATTCTGATTATTTTTTATGGCGCTTTATATTTTCCAAATACTTGATAAAGTTTATGCTTAGCTATGGTGCTGTAGTAAATTCCTAACAAAAAATATTTTATATCATTATGTTAGCTTATAAATTTCTCTGTAGATTTTATTAGATGAGATTCATGAGCAATCCATTAAAAACGGATGCTCYAGGATTTGCCAGTTTTCTGTGTAGTTTTCTGTACACTTCCATGCTTTCCTGAATGAGTGCACAATGGATGTGACTCTTTAGTCACAATTCATTGGCATGTTGCTGGAGCTGGTGTTTAGCGTGCTGTGCAGGAGGAAAAGCACATTTTTTTGTGCAAATACTCCTGCAAATACTCAGCTGCTTTCTTTATGTGGGCTCCTGCAAATACTCAGCTGCTTTCTTTATGTGGGCTCAAATCCCTCAGGTACAACTCGTGAGAATAAGTGAACAATTTATGGTTAACTGTGAGCTAACGCACATCATCATAAATTTTAACATAACTGGTTTACTTTTAAAATAATTTCTTCCTTTCACTAATGTTCTAGGCCTTTTTCCTCCTCCTAGAGAACTTGTATTGATCACTTCTGGGGTACATCCACTTAGTGACAGAGATGCTGCTTTTATGTGCAAAATGGAAGTGAAAAACCTGCTGTACRTTCACATGCCCGAAGTGCTGAAGATTTCTTGCTTTTCTGTTCTGACAAACTGTGCTTTTGTAAATTTGACAAGTTGGAGCTGTTGAGAGCACTCTTTGCTGACCTCCATTCTTCACTGATTAACTTAAATGGCCTTTACTGATATTTTTTGGGTTTTTTTATCCAAGTTGGGAATTTGTGAAATGTGCCTTGCGCAATCTTAACTTTCAAATTAGGATTCTGCTGTTTCTTGGAGGGAAGACAGAGTGAGGTGGTGAAAGAAATGGCTGTGATTTGTCATACTGAGTTTGATGTATTGGGGGGAAAAAAWGACTTTCAGATATACTAGCTAGAGTCAAACTTGCCAACTAGTTGTTGATTCTTCCTTCCATCCCTAAAAATCAAGATAAGATAAGGAGGAAAAGATACCACAGAAGTAGAATTTGTATCAAGATAACTGGAAAATATACATGTACATTGAAGATTAATAATTACTCTAGTAGTCACAAGTTAAATAGATTTGCCTCTGAGTTTGGTGTGATGCAGGAAGTCAAGTATTCTTATGATCGTGCTTCATATTTCTGCTTGAGCCTCTCTTGCTTCTTAATAAGCTTTGGCTGCAAAAGCACATAATATTCTTACTAATCGATTACTTGGCTTGTAAGGAGGAGCTGTTTGGCTTTATTGCTGCAGGAGGGTGTGATTTAGAATTGCTAAAGTGAATGCTCAGTAAATTGGGAACATAGGAGACGGTGTTGGTTATGCTGCCCTGTCACCTTCTGACAGGCCTCACTGTTTAATTATTAATCACATTTATTATAGTAWTTTCTGATGGTCCCATTGCTCTAGGCATTGTATACACAGGGTCCCTGTGCCTGAGAGGTTTCCATTTCCAGGGCAGGTACATGATGAGGTGCAACGGGCATTGTGGCTTGGTTTAACCCAGCCCACCTCCCTGTGCCTAACTCGGATGTCATTAGGAGACCGAAATTCTAAGGTTCTACGYGCAGTTGATGGAGAGAGAGACAGGCTCTTCCATGGGACAAATCAGTTTGCTCTAACGTCAAAATCATCCCCCATGGGTACTTTTGTTTTCACCAACTCTCCAGTTAGCCCAGGGCAACAAGGCTCTTAATTTAGTCACTTGAACTGGGATGAGCCCCAATAAGAGTGAACTAAAGATGGCAGTAAGTAGTGTGTGAGTTCCCTTGTTTTTAATGGATTTGCTTGAGATAACAAAAATAAAAAGGGAGGGGGGGGGGAAGGCAGAAGAAAGTGTATTGAAATGGTGTGGAGGAGCAAAGGAAGGGAGAATTAAGGTAAAGGGCTGGGGGRAAAAAAATCAGGTTGAAATTCTAGAAAGGGCTCCAAATATTCAGGATTTTTTTGTTTCTGTCTTCTGAAGTACCTCTGCTGGCTTCTCTTCTCTTTGCTGAATCAGGTATTTATGGTCTCCAACAGCTGAGTATCTGAGCATGGTTTATTCCTTCCCTTATTTACAAGCAGAACACACTTTGGTAGAGGGATGACTTCTTCCCATATTTAGATGGGAAGCTGAACCACAAGGTCGAGGTTGAGCTTCTACTTTCCTCAAAGAAAAAAAGATAAATGACAAAGGATAAATACTATACTGTGTGGTGGGGAAAAAAGACTTTCATCCAGAGGTGCTAATGCAGTCACCCTTGTTCTGTCACTTCCTTCTGTTATGGCAGTAAGTGTGCTCTGTCATCACACCTAGAGATGGGGGAAAGCTCTCAAAAGCTGGAAAGTTGCATTTGACATTCTSTGTATGTGATTGTTTTCCTGAATGTAAGTGACCCTGAAGTACCTTGACCACAAATTTTTAGAAATATTCATTAAAGCAGAGTTCATGCTACCGCCTGCTCTAGAAACTAGGCTTGAAGTAGTCTTTAACTGGAATGCAACTATTTGGCCTCCCTTCTTCATAGCTGACAGATTTCGTAGCTATTTCTGAATTCCAATAGATTGAAATCTACAATGATATAACATCGCTTTCAGATGTTTTTCTGAGGTCTCCTATKGCAAACAAAATCTGCGAGTTGTCTGAGGCAGACAGCAACAAATTTATGTCCCTTACCTGGAGGAGCTGTTCCTGTTTCTTGTGACAAAAGGCACCTACTTTGCCGTTTAATGGCAGCATCCTCTGGGAAGTTGGCAGAACACATGTAATCACCTGCTGATAATCCATATGTAATCCAGATCCCCATTTCCCCATAGTGTTAATTCAAGGAACATTTTATATTGAGCATAACTTGCGTGGAGGCTTTTAATGGGAAAGGTGAGCARTGTCAAGGACTAGATCTTGCAATACATCACAGTACAGACAAGCAATAAAACCCAGGTAAAACACGAGCTATACCTGTTCAGTGCTTTGAAAACAGCAAAAAATAATAGAATTAGTAGAAAAATATTCCGTGCAGAGAAATATGCTTAAAGTTCTACTGAGTCAGAAGATGGCAGTAATGACACCAACATCCTTCATCTTTGTTCTTTACTTTGAAAATAAGTTACAGCTAGCACTGTTAGAATTGCAAACTTTCTAAAATATTGAAAGCTCAGAGTGATCTGAAAAATACTGAATAAAAATAAAAGTTTGGATAAGCAAGTCTCCCCCTGCCCACTGTGTTCCTTCAGGGTCAGCCTTGTCCTTCAGGTTTGCTTTCATCAGACAACATAGTGGCTTCCTGCAAAYGCTGCAGTATCTACTCTGGGTGCTTAGGAAAAGCTTCTCTCTATTCCCTCCAAGGCCTGGCTGTGTATCTGTTCCTGCTCTTCTTTGCAGCCTCCCTAGCTGTGCTGCTGATGTGGGCTCCCTTTTGGTTGGGTCTGACTTTTCTGTCCCTGTCATCTCAACCTGCATGCRAGGAGCTTTCTCCACTGAGCGTGTTCAGGTGTTTTCCAAAGGGAATATCCCCTCTCCCAGTACAGGGTTTCATCCACCTCGAGTCAGCAGCCAGCACAAAGAACCAGGTGCTGCCTCTTCTGCTGTTCAGCCTTTTAAAAGAAGCACAACATATAGTAAGCTACAGACAGGCAAACTAAATAYTGTCTATTACAGCTGTCTCTGCAGTTTCATTAATTTTTATCTATAAATTGAGCTCCGAACATGAAAAATTGTGTCTTGTTTTAGAAAGACTCTTATCAGAGTATTCTGACCCTTATTCTATTATATAGGAAGATGAAGAGTTTAAGTTCAAAATTCACTGCTAGTGGAGAACAACCGTTGGGCTGTTTGACATTTTCAGACTATTTCAATGTTGCYGCCTTGCTGTATCTTTCTACTTGCTTGTGTCTGCCTACAGTATTAATATATTGCTTTTCCATGATACAGCATTGTCAAGACAAATTGCTAGATCCAGGCCTTTTTGGCATTTCCCGGAAAGTGTCATTGTGTTYGTGTGTAAAGGTGAACTTGTATTTCTGAATAATTGATGGCTGGTAGTTAGGTTTTTTTTATCTTCAGAAAGGAAGAAACTTATTAATGAGAATGATGCATCAGAGATCAATGCCAATGTGTCTGACATCAATTAATGATTTCATCGTGTAACCAGATTTAAAAAAGCAGCTATCTGTATTTGCACACATAGTTCTCTGCAAATGTGCTGATATCTTGGTGGGAGTGGAAAAACAATGTACCACTTAAAGGGTACAGGCAACCGGACAGAGGTCTTCTCCCTGACGTTCACTGAGTTGGCCTACTATTAAATCCACAATATTTAAGGTGATGCGCAGCTGTGGTACGGGTTTTTCTTCTGTAGGGGTGGAGTGTCTGTATGTGCATGTGTACATATGTAAACATGGGTGAGCCCATACAGAGAATTGAAGCCAATGCTGGAGACACTGTTTTATTTTTAATAAAATTGAAATTGGGAAGACAGATGGGTGAAGCTGCAAGTGATATGAGCGGAATGGCACAAGGTGCTAAGTTTCCKTTCTTTAACCCCCCCGCTGCCCACCTGTGACAACAAAAACTTAACAGATTGTGTTCTAGACCCAAATTTACAGTGCCCAATATAAGGAAGTGGAAACTTTAATCTGCCCTTTGAACTTTACTTACAACTTTCATCCTGCTGACTAATTTGTAAGGAAGATACTGCATAATAGGTAGTTCTGTAATGAAAGCTGCAAATGGTGTGTGTATTTATTTGTAAGTATATACGTACTGCTTGCCCTGGGCGAGAAAAAATAGTTTACCATATTGGACCAGACTGATCTTGATGTGTACTGAACTTCCCAAAGAAAGATGAGGTTCTCTTTATGCAGCCATTGGGTGTGTGAKACTGTGTACATGGAATGAAGTTTCTCCTGTATTTTTAGGAATCTGCCTATACCCAGATAGTTGAGTGGCAGTCATGTTTTGGTGTCTCTGTGCACCACCAAAGCAGCATATAGAACTGCAAAAAGATGTTTTCCTATCCTTAAAAGAAGCGCATGGATTGTGGAGTATTCCTCTTATTTTTAGGAAGAGGAACTGTGTTCTCTATAGGGACAGAGGCACCCTGGCTACTGTCCGTGAGCTGGCCTTCTGCTGAAGGTATGAGAGGGGTACACACTGTAGGGGATTGGATGAGTTCCTCCACGCTTCTGTTCTAGCCTGATACATGGCTTGGATATTTGCAGACCAACTTGTTTGTTAAAYGCTTCAAAAATATATGTATTGATTCAAGTCCGTGAGCTGATTTTTTTTTTTATAGGTTTTCTTGGTTAAATGCTTTTAGTGTCATAATGTGACGGTGCCTTCAGTTGTTTAGCACTTTGTTTTCCAGTGGCAAGCTGCATCATTTGCAGGTGACTAAAACTAAGGATTAAATTTTTTTCTCACATCTGACACAGTGAGGGAACAGTTTTGTGGAGTCAAGAAGCCTCAAGCGACAGGCTCAAGAAAACTTCAGAACTTATGTTAACATTTTCTTTTTTAAGCCACTTGAGAGCTTGCTTGAGTTATTAGCAACAGCAAAATAAGCTATGATGGTATACATTTGGATGGAATCAGACTTAGAACTTTTCTTGTGCCATTTTTATAAAATAATGTTGTATAGGACACATTAGCCCAGAAAGATGGAGATCTAGCAAGACCATTTTGTAGGGGTTTTTAGTTCTTCGTGCTAGCTGCAAAGGCCACAGAGCACAAAAAAGCATACAGTCATGTGTGTTATTTCTTGGTTAGTGTCAGAGTTTTGGAGCACAGCTTCATCACYGAACCAATATCATGGCCCTGTTTCAGTTTCAGGGGTTCCCTTGGCTGTAAATGAGTTATACTGATGGTACGATACACTCCTGATCTGCAGCATGTTTTCTCACTGTCCTTCTCCAGTGTTACAACTTCTRATTTTTATAATTGGATTTCATCCCRCCACTATACATCCAGTCCTTAAAGATCTTGCCTAGAAGACTACTTCAATCCTCTTGTGTTACCAATATCTACTGACTTCATCATCGGTATATTTCATTAGAAGACAACCGATGGTACTAATGTAAAAATTAAACTTCAACAAGACCCTAAAAGGACTTGTTAATCTCGTGTCCCTGTGATCTCTGCTTGGAGCTCTACATCTTGTTGTCTTTCTCTTTTAGGGCCGTTCCTTGCTGCATGTGTGTTCTGTAGTATTGCCTATTTTCCTATGTGCCGTTCAATTGGATGTTCTGGTAAAACCTTGATAGATGTGACCTGATCACATTTGTCTTATTTAAAAATTACTTGTTTTTTATTTTTTTTTTAAAGTTTGGATCTGCCTAACTTCTATTTGAATATCAATGTTGTATTTAACCTATTTTTTTTGTTTAGCTTTACTTTAGTCCTTCATAGTTTTGGGTGTTTTTTCCCTACCGAAAGCCTTGTACATGGTTGAAGATGAGTAGCTCCAGAGTTGACCATACCGCATTTCCCATTGTTCAGCATGGATCCAGTGCTTGTTATTCTGCAGYTAGATTATCAGCAGCTCAGTCTTGTCATTAACAGAAATCTAACTGAAATATTCACTTCAGGGTTTGGGCTTTTTGTGCTAATTATCCGCCTAATTTTAGTTTATCCTGTCCTCACTGCAGCCATCCAGCATCTTCTCTTATTCTTTGTTTTCCTTTCTCACAAGAAAGTGTTTTTGAGTTCAGACAATCCTTTATAAGGTTTTAGCCTGATTTAGTTCAGACTAATGTTTGGCTTTATGCTATTTGATGGTTAAGACATATTTGTCTCTTCTGATCAGTCCTTTTTCCAGATTCTTGTAGACTGTTTATTTCTAACCTCTTTCTGCTTATCCAGTTAGAGGTAAGGATCTTCTCTTTTACCCTTCGTCACCTTGCTTACGATGCAGATTTTTTTTTTTTTAAGTTGACACCTTTGCTTGGAAGAAGTATTAAGCTTCTCTGCTTTCCACTCCCTCAGCACCTTGGACCTCAGTAAATCACTTAGTTTATAAAAYTTTTGTCATTCTGAACACTAATTGCAGGCTTGCCTTTGTTTCTCCCCTTTTATTTAGTTTATATGGAACAACTGGTGATCACTTGATTTAGGGTTGGTTTTTTTACAGCTTGCTCTTTGCTACTGTTTTCTTCACTTCTTACCAGCACCATCTCTGTGTTTCAGGACTGTGTTCTTATTGCCCAAGCAATTTCCATTGATACATAATAATTTCAGCAGTTTTTGACTATGCCTACTGTGCTGGCTGGATCCTTTCTGCTACCTAGCAGACTACTTAGTGATGTTTTCTTTCTCCTTGTTGTTCTGTTCTCTGCTTTTCCTCTATCTCTAATTGTATACTTGTTTGTGATTGTTCTTTTACTCAACAAAAGATAGTGGCATGCTGTAATTTTTGAAGTGATGCTGACACCTGAAGAAAGGACCACACTTCATTGATTGGAGAGCTTTTATGGACTGAGGGGGATTTGTTTTTGAGATATTTGGAGCTTCTCTCAAACTCAGCTCTGGACAGGGATGCTGAGGGGGAGGGGGTATAGAATCACAGTATCATTTAGGTTGGACAGTAGCAAACATGTTTTCTCCGTTATGTGAACCTTGGCTAATAGGGTAGTGCTCTCACTTGACTGGACAGGGGTTGCAATGTGAAATTCTTCACTGGTGACCTCAAAATGTCGTGCTTGGCCTTTCAGTGCTAAAACCACGGGCCTCCTCACCTGAGAACACCACAGCTTTTTTTGTTCTCTTCTACTCACTGAACGTGAGCTGGTTCGGGGGGGGCGGCTAGATGTGTGCTTCGTGTTTGCAAGCAAGTACCCTCCCTCTGCCCCGGCTGGCGGCCCCCTCCCCGCCGCCTTGGGGTTGGCCGGGCCCTGCTGCACGGCCGGGCCCTGCCCGTGCGGCGGCACGGGGGCGGGAATCTCTCCCAGGTGAGAGTGTGTCGGGATGGGTCCTGGAGACTTCCAGAGCCCTGGTGTTAACGGTATGTTAAACCTCTCCTGCTTCGGGCCAGGGCCGAAACAAGAATAAAAGCGCGGGGGAAGAGCTCTTCCTGCCGCTGAGGGACCCGCGCTGCCGGCCCAGCCCCTGCGGCCCGGCYCTGGCTCCGTGAGGGGGCCTCAACCCCCCGCGGCCCCCTCCGCGGCGCGGGGCGGGCAGCCGCCGCGGTGCAACACCGCCCCCTAGGGGCGGGCCGCGCCGCCCGCCGGGGGGACGGGGATCCACGGGGGGGGCTAAAAAGAACGGCTGAGGGGAGCAGCGGAGGTTAAATGACACTGAAAGCGGTGCTAGATTTAATGAGGAAACTGTGTTTTGTTAAACCTAAAGTACTCCGAGTAAAAGCACGCCTAGYGCGGCTGGAATTTCTTTTGAAAGTGGAGTTGCTGTCTAAAATAATCCCCTGCTGTGTTGGTGATGAAACAGGTGCTTTATCCTGGTGGTCTTCGCTCTCCTTTTCCTGCGCAAACCCGAGCTCAGATGGTTCATTGAGATCTCTCCTATTTGGGGCTTTTTTTTTTTTTTTTTCTTATGAGAGGCACGCTTTTTTGGTAAAGAAGTTGCCAGCAGAAAGCAATTTTTAGAATTGTGTTCGAGATTGTGTCCCTGCCTGTGTATAAAGCCTGTGAGTGCAGCAGTACGCGGTGTGATTAGGTATTTACCAGTTAACTCTCTCGAAAGTAAAGTGAATAATCGTGAAAATTACTATTTTCAGCTGCAACTGCCTGTAAGCTGTTCGTAACAGCCGCTCTAACAAAGGACCCTCTGAACCCGCCGTTTCCCGCACGCCTGGCTCTAGCAGAGGGCCGCTTCTTCCCTCCCCATCCCCGCGCCGCTCCCGGCCGCGGTTCCAGCCCTCCGGTTAATGCAACGCCCTGCGTTCACTCTCCATCCCCGCTGGAAACGGCAGGAAACCTGGATTTGCTGGCGAGATGCTGTACTTCAGCCGCTACCGACAGGAGATTTTTTGTGTGTGCAGCTGGGCTTGAATAGGGATTTARAAAAACCAAACCCAATCCGCAACCCAGCCACTCAGGAAGCCTTTTGATCCGGGGGAGGGGGGCCGGGGTGCTGCCCCTCGCCGCGGCGGGGCAGCGGGGCCGGCTCTGCGCGGGCGCGGCCGGCGCTGGGCTCGGGGGGGGCCGCCCGCCCGCCTCCCGCCCGCGCCTCCCGCCGCCACTCCGGCGGCTCCTCCGAGCAGCACCGCGGCTCCGGCTGCCGGGGCCGCCGCCGCGCCCGAGCCACCGATGCGGGGGAGACTGGCGGGGAGGCAGCGGCTCCGCGGCAGCGGGGCGGGCAGGTGAACTCCGGGGAAGGATGACCGGCGTCGCCGCGATCGTCTTTCTCCTGCAGCTCTTGCCCAGGGCGGAGGGACAGGTCTTCGCAGGTGAGCGCGCCCAGCCCGCCCGCGGCCCCGCCGAGGCTGCCCGGCTCCCCCGCGGCGCGGCTCTCCCCTCGCCCGGCTCCCCCGGCGCGTCCCCCCGCCGCGGGGCGTGCGAGCCCCGGGGCAGGCAGCTCTCCCCGGCAGCCTCAGCCCCTCGGCCTCGCAGGGAGCTCCCTCTGCAAGCCCCGGAGCGGGCGGGGATGGGGACGGCTCTCGGAAGGCGAGGGAAGGAGCGGTCTTGGTACAAGTCGGTTTCTGGAGCGAGGCGTGCACCGAGCCCCGGCAGCGCCTCGGAGCCCGGCTTGTGGCGGGGCTTCGCCGTGCGTGGGGGCTCCGGCAGTGCCGGTGCTTCGGGCTGGGCAGCCTCGCCCCGCGGAAAGTTGCGTGTGGTGGGAGGCGGACACATCGCCTTTTCATTCTTGGATTCAYGACACTCGAGTCCTTTTTGTAGTAAACGGTTTTTCCGAGCCCAGGGCAGGAGTTAGCTTCCGAGGGATGTGCGGCTCGGGAGGAGTCGCTGCCTTTCTCCTCCAGTCAGGCAAAGGGRTTTTGGGGTTGTTCTCAGAAGTTTAGTGGCAGGTTTTTCTTTCTCCCCTTTGCATCTCGCAGCTCAAGTAACTTTCTCGGGGGGCCTCAGCTACTCGGGCTGGCTCCTTCCCAGTTGTCACTTTCTCTGTCACTCTGATGCTAAGGAATACTTTGCTCCCAGGCATGTGTACATTAATAGTAGCCGGCTATTTTCCCACTCCTACAAGTTCCTTTAGGCATAGTTTGAATTACTTGAAGATGACAGGTGCTTATGGAGCTGGTTTTCTCCTCCTGTGCTGTTTTGTGGGCAAAGCAAAGATGTGTGGCTTTGTTTTTCCCTTGGATCTTTTAATATGGCATTAACTTTCTCACTACAGTTTTTCTTTATATCAAAAAATAAACAGTTGTAATGTTCTTCTTGCCTGACTTCATTTATCTAGCTTTCTAAGGATTTTCTTAATAATTTTCCCCTTATCTGTATGTTTAAGACAAGTAAAAATTCCCTGCACAACATTGCTTAGTAGGGATAAATCAGTGCTGGAGGCTTGGTTTCACACCGCCAACGTGCCGAAGTTTAGCTCATCTCAAACAACGGAAGACCTGTCTTAGTTAAGACTGAGAGCCCGAGTGAGTTTGTCCCGCTGCTGTTAGACCAGGARTAGTGCGGGGTGCAGCAGCCGCGGGGCACTGCGGGACCTTCCGCCGCTCCCCTCCGGGCAGGGCGGCTCGGGAGAACGGCCGGCGGGCGGGGGAGACCCCGCTCAGCGCCGGGGAGCGCAKGTGGTGACCCATCCCGCACGGTTTGACACCCCCATGGCATCTTGTGTACATTGCTAGGCAACTGCACAGATCCGCAGATTTATTAGAAAGGCTGGGAAATCTAACCTAGTTAAATAGCTGCTTCGTTGAGTAAGCACTATGTGGAGCGCTTTTTTTCTTTTCTTTTTCTTTCTCTTCCAACTGTGTTTTCGTGTTCTCGACACTTGTCATACCAATTGAGATTAGATCCACGGCTTTTGATGAATCATTTAGCCAGATGCTTAGAAAAAAGACTTTTCTGTGAAAATGGCAAACTTTTAAGGGGGAAGAAAACACTTTGTATTTGAGGGAAATAGCAATATAATATGAGCTGTATGAGCTAAACGCATGCAAATTTAGGGATTAGCCAGGTGTTTTCATTATTTTCAGAAAGCCATGAAATATTTTGTTTTAATCATCAATTCAGGGGGAATAGTGACTGTGAGGTTTCCCAATCATTAGTATCACCTTCCACCTCCTATTTTAGTGCACTCCTTACCATTCAAAATAAGAGGAGCTGATTTTAAGAAATGATGTTTTCTGAGCTGCTTCTATTAATGAAGTTAAATGAAAGTTTTCTCCTCTTGGACTATATATCTGATGTGAAGTGTAGTGGTCTGGAATCTGTCCATACAGCTGATTTTTTTTTTTTTTTTTTTTATGGTAAAAAGCAAAGCTTTTCAGATGCACTTGGTCTCTAAAATTTCAGTGAAGTTTGGAGACTCCAGTTAATGCTATCGGTGCATTTTCGCATCTTCCATCAGGTGGTGCTGTCTCCATAACTATTAGGATGCAAATACCTTCTGTCTCTTTCTGATTGAATTATTTTTCAAAGCTTGATGCGTTTATTCAGCAGCCTTTTGTTAAACATCCCCCAAAAAATCACTGTGCAAGAAGTTGGCTGGGTTTTTTTGATTTATTTTCTTATGTTATTTGGGCATAGAAGTAGGAAAGCCCCAAGTCAAGACAAAATGGTATTCAATTCCTACCTGACTTGCACAGCTGCTGCTGCTTCTTCATATTATCCACAACATATAAAATTAGAAATACTACAGAGCGACAGCAGAACGCTGATGGCTTCTTCCTAGAATACCTAGTTTCATATTGAGGAAGCTGATTAACGCTTGTTTCTTTATGTAATTTCTGTATTGCTCTATTTGGAACTCTTCTCCCCAGCAATTACTTTCAGTTGCCTGCAGTCTCTGTATGTGTTTATAACTGAAGGTATGCTTTTGAGGTTCTAAACTTTTTGTTAGCTTTAGGGTCAGCTACTAATTTAATTCCTCTACTTTCCCATAGAAAAGACAGAAGTAACACCAGGTAATTCTGGTAATTGCTGATTCTTTCAGGATTTCAGAAATTAAAGAACTTTGSTTATGGGGAAGTTTTTTTCTTAAAGCATGTGTGCAGTTTTTCTCCCACCAAATATGTGGAGTATTCYTGCAGTTGCTGTGCACTTTGCTACAGTCTGTTTTGTGTGCATTTTTAGCACAACAGAGTGGAGAATAGAGAGATTGAAGTCACTTGCAGCTGTGAAAAAGCTTTTGGGGGGGAAAGTAGGACAGTGGGGATTACATTGGGACTGTTCACCTGAACACCAGATTACTTTGACCCCTGTTTTTCTTCTGRTGTCAATGTTTGTTTTAATTTTTTCATTATCCTGCTCCTTGTTCCGCTATTGYAGAGCTCCTGAACTTTTGGACATGTTTGCTTTCAAAGACTGCTGCCACATCATAAAGTTACGGCAACTGGTAGTTCATTACACATGGTTTGTCCAGGGAAGAGGGAAAGATGAAAGGGGAGCAAGGAAGCAAACTGCAAGGAATTTTTGGGAGAAGATTAAGTCATTTACTATGAGTTCATTTACTCACAGATTTTGCTGTCAGTAAATTGGCAATGAAAAATGGATGTTTCTTAGCAAGCTAGTCTGTGGCAATTGTTAACAATGCAGCCATTTAACTCAATAATCACTTTTCACTCCCTCTGGGGAGCTGTTAGCACTACAATTCAACTTTATTTTTCATTCCTGGCTGGCTTGATTTGTTTTCYAATACATAAACAATTAATATTAAAAAGGTGATGTGAAACTGCCTATTTGGACAGTGGCAATGAAAGGTCACTGTGTGTAATAAAAGCATTTGTGAATCTCTGAGTGCTAATCCTTCTCTTATACAAATGCAGAGCCCTTTCTTACCATCCACCCTTCTGAAAGTCCCTCAGCTCTGTTTTTCTTGTTTAATTATACTTTTTTTAGTCTATTATGCTCTATGTGCAGRCCCACGTAGTCTACTTTCCATTAATATTATGGGAATGATTTGGGACACTTATTGTAGAATATTATAGTATTTTTTTAGAAGGCACCATCATCTGTTACCATGGAAACCCGTATAGCAGTAAAGATGTAGGTCTGAGGCTTTGTGAACCTCAAAAGATATGGATGAGGGTTGTTTCTTATAGAAACAATTACTCTTGTGTATATAAAATCTAGTTAAGTGGAGRGAAGAAAGGGAAATAAATTGATCTGTTCAGCATTGCACTGACAATCCTTCTTTTGAATAACATTCTGCATAGAAGGATCAGTGTCTCTCTGATTCTCTCTCTGTATGTGTATGGGGTTTTTTTTAAGCTCATTATTTATCATAATAGTTGTTTTATGCCTCTGGTAATCTTCATTGTAATTTTCATAAATGAGGTAAACGAACGTGTATTGGCAGGTATTGTTCTTTGCTTGAATGGGAAGTGCTGAATGTAGAATTGGAGGGGTGTGCAATGTTAGCATCAGAGCTTAAATATTTTGGTAATGAGGAAATTTGAGACTGACATAACATGGCCCTAATAAAGAAAAGGCAGGCAGATGCTGTCTGAAATCTACTTCTTAAAATCTGATGGAGGTATATATGGGTTTACTCACTTATGTGAGCAATAAGAGCAATAAAACTTATCTGTTTTGCAACAGAAATACTGAAGCCTAGTTAACATTCATAAAAACTCTTCTGATGTTTGGGTGATGAGCAGCAGGAGTGCGTGTGTGTATTGCTATATAAAGCATATGTCCTTTAGAGAGAGATTTCTTAATTTTTTATGGAAACTGCTTCAGTCTGTTTCCTCCGTGTCTTGTATTGAATAGATAAAACATGTAATGAAGCGCTTGTAGGTACGTTCATACATGAGGCTTTCCTTGCAGAGAATTTAAAGAACAGCAGCATATAGATGTCACCTGCTGTTGTAAACTGACCCAGGCTGTAGCCCAGATCTCCCGCTGCGATGTGAGAAACCTCCTGTGCCTCGCGTTGCCTCGGTACCAGAGGGCTCCACTTCCACAGAGAACAGCTCATGGGATGACACTTCTTGGCTCTGTGTTGTCATTCTTGAGAACGGTGTACTTGGCTTTTATGGTATTTCTGGACATTTTATGGAGCAGTATTACTCGGCCCGCTTAAGCCAGTGTATTTGGCCAAGAGTCACTTTTTATCTGGTACTTTATTTTTTCTTCTGATGGTGCTCTCCCTGTTTGTGCTGTTAGCACTACTTGGATATTATCTCATTCAGATGATATTTGCTTTTTGAGGGAAATCCTTACCCATCTCTTGACCTATCTCGCCTTCCTGGCCCCATGTTGCCTCTTACTTTTGAATGCCACTTGCCTCCCACCATCCTGCTCTTTCCAGGCAAACCCAAAGAAAAAGAGCAACCCTAGGCACCCTGAAGCAGACACACAGAGAAGGTGAATGTTGTTGATGGCATCGGAAAGGACTTCTTACAACCTGGCCCTGTCTTTCTGTACACTCATAATTACGTAACAAGCAATTGCTTCTAATGTTGATTACTGCAAGCTYTAGAGATCATATATCTTCATGGTGGAAGAGGCAATTACTATGTCTTAATCAGACTATACATCATTTAATCAGACCCACTTGTTTTTTTTAATATCTGATAAATACATCCACCTATCTTACCACGGTTTAGAGATGTTGGATACTTTGCAAGCTGGATGGCAGGGCATTGCACATTCCAGARGAAAATGCTGATAAGTTAGTTAAAGAAAACAAAGATCTTTGGAGAAAGAAGCCTGAAGTGTTGTTTAATGCCACAGTTAAAGATGATGTAATTCTGGGGAGCACAAGCATATCCACCTGTGAACAAGACCTGGTAAATAGGACAAGAAACCCCAGGAMGAGTGAACGTACTTAGTGCTTGGTCTCCTCTGGCTTTGTTGTTTTCTTTTAACTYGTGCTTGTAAATCAGTCCAAGACCAGCTGCTTGATTTCTTCTTTTCTCCAGCTAGATCTCTCTGGGATTGCGGGATTGGGAATTGAAGCCGACTTGGTGAATTCTGCCACGGTTTGAAGCGGTGCAGCTCATGTAGTTAAAGAATGATTGAGCTGCTTGTGAATTTTTGGGAGGATGGGACCTGGCTCTTGTTCCTTGATATTTTTTGAGTTCATCTCTCACAGGCTGTGGGGTTTGACAGCTGATGATGTTGTGTGGGCTCAGATCAGTGCTGCAGCCTGAGCAACCTACGGTTACACAAACCTCTTTATTCAGCTATGCCACTTCCTTTGTACTGGAAATGCTCGAAGTGACCCATATCTCTTGTTAGCTGGAATGTCTTCAGATCTGACGTAACAGAGGAAACGGTTTACCGTGCTTTTTTCATGTACGTCCTTGTAATCTCCACTTCGTTGCCGGGCAGTGACTATGTTAAATGGCTGGGAAGCAGCTCTTGGCTGCTAATTTAGCCGCACATAGAGCAAAGGAGGGCTGTTTCACCACTTGTCCTCTGCAATGTTGTAAASAACAACAATATCAAGAGTATTATAACTTAATCCAGGGTTTTTCCATTTTTATGTTGAGGATGAATCCTCCTCTCTTTGAATTTGAAGAAAATATCATTACCTGCTTGAGCAGAAGTAGGCCTTTGCGCTGTACTGGGGATGGTGTTCTTGAAACGTTGTGCTTTTGACTCCAGTACTACTGAATTTGTCACTGTTACTGGAATGACCTTAATCTGCGTGCATGTAAATCTTCATTCCCTTAGTATCGACTCAAAGGTCAGCTCCTCGATAACGGAGGGGGAAGCTTTGCAGATAGGAAAAAAAGACCTAAATAGGCAAATAGAGTAATTGTGTACAGGGGGCTTTTTTTTTTTTTTTTAATGAAAAAGCATGGAGTTGAGAATGGTATCTGTGCCACATGGTTTTGTTTATCTAAGAAGATAATGAAGATTAGTAGAAGTGTTGCTTGGCAGAAAGCGTGTGTGGTTGTGACCATCGAGAAGTAGGGTGTGAAGATGAAGTAGGGGAGGAAGAAGGGAATTAAAGCAATTTGACTGCTATAGATGGGTCTTTCTTCCTTTAGAAATACATTTACTGGAATTGCAGCAGTATTTGCTGGATAAGCAGAAGAGCACTTCTGTCAGCAAGAAGGGAAGCTGCTGCGCTTGATGGTTCATCTCTCCAGAAATAGGGATTTTCTGTCAATGGGCACCCATTTATGTGCTGGCAGACGAAATCTTATTCTGCATTTCTAGGTGTGAATTCAGTGCTCTAATAGAAACAGTTGTTGAAACTGTAAAGTGTAATGTATTTCCACCATAATTGGTTGTTTCTCAGGGAAATATTTCACATTTCGATATTTTTTTCAGAGGTGTGTGGCTGAAAGTCTAGTTAAAAAACAAAGAAACAAAAATAAACCCACCAAAAAAAACCTAAGCCAAGAGGCTGTGTATATATAACTCCACACTTGACTGCATTGGGTTGGTGTCAAGAATTTTTACTACTTTGTTCTCTCTCTTTGTTCCTAAGAACTGAAAACACTAATATAAATGTTCACCAGCTGTTTCTAGTGTTTTCCATGCAAGTCCACCTGTTTGCAAGAGGTGTACGTACCTGCGTGTCTGTTCTGGCAGGGGGACCCRCTTTCTCCAGCCTTTAGCTTGGGTGTGTTTGTAAGCTGGCTGAGCAGAAGAGCTTGTTACCTTCCTTCTCATTCTGGACTTGATAGGCAATTAGCAGTTTGTAATGGTATCAAGTCATCTCTCCTAGTGAGCATCTTTGATAGAAAGTCCCTTTTTTCCTCTTCATTGTTTACTAAACCTAATGTGATTGCTTTATTGTATAGTAACTTTGAAACATCTGAAGAGCCAACTGTGTTAAACGCTTCAGAAGCACAAATGACTCATTTTTGTACCCTGAAGAACATTTTCCTCTCGCAGTTGTACAAGAGAGAAACAGCAGAAGAAACGGGAGCAGCGTCGCAGCCAAGCAGCAAGGGCAGCAGCTGACAAGATGCTGGCGTGTTTGGGTGGGGGGGTTGGCGATGGGAAGGTGAATGTGGTGAGATTATAGCAGTAGGAAGGGAGCAAGTGTGAAAAGAAACATGAAAGGTAAGAGGAGCCTGACAGGATAGAAGCAGTGAAGAAGCAGACATAAAAAAAGCTCAGAAATTGGCTGCTGTTCCTGATGCTCGCAGACTGAGAGGATGGCTGTTGCTGCCATCATCTCTTGTCTCCCTCCCTGTAAGTTAACTGTCAGCCAAAGTTATTGCTAGATAGCTCGTGCTGCAAATTTTGGTCTTTAGGCCGAAACAGGTGCTGCAGTGCCTAGTTTTCATTGTCCTTAATTTTACCGTGAAGTTTTCTCTAACTGGTTGAGCCATATGTCTTCTGATATGAATATTTTGAATTGAGGAGTAAGCCATTCTAGGTTTGCTTAGACAAGCATATGAGATTTATATGTTAAATTTGCCAGTTGCTAATATTTTAAGAGCCTAAAACATGATAGAAGCAGTTTTCCCTGTTGTGACTCTAGCTCAGCTGATATTTCAGAGATCTGTTCTGGTGTTCACACCACAGTTGCATGCTGTTTATTTTAGTAAAATGAAAATGAAAGGAAAAGACTTTGATATATTTGCCCTCAGAGATACATTGCTCTCCACCCCTGTCTGTACCAGCGTGGCTCATCGGGATGGCAGCTATGCCTGGGTACCTTAGCGTGTCCCTGGGCTCGGCTCGGAGCCTGTGCCAGGCAGCCCAGATGTGATGCACAGTTTTGCACAGCAGCCAAACAAAATTAAATGTCCAGAAGTTATTACATCCATCAGCAAGCTAAAGCAAATTGCTCATCTTTGCTCCTTCCCTTTAAAATTTTTTTTTTGAAGTTCAGTGTTGGTTTGAGGCAGACTTCTTTGTTGCATTATTGGCTCTGACTAAACAGGACGTAACCTTCTGATAAATTTGACTTTCAGATTGGTGGCTTCCAGCTCTCCGTGGTCTGGCCGTTGGTTGCCAGCACTGCCTCATTCCCTCTAGGGCAGGGGGTCCCCGGGAGGCACCCTGCAGCTCCGCTCGTGTCCTGCCTGGGAAAGGCAGGTAAAGAGGCAGCGGTGGCCGCGTGGCTTGCCAGCAACCCGGGCAGGTATTTCGTGGTACTCCTGCATACAAACACATGCAGATAGCTATTGCTGGGGATGCGGCTGACTTTGGATGCTGCCTGGTTGAACTGGACCTGCTATTTAATTTCTGGGGGGGGGTGAAAAAAAAAAAAGATTTCATTAAATCTAGGACCAGTTGAAAAGTTTCCACAAATGTGATCTTAAAATCGATTTTTAAGAAAACAGTTGTTCTAAAACGAGCAGTTCCCCTGCAGTTCTTGAGATTCGAACATTCCAGCATGAATCGGAAAAAAAAAATAATCTATATAATCTAGTACAAAATAATAGGTTTCAATAAATCTTGTAGGGAGTCTTACATGTGCTTTTAAAGGGGATTTCTACTATGAAAATGGTGGTCCAAACACTGCTCCAGCTTCCTCAGTAAATTATTTATGTTAGCAATGGGGTCTCCTAGCCAAACAGTAAATATATTTTTATGATTAAAAAATGGGAGATGGTGTATGTACTAACAGATATCAGCACGTGGTAGCAATAATCAGAGAAGCGGAAAGCTTGGAAGTAAACACGCTGTCTCTGTTGGCACAGGGATAACACTGGAGACTGCCAAGGCCAGAGCCTGCAAAAATAAGAAAGTATAATTAATTGTCCTTAAATGAACCTACCAAGCAAAAATATCCCTCTTAAAGTAAACTCTCAACTTTGCATCTTTTATTATAAAGCTTTTCCATCTGCCGAAGTTTTTAATGTTCTATAATGTGCTTATTTACATTTCTGTGCATGTTTAGTGTAAAGAATTAGCATACCGAGTATGGCTGCATTGGACATCTGTTTCACTCTTGCACTTTGATACTTTTCTAGCAATAATACAAAATTATTTCTCAAAATGGCTGAGAAGTAATGTTCTGGAACAAAGTCTTGGTGGTGTTTGAAGGTCACTCGGCAGTTGTCTATATTAAATCACTCCCTTGGTGTTTGTTTTTTTTTTTAAAAGAGGCTTTCTCCTCCTTCAAGTGGTTCCTGTGTCCATGTTGATGTGAAGAGCTCTCATAGCAAGAAAGCAGAAAAGTGTTATTTCGTAGAATCATTAAGGTTGGAAAAGACCTTTAAGATCATCAAGTCCAACCGTTTACCCAACACCACCATGCCCACTAAACCATGTCCTGAAGAGCCACATGTACATGTTTTTTGAACACCTCCAGGGATGGTGACTCCACCACTTCCCTGGGCAGCCTGTTCCAATGCCTGACTACCCTTTCAGTGAAGAAATTTTTCCTAATATCCAATCTAAACCTCCCCTGGTGCAACTTTCCCTTCACCCTCCCAAAAAGCTCTGTGTGGATGAGCTTCTATTGCTAACAGAATGCTAAATAAATGAGAAAAAAGTTTTACTGAAAGAAGTACTAAACTTCTTTGTGTCACTTAGCATATTCCCAGTGATTACTGACTTCAGGGTGACTTGCAGATGTTTGGGACCCGGAGTATGCAGAAAGCAACAGAAGCATTATCAGTTTATCAGTACATGATACGAGTTTGGAGTGTATCCTGCTTGCCAAGTGTAATTCATGTCAAAATTTCTGAAGAGTACAGAATGTTTGGATTATACAGTATTTAACAATTTACACATATCATGCTTCCTCATAGTATAGGGGATGGCAGAAAGATTGCTCATCAGGATCAGACTTCAGATACGATTTCCATTAAAGTTCAGGAGAAACTTAGAAGTAGTTCCTTTGTAAGTTTTTCTTAGTGACAGTAAACTTGAAAAAACTGCAAAGTGGAGAACTGATGTCAGAGTTAAGAATCCTAGGCAGAAATTCAGCCCCAGTCTTGGGATGTATTGCAATATAGATCCAGAGTAAATGTATAGAAAGTTATTTTGCGTGGATGAGAGAAATCTGGGAGTGATTAATGCTGAGATTTTGAGCGAACTGACAGTTGACAGCATATTTGCGTGCAGCTGAATATGAATTTGAAAAGAAGCAAGTGCACTAAAGGCAGAATATGCCACCTGCTGTGTACGTAGTTTAAAAAAAGTGTATGTCTGGGATTTTTTCTCTCTCTGGAATATTCCCCTCAGCCCTGAACATCATCTTATTCCTGAGAGTGATAAATTAAAGTATTGAGAGTGCCTACAAGTGACAGCAGTTTCTCCACTTCTGAGCAAAGATTTACAATATCTAAATACATGTAGCTTCTGGACCTGTAACTGAGAACGGAGCTGTGAAAGGGAGAGCACCTCAGAGGAAAGGAAGGGGGAAGAAGGGAGAATTATTTAATGTGCACCAAGAGTAATAGAATGAGATTAAAACAAGAGAATAATTTACTTCGAGCATTAGGAAAATCTTATTGCAGATCCATGAGGTTGTGGAATTGTGTCCCAAAGGAAATGGTGGAAACTCTGTTGCCTGAGTAATTTTTAATTTAGACAGGACAAAATAATTGAATATCTTCTGTAGAGGGGTAAAAAAAAAGTACTGCACTCTATGAGAAAACAAATTGAATAATCCACTGCAGGCTTTTTTTCTCTAAATTTCTAACTTTCTTGTAATGCTGTTGAAGAGGGAAAAGTGGAGGAGGAGGTATAGCAAGGAAAAAAAAGGATGCTGTATTTAGCATATAATAAGTGTAAGTGATGTTAACACATACTAATGCTTCTCAACTGTTTTTAATTTATCTGATTAAATATCTGTTGCATATCTATTAAATATCAGCAGCATTATGGTGAATTCAAGATTGCATGACTGCATCATGTCCCCCTCCAGATTCCTCCCACTCCCCTCCCCAAACCTGTGTTCAGACTTGATCTAACCTGGGGGCAAATAGGGAGTGCAGCATTTAAAAAAAACAACCAAAGGGAAAAAAAAAACCCCCAACTACAAGTGCCATGTACAATTTGTAGGCGCTAAAAAAGCAGATAATGTATAAGTCGGAGAGAGGAGGAGTGTTAAGCATGTGATGACTTATTTCTGCATCAGAGTTCCCGAATGATTCTGGGTAAGTTGTTCAAGCCAAGATTTGGCCGGTGAGCACTGGCTGTTACCCCAGCAGGCCCCGAGCTGAGGCCCTGGATCTAACATCCAAAAGGGCTTTAGAAGTCATGGCTGCAGCCGAAATCGGTGCCACCGTGTTTCCAATGTGTGGGATTGGTACAGATTCCTGAGGACCCTGAAAATCCCTGGGTGCTTCAAATGGGGAACAGGGAGTTAACACGGGTATCTTCCCTTAAGCTCTCTTTGAGTCCCTAAAACGGGAAGGGTTGAACCCAGTGCTGTGAGGTGGGGTGTGAGTGCATCTGTGATTGTGAAGGAACAGAAATTCGGTAGCTGTAGAGAAATCTGAGAGGAAATTAATAATCCTTTCTGTAGAGATCAGTTTGCGTAGTGTGCAGTAAATAATGCATGGGGCCATGGAGCTAACAATAAGAATAAAACAAAATATTGAATAGCTGCTCATTCAGTAACTGCCATCCATCTTTTGCATAGAATAACAAAAGGTCCCATGGCAGAAGAGTATGTGATCAGGTAACTTTTTTTTAAGTCAGACCTACAAGAGGATTGATACAGGGTTTTGTAGACAACCTTCTGCTAGGGCAATTAAAGGCTGCAGAAAGCTTTTGATTTTTATTGCTGTTAATGATATTGCCTTTTTTAAATCTCATTCTGAGATTGGGAAGCTCATCACCAGCAAGAGCTGGACAGTAATTTGGGAGCTTGAGTGTATTGGTGGGGGCTGTTGTCTGCTGCTTTGCAATCATGAGCTGGTCTGCATAACTGCACAATACCTTGCCTCTTCTTTTTTTTTTTTTTTGTACAGTATCACCCCAGAATTGATAAAGTAGGTATAAGAGCAAAAGTTTGGATACTTGGGCAGAGTGAGCTGTGCAAACACCTCTGTAAGGTGATCGTGGAGGGTTGTGAGGGATTGTATTGTGGCTTAGACTTGGCCTGCAAGCAGACAGTTGGACTACAGTAAATTGGGATTTGAGGTTTTACAATTGTTTATAAACGTGTTTACTATATGATGCCTCATGGTGCGCTCATTTTATACTTCTTGTTTGAATCGAACAAAATCAGCTTCATGTATGCAATTAAGGTCATCCTGTGCTTTGTTCATTTTAACTGAAAATAGTAGAAAGCTGGGTGGGGAAACCAGTGCTGTTCTAATTAAATTGAATAATTGATTACTTGCATCCCATTAAAGAAAAAAGGAGGCGAGAAAATACTGTGTTATTTATCAGTCAACTCAAGGGAATTCAGGTCTTCTGAAAATTAACTTCAATTCTGTTCTTTTTGTTACTGTTCTCAGTATTTACATTATTCCAGTGTGAAAGAGAACGAATAATGAGTTTCTTCAAAACTTTCTCCTCTTTCGTTATACCCTCAGGCTTCCGATTAATTTTCCTTACTCTGCCCTTTCCTTTTGCAGGCCATGTACAGTGGCCATTCATTCCTCCTGTGTCAGTGTGTTTCCTGCAGTGCCCGTCAGTGGTGTTAGGTGATGGTCTGGGAGTTTATTGTGGTGTAACAGCAGGTGTGTGTGCCTGTGTGCTCACAGTATATGCCTAATGAATATGCAGATCAGTTCCTGTTCTGAGGCTGTAAAGGTGAATGGATTTATTTAGGAATCCTCTCTAAATTCTCCTCTTCACTGCAACACCTCTCGAGTAAGAAGGTAAGAAAAACTGAGCGATTAAAAATGTTTTAGCAGAGCTTTTTCTAAGAGGATTTTTCTTAGTCTTCAGTCTTAAAAGTTAAACGTCATAYGTGTTTGATAGATGGAAGACAGCACTGCGGTGGCTTTATGCCATGCTGTTGGTACAGGGAAGGAAGCCCTAATTGAAGGGGATCTTCCTGTGTCATTGGGCTGCCATCGGCTCGTGGGTTTTGTTTTCCTAAGGCTGGTACTCGAGCTCATCCCAACCAGCCGAGAGGGCATCGCAGGCCTGCCGGCTGCGCTGCAGGTGAAAGCATCTTCTGCGGAGAACGCACACCAAGGACCTTGATGTTGTGGAAGAAGTTTGTGACAGGTCACCAAAAGACTGGGAGAAGCATGGTGGGATTAATTTACTTTTTACTGCYGTGGATTTAGTTTCTACTGGCAGGAAGGAAAGGCTGTCACTTTTCAGGATGCCTGTGTCAGAATGGTGACTTAATTAATTGTTCAGAAATAGATGGCACTTACAATTTTTCTTTTACGGGGACTAAGGACAAAACAGAAGCCCAGGAACTTGAACTGCTGTTTATTGATAGTACATGTCCATAGGACACAGTAATGAATTAGTACAAGGTAATGAGAGCGGGAATCGCATATTCAAGCTGATATTTATGTAGGACTTGACCTTGACTCTTTYTGCTCCCTTCCTTCCACTTTAATGTTCTAAAAAGAAAGTAAATACAGATGAAGAATTACTTGTTGTATTGAATACTGTTCCCCAGGATACTTCTCTTCAGATAATAACTTTGATTCCAAAGATATTAAGGAGGAGGAAAATGTTTATATTGCCATTTTATAGCAAGGCGAATCGAGTACAAGAACATTATCTGTAATGTATGTATAATTACACAAGGGAAATGATTTAAAGAAAATGTATTCTAAGATGAACATGAATCAAGGTCTTCCCCTCCCCCAGTCCTTTATGATACTTCACTGTTAATTAATCTTTCAGAAGTAAGTATGTTGCAGCCCTCTGCACTCTCTCTGCCCCTGGTTCTCCAGGAGAATCGAAGAGCTCTGACTCGCCGTGCTTGCACTTTGTAATCTCGCAGGTGAAAATGAAACCTTGCCCTTTTTAGCTAACTTTWCCTTTCCTTGATGACAAAAAGCAGCCTATTGGATGTTGTACTGAAATCATGCAAATTGTGTGAGAAGCATGCTCCCTTCATAATACTTTTTATACTCGCAGGAATTTCTGCATTGTGAGACGCTCAGGCAGGGAATAGATGAATATTTTCTAATGCTTAGATCAGGGATTTGGTATTTGGAGGCTTAGGTCTTCTGTTCCAAGCTCTGTCCCCATCTTGTTTTATAACCCTGGGCAAGTTAATTTTCCCATGTCTCAATTACCTATTGTAAATGGCACATATGTTTCTTTTCTATCTCACAGGAGTCTGGGGAAGCTTAATTAACACTTGTGAAATACTTCGAGATCTCCTGATGAAAGGCAATATGAGTGCAGTGTGTTTTCAGGCTGGCTCACCTCTCGCTCCCAATGTTATCAAATGATACAAACCTTCTCTAGAAGGTTTGATAAGATCTTGACTGTCATCCATGAACATGCATTGAATGAAATCAGTAGAGCTACTTATTTTTTACCTTCCAATTAAGTGGTGCACCATTCTTGCYTGTAGGAAGAGATACCAGTCCTCTACTAACCAGTTGAAATGAGAACTGGTGGTCCCAACGCTGTCTGAAGAAGAAAAAAAAAAACCAAAAAAACAAAAAACAAACAAAAAACCCCAAACAAAAAAAACCCAAAAACAAACAATCAAAACAAACAAACAAACAAAACCCCCCACCACACCAAAACTAAACTGTCAGAACTTGTATACTGAGGCTTGTGTCTTCCAGAATTTGTTTTAAAGTGTGGCAGTTTTGTATCTCAAACCCTTCTGCCCTTGTTCCCTATCGYAGCCAAAGCGTAGAGGTCTGGGTTAGAAATGAAACGGTGCTTTCATTGTAGAGCCCTGTGTACAAGGTAGGCAAGATAAATAATGGTTTAACCTGGGGTTGTTGGCAGAAGGCATTTGTAATTATCTTTGGGGAGCTCCTTTGGGTTAGGGACTGTGTCCAGCATTTTTAACAAACAAAATTGAAGAGGTTTACTGGAGGATGTGGATGTCTCATTCCCCCAGAGAATGAGTTTTGTGCTTCCTCAGGCAAAAGCAAACTCCTGTAAGTGAGTCCCTGACCCAAGGGCATGCCCATGTGTATGCTCGTGCTCCTTTTCTCCTTGCAGCTAGTCAGACGTGTGTTACAAACAGCCTCCGGGAGCCCTGCGTAGTGGACTGGCGCCTGAATGAGCAGYGGAGCTCCGTCAGGTTGCTCTTGCAAGGTAGATATCCAGGGATGTCTTCATCGTAAGTGGATTCTGGAACTTGCCTTTTTGGAGGGTGCTCTGTGGCAGGTGACAGATGCATCGAGGCAGAGCAGACATTGATTTTCACATGGTTGACAAATATTCTTTTTAAGAAAGACAGCGTGATATAAATATACAAATGCTGGGAAGTGGAAGAAGTTTGTGTTTTCATTTGAGAGGTTGTTAAGAACTGATTTTGAGGCGAGACCATCGTTTTCATTTCTGACTGATTTATGTCTACGTTGTAGTAAAGAAAGTTTAATGCATTTCTTTTGAGCATTGGGGGCACTTATAACGGACCCAGGTCATTCTTTTTGATTTTGTCCTACAATGACAAGCTTGTGAGTGGTGAAGCACAATGGTATTCAGAGATGCTGTTGGTCTTTTCCTCCTGAGTAAACAAAGCATTTAATCTGACTTCTAAACCTCTCTGTCCAATGTCCCCCCCYGCCTCAATCAGCAAGAAGTAGCTCCTCTTATCTTTATCATGTGTGTTGTATGTAAACAATGAAGATGCCTCCGGTTTAAAATGGCCTAAAATGGTACTTTCCATCTTCTTGGTCTGTAGTTGCTCAAGTATACGTAGGGAGCTATGCAAGTGTTACATTGAATGGCATTGATACTGGAATTGAATCGCAGAACAGTTGAGGTGAGACAGGACCTCTGGAGATGGTCTAGTCCAACCCTCTGCTCAACACAGGATCGCCACCTCCAGCAGTTGCTCAGGGCTGAGTCCAGATGGGTTTTGAATATCTCTTAAGGATGGAGACCCCCAGCCTGTCTGGGCAACCTGTTCCAGCGTTTGACTACATTCACAGTAGAAAAGCTTTCATTTTCATGTTTAAATGGAATTTCTTGTATTTCAATTCATGCCCTTTGCCTCCTGTCCTTTCACTGGATGCCACCGAGAGGAGTCTGGCTCAAGCTTCTTTATTCCTTCTCATCGGGTATTTATAGACACTGATAAGATCCCCATGAGCCTTCCCGAGGCAGAGCTATCCCAGCTTTCCCAGCCCTCTCCTTGTATGTTGGATGGTCCAATCCCTTAATCATCTTCATGACCCTTTGCACCAGTACCCCCATGTCTGTCTTGTAATACTTGTGCATGTGCATGCACACGCATGTTTTAACTCTCTCTGCACGGATCAGTGCAACCCTAATGCAATACCTGTTCGGATTTACATATTTTGTCTCTCTGTGTATTTTTACACACGTATATGTTTTAGGATTTTATTTTAAGATAGCTGGTACATAGGGCAGGATTTCCCAGGTGGTTCTTGTTTGATTAAATTTCAGTGTGTGCTTCATCAAATATTTGGCTTTGCTGAATAAATTGGTATATTATGTTAGCTCATCCTGATTTACTGCCTCAGTGCTGTCCACTAGGTACAGAAAGGTAATAATCAGCGTGTCAGTAGCTGTTATACTTTCATTTAAGGGAAAACATACTAATTCTTTTTTGAGACAATATACAAGCCGTGAGAGAAATTTGTTGATGAAATACTGACTTATCTAGAATGTTTTCTGCTAGAAGCTGAGACTTTTTTTAGGACATCTTGAACAATTTATTTGACTCTTCTGCAGATCTGAAAAGACTTCTAGTACTTTGGACCTCCTTAAAGTCTGGAGTTATCCCTGCTGTCCAGGTGGCCTGGCTTTGTAGATCTAAACTTTGTTTGAATTCTGTAAATTGAAAAAACAAAGTAAATTTATTCTCTCTTATGGTATGTTTAATGAGTTGGGGCTGTTCGTGGTTTAACTTATTCACTGAACCCTTTTATTGGGAGTGGTGCTACAAAGTGTAGTGTTGCATATTTGATGCCTCCAAAATCCTTTTTCTGTCAGCATTGTATTTTAAACTTATTTTTGCATTTATTCACATCTTTAAAATAGCACAGTAGTCTTTGTAGGAAAAAGGGGAGGCCTTTTTCATTGATGGATTTAAACTTCCATCCTTTGTGGAAGTAGATTCCTGCTCTGTATTGTGGATACAGGCTGTCTGCCCCAGTCCATCTCCGTTAATCTGGCCCGTGGTTGTTCACTCTTGTACGTTCGTGCGTGGCTCCATTGGTGCTTCTGGCTCCCGTTACAGGATTGATAGTACTGCCGCTCTGCCTGCTCRGACCAATCTTATTAAATTTAATGATTTGCAAAATATGACTTTGACTACATGCTTGCAGTAGTCTGTAAACTGTGAGTAGTCTTGGAAACACGTTTAATAGTATTTTAAATGCATGCATTAAACAGGGTAAGAGAGAGCTCCTCGGGGCAGGCCAGGTCTCTGCTCTAAGCTCCGGCTGCTTCACTGAGGAAAGGTGTAGGTATTGGTGTAGGCTCGTACATGTAACACAAGGTCAATAGGCTCTTCTCCCGCGAGTCTGAATGAACTGGTTCATGATTATTCCTGTCTGGATCAGCTGATTGCTAAGGTTGTACAGGCTCCTCTCTGGCTGTAGAGCGGCTTTGGTTAGTACCTGAGTGCTCACGAGGTACCAGCCACCACCAGAACAGAGYTGGCCTCAGTAGCGTCTTTGAAAGGCATGAGACTTCTCAGGTGATGGGTGTTCCCCAGTTATAATGTCCGTCTTCTACTCAAAACTGGAGAATTCCACATCATTAGTCCCTACCCTGGGGACTTCATACCAGGCTGGGCAGAGAAGGGAACAAATCCCCTGTGTTACTATAAGATGTGATCCTGGCTAGCGTAAGGATCTATAAATGTGTACGCCTCTTGCTCCTGCCTTATGGCCCATCACACCTATCTTGGAGCGGGTAAGCTATTAATACAGGGCTATAGGTGAGGATAGCAGACCTCCTGCATTAAACTTGGTTTGGTTTTACGGCACTGATCTTTTGCAGACTCGCAGAACTGAGCCCGCTTCTGCCTCGAGCTGACGGTGAGGTGGCTGGGCAGGCTGCTCGGTACGGCCTCGAGCACAGGGGAGCCCGCTGTGTTGCAAAATGCTGAGCTCAGCAGTCTTAACACAGCTGCAGCACTTCAAATTTGGACTTGTGGGTGGAGCAAACTGTCTTCAGTTTGGGTCATAGACCGAGTGAATTTCCCTCTATATGAGAAAACCCACAAATGCCTGTGTAATGTTATCCTCGCATTAAATTGCCAGTAATATTGGCCATTAGGCCTGTTTAGGCGTGATAAAAGGGAAGAACAGTAGCAAAGAAGTACAAGTTGTAAAGTGCAAGGGAACTGGAGAAGCTCAGGAGGAGGAAGGAGTGAACAAAGCAAGCCATGAGAGAGAAATGGGCTGGGCTGGGCTGGGCAATATGCAAGTGGATGTAAAAAAGGGGTGATGTGCATCTCTGTCAGAGCATCCCAGGCCATGCTCTGCTCTGTATGCCTTCCTGAAGGACCTGTTACCAGCCGGAGGAAGGTGAGGATTTCTTCCATAAGAAACCATGGGAGGACCTGGGCTGCTGTTAATCTGCTCAGTGACTTGCTGTTCCACAGATGATTTAAGAGTTTTCCCTGCAAAGCCTTATGCTGCAAGGAGCATTTTTTCCCAGACTTGAAGGAAAATTCCTTTCCTCAGTGGAAGATAGGAGAGGGGAAGCAAAGGTAGTGCTGAGTAAGTCTCTCTTCTGAATGCGTGTTGAAAGCTGCCCTGGTTTTGTACCTTCTGTTTTGAGCACTGTTTGGGTGGGAGATGCGTGTCAGTCACGCTGATAAACGGCCCGAGACTGAATTACTTGGTAAAGCCACTTCAGGGAGTCCTTAGATGTGATAGTTGGTAAGAGGAAGGAGGCAGAAGGAAAATTGGAGGGTTGTAAAAATGACAGGAGTAGGGTACAAATGGGAGGAAAACACAACATGGGGGACGTTTTGGGCTAGCTAAGAATTGGTAACTTTTATTCCTGCCTTTTCTGTGAGTCTTGGCATTCTGAGTTATTTGGAGCAAGCCCAGTTCCCTTGGCCCCTATTCCTAGGGCAAGCGCTCCAGTCCTGACCATCCCGCTGCCCCTCCGCTGGGCTCGCTTTCCCCTGTCCTCTGGTCCCTGCCTTACCTGAAGCTGTCATCTCCGTCCTGGTTCAGATGGATCCTCGTCAGGATGGCAAATCTGCTGGCGGAGATGCTCTTACTTGCTCCGTCAGAGGGATGCTGTCTCTTGCTCAGGGTCCTGAGGGCGTAAGAGCCAAAGCTCTGCCTGGCGCGCCAGCCATGCAGCTGTGGGTTAAATGCAACCTCAACCAATATTTCTGCCCAGTGAGGTGCTGAAATCTCATTATGACAGTATTCTTGAAAACTAAACACCGAAAAGGAGCTGTGATACCAGGTAATTACAAAATGCTGTAATTTGTCTTCTCCTAAGTTGGCGTTTCAGGGTTCTACCTGCAAAACCCCTTAAGATACTTCCCCCCCGTCTTTTTAATGAGGAATCCAGAGGTGTGTTGCCTCATTTAATGTCCCTATTATAATTTCCCACCACTGAATTTTTAACTAAATATATTTTAAAATTGACTGTTAAATCAGTGCATCCTTCTTTGTTTCTTACCTGCTTTGAAGAATCTTAACAGCTGACCTGGAGCTCCTGGACAGAACTGTGTTCCCTTACACGTGTGGTTTATGGTGGCAATAAGGTTGATAAACCAGAAACTTTTTGGAGGGAGTGGGAAGACAGGAACAAACTGACGGTTTCCACTGTATTCTTGGAGCATTGCTTAATTTTTCCCTTGGAAACTTTCAAGCTTTAAATTATAGGTGGTTGAAACTGAGTTTGTTTTACTGATGAGAAAAATCTTGATCAATACTCAATAAATACTTGTTGAGGAGCTTTCTTTAGCAGAGAATGTGGAAACTCTTTTTGTGTCAGTTCAGAGCAAAACGTTATTTTGTACTGAACAATTAAAACTATTGATTTTTAACTTGGAAGTATTAAAGTAAGGAAGTTAATGCCAGCTTCTAAATTGCTTTCTCTTATTGCTGTTTTGTCGTACAGATAAAGCCTTGCATATATAGCCGACTGCTGKTTTTTTTTCTCCAGCACCTTCCTCTAAATCTCTTAAAATGTCTGTGCTTAGCTGTAGGTACGCACAGGCTGTTGCTTGTCAGAATTATAACGCGTGTCTGTTGGCATAAGCAGAAATATTTCTGAATTTGATAGTGAGAGAAGTGCTTTTGCGAAGCCTCTGCTGGCTTTGGGAATCTGATGAACTCTGGAAGTAAGTTTTGTCATGTTTCTCTGCTCCATATGCATCCCATCCCTGCCATGTGTTATTTTCTACTGTGGTGAAAAATACTAAGTTACAGATTTTATCCCAAATCAGAGGCTGAGACAAATGATGCTCTTGGGGTTTCCCTTTGAATTAAAGGATATTAATCTGCACAAAAACTCTCCACACAAGCTAGTGATCCCTGCTGAGAATAACCCCCCTGCTCCCACAAAGCCATGTGGCCTTCTGCAAATACATTCTTTTTTCTCCTCAAAATAAGAAACTATTTGAACAAGTTTTTGGGTTTGGGGTTCCCCCCCAATTTTAGGGTTTAAAACTTAAAATAATGTAGCTGCTTGTAATTAAAACAGTTTGCGCTGTTGTATTTTGACTCTTAACACTTCAGGGTTTTCTGTATCTTTATTTTGCAACTACAAAGGTTCAAGAGTGTGTGTGTATATACACATTTGTGCGTATAGCCCAATGCAGAAGAGGGGACAGGGGCTTCTGGGGGGTCTTCAAGAGAGTTCTTTTAATTCTAATGGAGCTGGGAAGTTGATTAGCAATCTCATAAGTAAAGGCTGTGCTTTTGTTTTGAATTTCTTTGCTATTAATTATCAGAGGTAAATTACAGTGCTAAAAAAGAGTCTGTGGAAAGACTGTAACTTACCTATATGGGCCAAAGTGTCTTTTTGGGTATAGTAATTTCCTGTGAAGCGAGAAGGACGCTTACAAAAAGGCTTGGCGAGGGGGGAGAGTTGGTAGATTAATTTCTAGATTGAGAAATCTGTGTTTCTGATCTATCTTGCTTTCATTGATGCTGCTCACAGATAAAAACATAAGCAGCAGAGTTTTGGATATGACTTAAGCCATACAGAGGAGAAATGAAGGGATTCTTTGAATTTATTTAAAGGTTTGCGTATTAACAGCTGAGCTGCTGTGCTCAAGGATCTGCTTCAAAGCCCATCAAAATATGTGGAAAAGCTCCTGTTGACTTGTTGGAGCTGACCCACAACCATTCCCTACTTGCAGCTTTGTTGAAACAGATGAGTCCCAGCAATTTTTAAGCCATCTTTCTTCTTGTGATCTTCTCTTGTGAGCATGATATTTCTGTTTGCAGACCTTAGACAGGATTATTACCAACAGTTCAGCTGATAGATCAAGCACTCCTAGGAGGTAACGGCGCTTAGTTCAAGTCCCAACAGGGACAGAGACTTTATGCCRCTTTGATTGCGAATCCTCACACTGTCAATATTTGGTGGTTCTACTTCTCATCTGTTGGAATACTGCCTTTCTCAGAAAAGCAAACATTTGCTCTTCCCTCGTTTCAATATTGGGCTGTGAGAGAAAGGTGGTGATTACTGCTTCATACCAAGTGCCTAAAATGCATCGAACTGCTGCTGTTTTTTTTTTTTAAATGCCAACTTGTTTTTCTGCTTGGATTGCTGAAAATAATGTGTGTGTAACTGCTCTGTAACATATGCAGATGGAGGCCCTGACTAACTGTGAGGTTTTGGGAGTAGCTTGGCCCAGTATTGAAAGGTTTATTCATATATGTGAAGTTGTGCATGTAGTTTCACTTTTGCCTAACGTAAAGCTTATCTGGCACCTACAGTATTATATTTGGGCCGATGTCCAAAAATAAAAAATGGTCAATAACGATTGCCAGCTACTCTGGCAAGGAACCAATTATCCCATTCTGTTTCCACCCCTCTATGCACATGTCAATAAATAATCACTCAGCCATGATCCTAATCAACTCTCTCTGATTAAACATATGTGTCCTGAAAGCTTCTAAACTGTAAGTGGTAGCAAACATCAAAATGCCTTTAATAATTTGTATTTCTTTCGATCTGTTAAAATACCCATTGAGGCCTTAAGTTGTTTGACTACACTTAAATACCCATGCACCATATGGACAGTATAATAGCTCTAGGAAAGTGTCTCAGTACTGAATAATGGGATGCTGTGCTGCAAGTAACTGGATTTCTGTCTGTTTTGGAGCTGTTCAACTTTGAAAGTTGTACAAAGCGACTTTGTAGTTGTTTGTGTTTGTGAAGACTTATAATAAGYGGTTCTGCATGCAGATTATGCATCAAAACTTTAACATAAATCCAAGATTAAAAGAATTACTTTATAAACAGTAGATATAGTTAGTAGTAGATGTTGGTAGAGATGAGTGATTTTCAAGACTGGGGTGGGTTTTAGTGGTAGTTGTGAAGGCAGCATGTTCCCAGCRTTGCCCATAGATTCCCCAGCCCACAACCACGCTGTGCTCAAAAACAGCGATCRCTTCAGCTCTTTGGTCCATAGCAGAAGTGCAGCAGGCAGCATCAAATTGGTTCTTGGGCTCTGGAAAAGAGAGCAGCTGTGGCTGCATGAGTTCAAAACGAAGGTGCTATTTGTGTTTCTCCATGTGCGTGCCCTGTACTGCTGCTGGAAAAAAAGCAGCTGTAGAGAAAACTGTASCGACAACAGCGTGTGTGTTTCTAGGGACCCTTTGCACTGTCAGTGTGTTCACCGTTGCTGTAAACCTCGTCATGATGTCAAGTATTGTGTGATGCATCTTCAATTTTGATGRTGCGTTTTCCTCTGAATGTTCAAGAGCAGACATCCGTTTAGTTGAGGAGTCAACATGTGGGTGTTGGAAGACTAGCGTAGGAATCATTGCTGGACTAAGAGGCTGAGGCTTTGTAGGCAGAGAATGAAGTTTGCCAGAAGCACAATTTAATGTTAAGTGTAAATGTAGGGCTGCAGATGGCATCCKCAGGTTTTGAGCATGTGAATTCAAGCTGCTGCTGAGATGGCTTTGAATTGTCTTCCAACGTGGAGAAGCTGAAGCTGCACAAATTGGACTTGGGTTTTCCTTTGTTTTGAGTAGAACAGATTACTCATTCTATAACTGACAGCATTTTGCACTGAAAAAAGAATTCTCACAAAGTTACAGGTGCATGGTGCCTAAGCTGTGACAGGGTGTGTTTTTGTTKTTTTTGTTGGTGTTTTTTTGTCTTACTGCTTTGTTTACCTGATTCCAGCCATTTTGTATTTCATGCATCTGTAATCATTTAATTTGTAATGATCCTGCACTTCTGTGAACTTTCCTTGCCCAGTTTCCTATCAAACAAAACTTATTCTTTAAAAAAAGAAAGTGCTGCTTTTTGTTTGACACTCCCAAAAAAGCTGGGCTGAATAGTAGTATTCTGCCTATTTGATTTAGTTCTTTCAGTTGGATGTGTCATTCTTTTTTCCAGTCCTTGCTCTAAATCGTTGCTGTGCAGTGTTAATAACGGGTTCACCCCTGTCCCATCTGCATTTTAGTAGAGTGTGAATTATAACGCTACSAATTTTGTAAACCTTTTCTTGAGATGAATAAAAACATTAAATRTGAAAGTTATGATATTTTGATTTGACAATGTTTTGAATCTAGTACAAATCCTTCTGTGCTGCACTGAAACCTTAGCTGTTGATGTTTATTTTGCTGTCTTTCCTGTTTTTTTTATAAATGAGGTACATCCATTTAAATCAACTATTTGAGATTCTGTGATGTAATAACTACCATGGTTTAAAAAGAGGAAAAAAAAAAGATAAGGTTTCTATTGCAGACTTTTTAGCTAATACCCTTGGATCTACATTGTGCTGTTATTTTGGAGATCATTTGCTCAAATATATATTTGTGTTTAGACACTGATCTCARTTGTAAGGTAGTTTAGCTCTTAATGAGATCAACCTGCTTGACTTCAGTGGGAGTGATCTTGAATATATAACTTTTATGCAAAGACAGGAATATTTATCAAACGGTTCTTTCAAAGTTCCTCTGTGTATAGTGCTTCCTCTGAWGCTCTGCTCTTGGGACTTCCCTATTTCTTACTCTCTCAATTCATCTGGAACTCCTGCCTATGGTAGAAATTGAGGTTATTTGGGCATAATCTAGCTATTTCCAGATGCTCTGGAGACTGGTCAGATCAATAGCTTTAACTGAGTTGCAAGACTTTTTGATCATATATGTTATGCACACAAAATGAGTGTTACCTAGAGCTTCTCAGATACATTAAACATGCGGCAAAGGTGCTGTTCAAGTAGCGTGCCCATGGACAGTCAGTCCAATGCACTGGTGACGCTTTAGGCAGACCTCCYGGTTGTGCACAACACTGCCCAGGTCGTGACGCAATTGCCCTCTCTTCTGTGACGCTGCGTAACACCAGCTTCCGTAAAACTTGCATTACTGCGCTGAGAGTCTTGGGAGGGACCAGGAATACTGCCAGTATCTTTGGGCAGTCAAGGCACAGTTGAATTCCATCAGGGAAGAAGGAACGTATTTACAATATATACTTTTCTAAAGAGACATACACTTTCTGGGCATGAAGTCTGAAAACTGGTGTACCAGTTTGACTTCATCACAGTGCACAGTTGTTTCCCCTCTTGTAGAAGGGATGCGTAAGGGCACAGCTGTCACGTGACAAGCAATGATTCCTGAATACACCAAGAACCGATTTTGTTACTGCTGTGTCACTTCTATACTGTGAGAACTTCTATAGAACAGAATTTGAGAAAAATAATTTATAGAAGTTTTTCAATGGAAGAAGCTAGAGGGGGGTTGTTTTGGGTTTTTTGTTTTTAACTCCCTGAAAATAGCTTAGTTGTTCAACAGGAGTTGTTTTCAAATTAAGGTTGTCTTTTGGTTAAGTAAGATGTGTAAATGGTTCTTAAAGCCCTTTCTGTGCTTCATGAARGCATAAAGCATCTTCATATATTGTCTTTCAGATCCTGAGTTTTGCAAACCAGCTMCTCTTTCTGACTGCCGTATTTGGGCTAGAGTTCACTGGCCATCCTATGAGACTGGGGAAATCTTGTCAACTGCAGGAGTTTGTCTGATCTAAATAGGCAGAGGCCACACTACAACTGATCTGTGTGTGTTGAGAATGTGTATGTCCAGAGGGTTGTGTACAAAATATTCAGGATGTTTAGCTTTATTACTTTGGGGCAAGTTAATAGCAGTTGTTTCTACAGTGAACATGGAAAACTGCATAATCTGAACATCCTCTGTGCTAGAGGAAACCTGATGGTGCTGTAGATGACATGATCAATAGGAAAAGAAATGTGAAYGGATCAATAATTTCAGATGGCTCTTCTGATTCGGAGAGAGGCACAGCATTGATTTGTAAAATAAGAGTATGGATGCAGCAGTTAAAATACGCTGTGTGTGTACACATCAGATAATAAAATAATGTGAAATGYGCTCAGCCTCAATCAAAGGCAGATAGTAAATCATCAAACAGTAGCATGTGTCCCCTCCGAAGCAGGAGGCTATGAAGCATGCAAATGAACACTGGAGCCATGCAGAATGAACCCTCAGAGAGAAAATAAAACCCAAAGATGTTCTTCATCAATCCGGAAGATGAACAGTCCTTGCTCCACATTGTTTAGTTGTCCTGCATCATGCCACATGAGAATTAAAAGTGCTAGAGGATCATAGCAAAGCAAAAAGCAGCATCTGATTTAATTTGCTACTGTGGACATCTCAAAAGCTTTAGTGAGCAAATTCAGACAACTGTATTGGGAACTACTTCAATATATAATATCAGGAAAATTCAGCTTTCTCTCCTGACGTATCCTGCTTCTTGCCAACTTAGGCGTAAAGGGAGAAGAGCTGACTTTAACTGGGGCTCATTGATGTGCCAGGAATATTTTTTTGTTCTTAGACACAATTCTGTTTATAGCCTAGGTCGTACACCCTTTCCTACCTCAGTTCCCTAAATGGGTACCAGTGTCATGGGGACAGATGTTACATAGGGTTCCACTGTTAGTAGTGTATGAAGTGGGGAAATCCARCAGGACTACAGAAATAGGTAAGGTCCAAATGACATGCCTGTAGTAAGCAGTAGCAAGCCCCTGTATCTGGATGAGAAAAAGATGTTGACACTGACCAAATGTTAGTGTTAGAACTGTATTATTAGAAAAATAACACCCCCCCCGCCATGTCCTATGGCACTTCAGTGTCCCTTCCTCACATCCKTGTGCCACTGTGACTTTAACTATTGCCCTGTTTCTAGATAAGCATATCAGTTTTAACACGCCGTAGGTTATACTGCTTCAGGTTTTGGTACGTATTAAGCTAAACCAGATGGCTTTTGTGTGTGATGTGGGTTAACATGYGCAAAGCGAAGTTATGAGCTGCCTTTATGAATTTCCTGCTCTGAGCACACGACTGAAGTTGGGTAGCTGGGGCCCACGTGGTGCGGCACACCGCAGAACTGCTCAGAATTGAATATTGATCTGCAGGTTTTCTGGCAGTTTTCATTTCAGGTAGGCAGTGGCAATTAATTATTAAGAACCATACATGCAGTTGTGATGTTTAGTAGTAAAGTTTCTTTCTTTCATTTGTGGTTTTGTAAAGTGGGGTTTTGTCTTCCCGAATGCCCTTCCATGTTTGGAGCTGAGTGTATTCTTCRCTTGCTTTTGGGAAAATCTGTAACCAAAAGCTGCAACTTTCTAGTTGTCAGATGCCTTTGCTGCAGCGGTGGAGGGAATGACTGTCCTTTAAAGGGCAGATTTCGGGAGTTCTCTGTCCTCGGTCAGAAGAAATGCAGGGTGAGTCCTAGGTAGCGACTGCAGGTGTGTATGTTACATGGTGTATGTTCTGTTCTCTCTGTGTATTGGGGGGGGAACCTCCAGATGCCAAAATGCTATGGATGTAAAGTCTTCCTTGTCCACCCATGTAAGACCAGCCCGTATTTAGGTTTAGAAGCTGTACAAGATAAACGCTGTCATTATGGTTGTAACTTAATATAACTTAACAAGATAAGCCCCACATTGGGCTGCTGAGTGGGCTCCTCTGYGCAGAGAGAGGGGAATTCATAACGCTTGGGAAAGGTGGTAAGCAGCCTATTGCTGCAGGCTTTGCAAAGCAAATACCTGTGTGACGTCCCTGTGAGACTTACCTGAACAGAAACTGTACTTGAGGATTTGGAACCTTCTGTGCCGATGTTGATAGGATTGGGAAAGCTGAAACCAAAATAATCCCTCCAAAACAACTTCCAAATAAGCAGTTCTAGTTATTCAGCCTTGCTTTGCATCTAAATGATATGTTGTCAAAGATAATGTTGTAGAGAGATGTTGAAGTATTACAAAAATGTTATTGAATTAAAATGCGAGCAAGATCTAGCCCCAGCCATTCTATAAATACCTTACTATGAAAGGCTGAGAGATGTTTCTCTTAGCAAATTTAAAATAATCATTAGAATCCTTCAGCAGATTGCTGTTAATTGGATTGAGAATTAAACAGCTTTGTATGAATGCAAAGTTAATTAATAGCTCATTACTTTTTAATAAGGCAAATTCATTTGGAAATAAGAGATGCGATGGAGTTTACCGCAGATTTGATATGAGATTGGGAATATCAGCCATTCTTTTTGTGGGAGAGAAGATTTATAATTAAGTTGCAAAGGTTGGCTGGTGGTGGGGGAAATGGGAAGGAACAAATTGCTTTCCACGTCCTGGAGGGGCTGGAGGCCGGCGATCCGGCTGTCTGGTGCTGCTGCGGCGCTGCCTCCCAGCCCCGCTGCTCCCGGGTTSGGTGCTCCGGGAAGGTGAGGCACCGCGGAGCGATAGCGGCATCTGAGCAGCCCGAAAGCATTGTGGGGTTAAGTTAAACATTTGAAAAAAAGGCTTCCTTTTTCAGAMGTGCCTCCTATGTATCAAAATGTTGTTTGGGGCTTTCTTCCTTTCCTTGGCAAGTATTTGCCTTTCTCGGTCTCCTCRCTTTCTCTATTGCTTCCTCCCCTCTCATCTCCGCCATCCTCTGCCTGCTTCCACCTGCAGACAGGCTCTTGTTTCTGTGACTTTTCCTAGTCCATTAAGTTGTCCATATATMTCTCATGCCTCAAGTGTGCCGGTCTAGCTTCATACCACAACCTGGGGAAGAAGGACCTGCACTGTAATCTTTGAGTCTCTAGCTGCTTTTATTTAYGCCTTGTAAGCTGTGCCGAGGAGCTGTTTTGTGCCCATGATGCTGACGGAGGCCTGGGAAGCAGCCAGGCTGGCCCTGGTTCCTCAGGAGAGGAGATGGAGAGGATGTCTCCACCGTGTAGTAGAYCTGGAAATAATACAGTAGCCAGTTCTTCTCTGTTAGCGTGTGCTGTGTTCTTGCCGCAGGCTGGCTGAGCACGATGTCAGATCGTGCCAAGTGAAATGCCTTCTGAAAGGTTGAAGTATCTTTGTCAACACTCCTACTGGTATTCAGTAAGCTTTTATGGAAGAGAACACGTTACTCTGTCAAGGCATGTTATTTCAGTCAACATTGGTTTATGGATGAAGTGTATTAGTTTTCTTTAATTCTTGATTCCCCCCACCCCCTTTTTTCCCCTCCCAAGTGAAGTCAGGATACGATCACCATCTGCTTTCTTCTCCACCGCTTTTCTTACCTATAAAATACAACTGATGTAAAACTTAGCCAAGTGAAAAGTCTATTATGATGGCTATATAGAAATCTTTATTGGTCCTTGATACCTTTGAGGGGAAGGAAACCCCCTTTGTGTTGCCGCAGCCGGYCCTCCCGGCTCGGGCTGAGCGGGAGCTGGCCATGCAGCAAGACCAGCCGCTTGGTTAACAAGTTGCTTTTACAAGCAGTAACTGGAAATGAATAAAGAGTGCAAGCTCATTAATTTTGTGACCTCTTGAACTATGACTTTTGGGAAGAGGTAGGAGATTGGAGAACTGGATTAAAAAAAAAAAATATGGTACCAAGTCTGAAAGCTGGGGGGGGCCTCACCTGGTGTCTTTAGGGAGTGTTACAACTCCAGATAAAAGCTGAGCATTAGCAGTAGCTATTTTTAGAGTAAGAACAAGGAAAATAATTTAAATATTAAGAAGTGGTTTTGTTCCTGGATCAAATAAAGCTTCACAAATGCGAATTGATGTGTCAGTTAAGGAGCTCTATGAACTGATAAATACCTGACGGTGCATTTTTTACTGCCTCCATCGTTTCTAATCCTCGGGACTCGCAGTGCCATAGGGATATACACTGCAGATGGATCCATCTGTGCACTGACCTCAGAGGTCTCCAGTGATCAGTGGTTTGTCACTTGAAATCTCTGCTTAAAAAATTTTCAGGGAACACTTAAAGACATTTACCATCCCACTCCTCAGTTTATCTGTTACATATTTTGAGAAGCATTATAGAAATCACTGTGATAGAAATGTAGTTGGGGATTTCCAGTATTACCTTGGAGAGAGGGGAGGGGGGAAATACCCCATGTCCCTGTAGGCTCATTTAGAAATAATTAGGTCAGAACAAATGCCTGAACCACACAGCTGACTTTTTCAGCTGTTTCTAGGCTATGTGGACTTATTTCCAGGACAGAGCACCCCGTTCCTAGGAGTCTTCTAAACTGATTTGGAGCATGCAGGCGAAGCGATGGTCACTGTATCGGTGATCCCACCCAAAACTTGGTGGTGTTAAATGCTTTGAACGGAGCAGTTCTCTAATTGAACCTGCATTGCTGTAGGCAGCTAATCATCTTGACTCAGATGGCAGCAGGACTGGGGGTTTTGCCTTTAGCATTTGGATTTCACCAGCCTGTGCTCAATCCTAGTTTACTCAGCAGGGTAAATGCCTTTTCCATTTAGCACTCTGCAGTACGTGCCACTGCCCGCTTTACAGCCAGAAGAGTTACGCTGAATCCCGATATGATAATCCACAGGTCTGTAATTGCCATCTAATGCAGTCACTTCTTTTACCTATTAACATGTTGTTTTGCTCCAGCGGTAGGGAGAGATGACAGTTCAAAGATCTAGGATGCRCCTTCAGGTAGGATTGTCTAGTTAGCGCAGGAGACAGTTGAGGGGTTGCATTTTGGGATTAAAAAAGCAAATGTRACCCTGATTAGTGCTGCAGGCAATGGCAGGCAGTGCAGGCACTGAGAAGTTGGTTAATGCAGCTCTTACTGCTTAAAAAAAAAAAGACCCTGACTGGGCATCAGTATCACTTACAGGCTTTCTGAGGCATGAAACCTGGGCTTCCTCTAAACATTTTTTGTTTTATTTCAAGATATTTTAAAATAAGCTGAAGATCCACTCATATTTTTGATTCAGAGGTTTCATTCCAAGCTAAAAGAGCTTGAAATAAAAATGTTTGTTTGTATTCTTGTAATATTGCAAACCAAATCACTGGATCTTTAAATGTGCTGAAACAGTGACCTTAAAGAGCCAGGAAATTTGCTCAGCATAAGAAAGCTATTTATTCAATGAAAGTCTATGGAAACTATTCATTTCTGCAGCTATTTGTTATCACTTATTTTTGAACAATCAGAGAAAAATCTTTTCTTGACCACTAAGCCACTGCAGAGACTATCTTGTGAATAAAAGGGCTAACAGGGTGGATATYTTCAGTTCTTTTCTGGGTCATATATGGTTTGCCTTAAACATCACGGGCATTCCCAAATTTTGGCTGGTTTGTGMAGATGCAGTTTAGAGGAGAATTTTATTACTGGTAGTGTACTTTGTGCCATCTCAAGTGCTTGCTGCATCCTGGCTGCTTTTTGGAGCACCTTCTCCAGCAGGCATGTCTGGGGAGGACCAGCACTGACCTCCTGAGGGAGGGAGGATGCTCCAGACTTCRTCTTCTTGTGGCTAAAATTTGAGGACAGTTACTTCTGCTGCTCTGGGAAGTAAGTGGTCTTTAATCAAGAATCAGGAGAGAAAAAAAGATAGTTGAAGGTCTCAGTGTGTTCTCCATTAATGCAATAGGTTCAAGATCTTCATAAAACTGATGTTTCCTGGAGTCTGCTCCTTCTCAGCTGCTCTCTTGGTGCCGTTGGGTGGCGGCTGAAGCTCTCTGGGTGTTTGCTGGATGGCCCTGTGCAGCTCGGCGGGGCTGTGGGYGGCTGGGTAGTTCCTCCAGCAGCATCACCACCTCGACCCATGTCAGGGGTGGGAATGGGGCGGTCATGGGGGCAATAGTGATCCTACCTGCTATAACAGCCCCTTTTATTGGAGGAAACGTGGCAATGAGGTGTGGGCTGTGCTTTGTTTCATGCTCTTCGCCGAGACCTGGGAAGGAAGAAGTAGAGGCAGTAAGCTGGCTTTTGCCTTAGAGAAGAGTTAATTGTATGTGATCATCAGGAGTGGTGAAAAATAGACATACAGGTGTGGAACAGTCTGCTCCTGTGAATTGGCTTTGGCAGAACAGCCTGTGATTAAAAAATCTGGGTTACCATCCAAATCATCTCTCAATTTAGGGGTCGACGAGATCCTTTCCTTGGTGATGTGTTTAAAAACCTGGTGAAAACCCAAATGACTAAAACAAGTTGTTTCCTCTCCTTACGTGTAGAGTATCTAGTATTTGCTGCAGGATTGGGATTTTCTTGGCTTGTTTGAAGATATTATGTTGTGGTTTTGTGCCTTATGATAAATGTTAAGGTGACAATAAATGGGGCTCATCTCTGTGCTTCTCARCTTCTTCATTGCAACTCCTACTAATTATAGTAGGAACTTAATCCATGCAAGCTCTCTGAAGAACTTCAGTTGTGTTATGGTAAACTAAAACATTGGTCATCCTACAAGCAAATGAATGGAAATTGAAATATCTGATGTTTCTGACAAGGCTACGGTGGCTGACAGTTGATTTTATTTTTTTTTTTAACGCTCCTGTAATTTTTGTTACATTTTTAATACATACACAAACCATGAGTTGTGTATGTAAAATGCATTTTGCATTGGTGTGCAGATAGCAACACTGCTTTTATTTACTTTGATTTTGGAAAATGAAATTCTCTTGAAATGTTTTTCAAGAGGAATTGGTAACAAATTTGTAATATGTCTCTCTGCCTAAAGCAAGTGTCTTTTAAGGTGATGAATAGCTGGAAAGATGAAATTTGCACCTTTTGCAGACTGTTTTCCACCACTTACCTCCGGATGTGTATAAATCTTCCAATACTTTCCCCTCTAGCATTGCTGTGAGATGTCTCAGTCTTTTATCTGGCATTTTCATTACGTTTCAGGAATGTTCGAGAGCAATTGTATTTTACATCAGTGAATGTAGCCAGAAGATGGGCTTGGTCACTGGTTTCCCCATAGGTTAGCCTTGTCTGCTCTGTATTTCTGGTATTTTTCATAAAATGCCAGCTTTTATTCACTTTAAGACATTTAAATCTGTATTAAGGAAACCCAGTTTTCATAGATCCACAGGTCACAAACTTCTGCTTATATTGTACGTGGTCAGTCCTAAAGCAATATACTAGTTGCAAGACCCAATTACCTCCATTGGATGTCAGTTTGATTTGTCCGTAGTTTTGGTGATTTTGTACCACAGTGCCCRCTGTGTTTCATTTTGTACAACTTTTTTTCTTTTTCAGCTTAAAGAAGGTAAAGAAYAATAATTAGCAATGAGTAATAATAACGATTGAAGTTGGCATTGAATATGAATTAGAAAATAGGAGTTCAAAGGCATAAAAGGCTCTTCTGTACTACAGCAGCCTCAGTCGAAGGGAAGCCAAATCTGTGGACATAAGCTGTCGTCTTCCCATTAGAGCTGAGCAAGTGACCACAAATACCGCGCGGTTGGTATCCAGCTGACAGCCACTTATAAATCCCGTGCTGTTTCCAGGATTGAGCCACAAGGTGACGTGTAGGGCAAGGCTGAGGAACGGTGTAGAGTCAGGAAGTTAAATGAATGCTGCTTAAGATCTGTTCTAGCTTCCTATCAAACCTCCTTTCCAAAWGGGGCAAATAAGATGAATGCTGCTTTCAAAGAGAATGATGGTACTGGGGAAGAGACCTTTGCCTCAAGGAAATACATTTAAATAGGTGCTAGCTTAAACAACTGAATAATTTATTTTGAGAATAAGGCATAATTTTGTGTGTTTCAAGTGTATATTTTTGGTCCTTTTCTTATTTACCTAAATTGTCATAAGTGTGGTTTTTTTAAGGTATTAAAGGAAACACYAGGTTTTTGTCCATGTCAAGTAATGCGGTGCTAGCTCTGTCAAAAAGCTTACTTTATTCCTCCTATATATTTATTAGCTAAGCTTATTTTCAGACATGGGCATTTAAGGAAGAAAAGGTAGCACAGGTACCTGCATGCAGTATCAGGCTCCAGTCCCTGATTCAACCATGTGGCCCAGGCAAGGTGACAGCCCGGCTGGAGCGTTGCTCCGCGGACGCGGTGGCTGAATGCTCTGCGGCCACACGCGTACCCGAAGTCTTCGTGGGGCTGTCCTCTGACAGCAACAGCTTTCGGTAACTGCTTGGCTGCCCTGGGCATCTGCTTTTGGGGGAGAAAGGCTCCATATGTTGTTGTTAATATTCTGCCAGCAGCCTTAGGAATGCTCTTTTTCTGGTTTGAGAAACTTCTGCGTCAAAACGCTTGTGCTTGTGTGAAATCTTGGTGTGTTTTGTTTTTGTTGTGTGTGGTGGTTTTTTTTTTTCCTAAAGATGTGCTTTTAAATAAAGTAATAGTTTTCTTGTATATTTTGTGGTGTCTTTGGGAGGGGCAGCATGCAGATCATTTGAAAGCTGCACTCAAAGCCAAAGAGAAACAGAATCCAAACAAAGAGATTTAAAATTGCTGTTTCTTGAGATCCATTCCCTCGTGCCCTGGGATTTTGGGTGATGCATGGTCAGTGTTTGTGGCTAGCTTTCGTAGGACAGGGGAGGTGTTTAAGTCCCAAGCTGAATGGCTTTATGAACTGAATTTTGTACAAATTAAGTGTCCTTTGTGATGCTTGTTAACTGCCACAGGTGCGTTTGGTCTCCAGCAGGAACAGACACAGATTTTGGGGGAGGATTCTGGGTGGAAAAGCACTTTGCTTGCGCGCTGGCAGAGCTGCCYCCCGCTGCACGGTGGCTGGCTGAGCGGGGCTGCGGGACGGTGAGCCGGGCAGCCWGCAGCAGGGATGCTTCAGACGGAGCAGCTGTTGGTTCTTTTTTATTTTGCTGGGCAGGGCAGATCATTGGTGATTCGTGGAATAGAAATGTTGCTCTGAAATGTTAAAGCAGAAATAACGGGAGTCAAGGGGTTTATTGAATTTTGCAYCCTTATGGAGTAGAGATGGTTTGCAAGAAACATGCATAACTAAGCAGTTGCTTTTATAAAGTAAGGGTTTGCATTTGAAATGTGCAAGGACAAAACAAGTGAAGTTGCCCAAGTCGTGAAGTATTACCAGTCCTTCCCTGTCTGAATGCGTTGTCCAAAATATGTGCTGTCTGATGTTTTTAACAAGTCCTTTTACCTTTCAGTCTCGTAGTCCTCTGCCTCTGTGTGGTGATTTTTTTATTTTTTTTTAAGATGCATTTAGGTGTTCAAARCTGAGAACAAAACAGATGCTGATTTATCCCATCTGGAAGGGGAGCTGCCTCCCTCCTCCTTCTCCCTCACYGAGCTCCCCACAGTGCTGTCTCTGCCTGGCTGCACATGTCCATTTATACCTATTTAGCACCACTGACAAGATAGCTAACCTGCGTTTGATGGATTTTTGGCACTCCCCRCTCCACAGCATCTTAATTCTTCCCTGCTGAAGCCTCTGACGGTTTAAGGATTTGATCTACCTTTTCTTTCCATGTGGAGTAACTTTATTGCGATTCAGAGTAGGCACAGCTGATGCTCTCCGTGTTCTTGCAAATGCGAACTACAGTGCCAAATGCCACAAATAAGCCAGCTGATGCAAGGCATGGGTGGCTGTGGTGGGTCATATTTGATAACAGCATCTTACAGAAACACTATAATAGCAGGTTTGATCATCTCAACTTTYAAACACTGTCTTGTACATGCTGCTGCTATGAATCCCTTTGTGTCAGCTTTGTAGCTACTTTGCGGAGGGGAGGAGAATCCTTTGCTGTAACTCTTACGCCAGCTCTGATCTTGCTCTGCAAACCCCCCAAATGCCTCATGTGCTGTGTGCCGGAGATCACCAAGAAAAGGAACTGCTGGGTCCTCTCCATGTCAGTGGTGGGTGAAGTGGAGGAGGCGAGACCTGCGAGCTGAGCAGGACCTCCAGGAGGGAGGCTCTGGTGTTTGTGGGAGAAGGGGTCAGGACAGATGGACTGGTTTGAGCTGCTCAGGGGCACAGATCACTCCCCTCTCCATCTTAACCTTTAAATATTCTTGGGAACAAAAYAAAAGTCCTGCCAGAAGAAACATCACATCACCATTTGCTATGGATAATTCAGGAAGGGCTCTGCTGAATGGGCTCGTAATGTTCTTTCCTAAATGGCCACTTACTGGTTTTGCTTGCTCTTGGTAAAAGGMCCATGAAAGGATTTAACATAGAAAGCTGGCTGTGTATATTGGGGGTGGGGAGTAAATTAACGATCCCAAATAGAAGGATGCTACTTATCTTTCTGCAGTCTTCAAGTAAATGAAATTCATGAGGTTATTGGCTTGTAGTTATAAAGCATCAATAACGTTCCCCTTGGCAGGCTTTTGTATGCGTGTCGGAGTGTGTGTGTGTGGTGAATAGAGGGAAATGTAAYCTCCAAGTTATCAAACTGTTTTACAGTGTTCTTCTGAACTGCAGAAACCCTTGGGAATATTTATGCCTCTCCTGGGTCTTATTACCACAAAAATTACATGTGTGTTTTATGGGATAGGAAATATATTGTATTTCTTTCTGATAATAAACAAAACAGAAATATGAGCTCTTACCAAAAAAAAAAAATTGTAGTGGATGCTTTTGGGCTTGTTTTGGTTGTTGCATCTCTTAGTGATGTTTTTCCCCTTGATTTTTGACACCTCAAAGGAAACTCCTGGGTGAATGGGTAGGTAGAGCTGAACGTTGACTTGAACTTTTTTTCCCCAGATAAATTGGCACAGCACCATGAGAGGAGTCTGCAGATCACATAGACTTTACTGGGAAGTGAAGAGCTTATTGGATTGCAAGATCAAGCACTTCTGCTGTGTATTTTTTGCTCTGGGCTCTTCCTCGGGTTGTGTATATCCTACTTCTGCGTATGAAAGAATTGTGTAATGATGTGAGGCCGAACTGTGGACCAGGGTTCACTTGCCTTTTCACAGACTTTTTGCCTAATCTTGGATAACTGAGGTCTCTTGGAGCTATTGGAAATGCCTGCCRAGGCCCTCTGTGTTTAGGCACCTGCTTACCTTGACAAATCTGAGCTGTGGTTCTTGTGGTTTATTTACAGGTGTACTACCAGAATAACAGTTCTTTCATGTCCAAGGATCTAGGTGAATTAATAAAAAAAACGTGATGTGCCCAGGTGTCATGGGGGACTACATAATTMATGTAGATGGAATTTAGTGTTGGTAAGTGGCTACACACCAGATAATACATGTGTTCCCTGTCTCAGACGATATCCAGTCTGAGAGRTAACTCTGAGGACTAGGGCTTGGAAGCTTCAATGATGCCAGTAYCTTTGAATTTTACCCATGTGAGAGAGTTAAATCAGGTGCAAGGAGTAGGGGTGGTGTGGAACAAACCTGCTCATGTGGTTCYTCTTAATCTGCTACAGGTCTTGCTAGGTGTGTGACCATAAAAAGCAGTTTGATTGCTCCACAAGTGACAAATACATGAACATGTGAAAGGAGCGTTCAGAAACGGTATTCTCTTTTTTTGTTGTATTTGATGTAAAATCTGCCTTTTATGAAACTTACAGAAATGTTTTCTGTTCATTTAAGATCATAATTATCACTTGCTTTCAAGACCATTACACTCACTTGAAGGTTAGGAGGAAGAGGAAACATCCTCTACTAGATTGTTACTATCTGGGGGACAGAGCTGGGAGAGTAGGAGATGTTAGCTTTTTGGGTGCATGAGGGTGGCCTCTTGTGTTTTGCTTATATATGTAATGTCTGACTTAGAAAAACAGAAGTGAGAGCCCCCTGTTCTTTCTTTAAAATGGAAAGCTGCTACATACCAGATCAGGGAATATAGCGTATTCATCTGCTAGATGTGCTGATGAGTAAGTCTTTACTACTGCACCAAAGACTATACTCACCTAGTTGTTGATGGTTTTTCCAACTGACTCTTTTTAAACTGTTTTTTGTGGGTGCTGGAATTGAAAGGGGAAAAAAAACCCAACCCAAACAAAAAAACTGGACCCTTCCTTACCAGAATGCAAGACCAGCCGAGGGAATTGCTTTCTGGCCTGGCCTGTGGCTCTGAGGCCCACTGGCAAGACACGCACCATTGTGTTTGCTGTAGGGATACTAGGGAGGGARCTGGGATGAGCCCCCATCGGATGAGGCAAGCTGGCTTTAGATAAACCTTTTATGAAGAAGTTCACTTAGTTTCTGCTATAATACTTTTTTTTATGCTATCACCAGGACTTAAAGGACTGTTCTAGCAGTAGAGGCTGCTCCTTTTTTTTCCCTAGCTCAGTTTCTCTGTAAATATTGTTCAAAGTCYTTTCTTCCCTAATTATTTTTAGAAATTGCTCAGTATTTTCTGCACTTCTTTTACCATGGAAGTGTAGCTACCGAGAGAGTGAAATAGGATTGTTGCTCCGTCAGTATAGAGCTGCKCTGCTTTTGCACTTGTTCCCACCGGTTTCAGGCTCGCAAGCCAGCTCTGGGTTGTTACTTCTGATGTTGAAAGGCATTGCGCTAGCAATCCTCATTAGGAGTGCCATGAACCACAGTTAAGAACAGAGCAGCTAACTAGGACAAACAAATGTGCAAGTGACAGTATAATTGAAACTGCAGGGGAGTGTAGCAGGAATAGTTTGCCGATGTCAATGAGAAATTCAGCAAGGGCATTGAGGAAAACTATTTCTCTTAAAATTTGCGATAGGAGTTTTCTCAATGACAGTAGGCAGTCAGGACCTCTGCTGAGTCTTTCATCCATTTTGAATTAGCTGTTCCCTTCTGATTGATGCCTGCCTCTTGCAACCTCTGCTAACAGTCTTCACCTGTCCCAGCTGCYGTATGGGCTGAACTGACCCGTTGGTGTCCCCACTGTCCCCATGGCTGCTCTTGCATAGAYGCCCTTGTGCAGTCTCGCGAGCTGCGTGGCCCGTACGTAGTTGTTAGTGTGGGTAAGGTGGATGCAAGTTCTGGAATTCGGTACTCATTAAGTTCCTGGACACGAACTGCTTCACAAACTCCACTTAGAGGATTTGTCTAATTGACTGAGGAAATAGTTTGAAGTAGAAGAACATTTCTTTCCATTAATGTTCAAATGAACTGCAAATTACAGAACTTTGAAGCCTCCATATGTCCTTAAGATAAAAGCTTTTTAAAAAATGGGAATTGAACTTTGTTTTAAATCAGAAAGAGATGCATTTTTATGTGKTGGGGGGAGGGGTTTTCAGTAATTTTCTGCATGAATAATTTGAAAGCTGCTGATGACTAGTGAAGATGGGCTGTAACGTTTCTCAGTCTTAGATTGGAGAATATATATATATATATTTTTTTTTTTTCTTTTTATAGAATGGGGACTGATGAGAGAGARAAAAATTCCTTAGGCTTAGCAAATGTCTCGGCATCTGAGTTGACTGTGGCGCAGAGTTGTTCTCTTTAYGCAGTTGTGGATATTACCTGTAGCTAAGATCTACCTTGCTATCATGATATAGTAGCAGAGTTAAGGTGTGGATTGCAGAACACAGATGTGTTCCTTATGGAATGAAATATTGGGGGGGATGGTAGGTGGAGGGGGGCTACGAAGCTCAAAATGGGAAGGAAGGGGCAGGGCTACCAGATGGATGCCTCCTCTCCCTGTGACTCTTTCGAGAAGTGTACAAGACCTCCAAAGATGGTCTATGGTCTGTGCAGTTAAGTCAGGGTCTGACACCGGTTAAATTAGTGTATGTCAGCTGAACTGTGGTGGTTGACTCATAGCAAATTCAGGATATTATCGTTGTGTGTCTCCCCCGTGGTCATTAAGCCATGTCGTATCAACTCACATTCGTTGTGAGCCGAGAGTGTTCATGCGCGTCGTTACTGAATGGTAGCCAGGTAGGGTAACAGCTGCCTAGAAATAGGTGTAGATGATTCTTTCCTTTTATCTCCTCCAATTTTTCCCCTCCTAATGTAGACTAATTAAAAAAAAAAAAAAAAGAAAAAAAAAAAAAACCAACCAAACAAAAAACCCCCAAAAAAACCAAAAAAACCCAGGAAACTGGCAAGTCTCCTAAATATTAATACTAGCTCTTCTGCTTTTGGGGTATGTTGTGGCCGCTCTGCAGTAATGGCATAGCCATGGGTAAGAGGTAGTGGTCGAAACCTAGTTTGCATATTTTTACCTACGTTTCTTAGGATTCTGCCATTACACATAGCTGGCTGTTTGTGGTCTACAGTGTGTGTATGCCACAATATGGTTAGTCATTATTAAGCAAGAAAAGAAATATTTCACCTAATGGGTTGTCTTGTTAAAGTGTGGTATGTATTATCCTGCATATTTAATAGTACCGGGCCTTGTACCAATACTTCCACTACACTAGCTATAACAAAGAAAGAAGAGCTTTGGATCRAAGGAACTATATAAACATATACATACTTGCAGTAAAGAAAAGTGGAGTTGGTACATTAAGGTGGCAACTTGTTTTATAGAAGTATCATTTAAACTGATATTAAGCTGTACATTAGACTTCTGAAAATAATCTTTGGTCTTGCACTTTTGTCTGTTCTACACTGATGGGAACTAAGAGCTAGTTTTAGTACTAAGAAATTTGTCAGATGTTTCTTCTCTGTGGAGAGCTAAACCTTACTTGTAGAGTGTTGTTTTTTTTTTTTTTTTTAGCTCCCAGGGACTAGATTTTACCAATGTTGATGACAACAGTTGAGCGTAGGACTTTTAAACAGAAAACTGAGTAGGTGGTGTATGTTTTTGTGGCAGAGACAAAGAGATCACCTCTTGGGTAAAACAAACATTTCTTTTTAAGAGCATCTGTGATGATTAACTCATCTGATGAAAGAGGTTGAAGAATGTGTGGATATCTCTCCTCCTATGATCAGTTAAGAGCCAAAGAGGTAATGATGCTTCAGTTTAAGCATTTGGTATGGAAGAACAGAAGCAGGTGGATGCTGTAGATGTACAGTTGTGGACCGATGCAAGGGGAGACCACCACCAGAACAGGCTCACTTTTCTGTTCCATCACCCTGTTGCATAGTGRTGGAGTAACTCTTGAAAAAGGCCACAAAAACTACTACTATTTTACTGTGTTCCCTTTTCCTTTTAATCCAGATTACATATGGAACATTTTAAGTATAAATGCTGTTCTTCTACTATGAAGGATACTTCTTAAGATCTATTCTATGTAACTTTTAAACTTCCAGAAGATGCAGTAAATTTCTGCAATTCACTCCCCATCCTTTTGTAATTATATAAGGAATAGAACTGTTCCATATAATACAGGTTTGTCCAAATAATATCCTTACATTTTTTTTCCCCCATCTGTTCTGCAGCCATTGTATTTCTGTGCGGTCTCGTATATAAGGAATAGAGTCTTTACCTACAGCTAATGTGGATATTCTCAGGGGATATAAATATCATGACACTTTTTCTGGAAAGGGTAATAGATGKCATCTAGCCACACACATGCTTTGATTTTATGTGAGCTGTTTTGACACTGTCTTAGGGAGAAAAAAAAAGTTTAGCATGCAACCATTCTTGCTACCCTCAGCAGCCAAAAGTCTCGAGTGAGCTGACCTCCGGTGAACAATGTCAGTGTGGTGAGCAAAGATGACGGGAGTCTTTGCACGTGCTTTTATTTTATGGAAGGAGGATGCCCTCAGTTCTGGTTCTCAGATGTAAAAGGTTGATGGGTTCTCACAACTACATCGGCTCACCCACATCCTTAAAACAAAGATGAAAGRTGTTTCCTAGGGAGAACAATGATGCAATGTTTACTCAGAAGATAAGAGAGGCAGATAAAAGGAGCCACTTTGTTCTTTCCCTACACTGTRTGATGCTGCTTTGTCTTGAAGGATGTTAAAGGAAACTAGCTGTTCAAAAAAAGCCTAAAGGAAAAAAAAGATAATAGGGATTGACTTCCATGAGGTTTATTTAGCTTCATAGCTCTGCATCTCCTTTTTACTATGGAGAAACGATCCCTGGTTTGTATTAAGCTAATGTAGATCTATACTGTGTTAGCTTACTTCTCATCTATAGCACGTATCTTATCCATCTTTCAAAGTATTTCAGTTCTCTAACTTTTATAACTTTGTGGTACTAGTTTAGGTTTATAMATTGTTTTTAACCCTGGGCCTGGATGTGATATATCAGTCTTTGACCCAAGAGCGTTGCTGGCGTGAGCTGTGGCAGCTCTGTTGGTGTCAGTGGAAGTGGATGCCTGTGTGCCATCGCTCAGGGAGGTGATTGTGTTTACAGAGAAATACAGGCTCTGAGCGTGCATACAGAAGCTGTATTGCACATATTAAAGAAATTCTGCACATACTAAAGAAATTCACTCTTTTGGAATATATTTTGAGCATTCCAAGCATCAAGTAATTCCAGGTAACTGTCATTAGTAAAATTAATTCTCTTTTTTTGTTTCAGTGCCCTTTTGACCATTTCCTACAACAGGCTCTGCCTTCATGCTCAGGACAAGTTTTGTTTGGTTACGCAGCAATTGCAGTTTTTTTGAAAGTCTTTGCTAGACTCTGTAATTAGAACCTGGGATCTCAGAGCCACAGGAGAAGCCCATCTTCACAACAGCACAGGTTTCCTATGGTTAGATTTTATGTATATAGTGCTTAGATGAAAGGTAGTTTTAGAGGSTTTTATCATTTGTCAATGAAGAGTTAGGAAGAAAAAAAAAATCAATGAATGGGTATTATCAGAAATTTCTCTGGATTTGTATAGTGAAGAGGATATATGCAGTGTTCCCTACAACATAGATTAAACACTCGCTGGAATATTTCTCCCCAGAGCAAAAATGATTCCAGAATTATGCGGTGGTCTGAGAGAACTATGTTATCGGCTGTAGTCTGTAGGGTGTGAGCATTGCCTTGTCAAMCTGAGCTGCTGAACAGACCCCAGACCATACACTGGGATCTGAGAGGAGATGCAGCCCGCTTTGGGCACGGGGGCCGTGCTTTAGTAGCATGCTGCGCTCCAGCAGCTTTGTGTTGTGTGGTTCAAGTCAGTGGTTCCTTAACGCAAACCGGTATCTAACTCTGCTGAAGACTTTGARTTATGATTTTTATTTAGGGCATGCCTGATGTCTTCTACCAACGCTCCTTCCCCCTCTCTCTGTAAGAGTGTTACTTGGTAAAGAATGGATGGCCAAATTTTTTGGTGGTAGGAGCTGTGAATGAAAACCCTGGTATGGCTGGGATTTGCAAGATAATTGCTGTGTGTATCAGAGTGAGGAGGAAAGCAAGATCCAGGAGCCAGCAGCAGTTAGTTTCAGCTTGAGGAGGGGATCCTGCCTCTGCACTCTGGGATGGGGCTGAAGTAGATGTACAGCTAAAACCCTCAGTGGGGTCAGCCCGGTCCTTGTCAGGGATGGAGAACATCCATCAGCAGGGTGAGGTGCYACAGCTCTGGTGTGGAAACTTGTCTTGAAGGTTTTTGGGCTGTTCATACAGCTCCGAAGGTTAGCCATCCAGCTGTAATATAGTGTATAGGTAGCATCCTATAGAAAATTAGTTTTCTTCATGTCTAATGTCATCAGTTCATTCATCTGTTGAAAGGAAATGATTATAACAATAGCTCTAAATGCCTTTAAGAGACTTTTCTTAGTTCCTGTGCAGTCACACACATCTCATTTTCCCCTCAAGGCTGCTAAGGAAAAGCCTAAATGATAAATCAGTGGAGAGCATTAATGGGAAATTATATTGATTGTTCTTTGAGTGTTAACTTTTTATGTGAATGGCCTGTATGTCAGTTGTTCATACTCAGGTTGGGGTTTTTATTTTTTATTTTTATACAAGTTCTGTTATGGGGCCCTAGGAATGTTTGGAGTGATGGCAGGTGGTGCAGGGAGCTGATGGGAGCTTGTTGGAATTGACTTTAAATTCTGTGTTTCTGAGAAATAGCAGATGATATCCAATTACCGAGTGTGTCATTTCTATCTATTAAGTACCCTTGGTATAAGGGCTTTTTCTAGCTCTGTGAGGACAACTGTTAGCACTCCTTATTTCAGCTTTTTATGTTGATGGAAGGAATGTTTTACTGATGAACACCACATAACTGTGGATGCTCCTGCACAGACAAAGCTGTGATATCTATGCATACAGTATAACTGTGATACAGATTCTGCTGATAAAGCTGCAGCTTTTTTTCATATCATATGCATAGCATTGACCCCAGCGGGGTGAAGCCAAGTCCCTATGTGAAATTTAGCCTTTGTCAATATGCCACAGTCCTCAGTGTGCACAACTGGTGTCCAGGACAATTGTAAAAGCTGGAAATTAGGCTGTAATGATAGCAAATTTCTGGCTTGCTTATTTGCCAGGGAATGAAAATAAGAGCATACTATGCCTTTAAAAAAAMCCCACTAGATCTCTCCTTAGTTAGGATTTTCCAGCTGTCAGAGCCAGTTCACATTGCCATCTCCAGCAACTATCACAAGTGGTGGGGTATGTTTCTGGAGCGATAAACAGCTAAGGTTGACCTTAACCTGGCTTGTTTGCATTAGTATTGATAAGTGCGTGCAGATGCAGAACTATTACATTGCTTTTACAGCCTCTCCTGAGCATCTGTAAACCAGTTAGGTATTGCTTACCTCTAAATTAATGTTCAGCAGCCTTGATCTACTTTGGATGCAACCACAATACCAGTAGGAAATGACCCTCTGCTATCTTTTTGTTGCTGCCAACGTTACCAGAAAATCTCTGATTTTCTCAGCCCTTTATCAGGTAGCTTTCTAAACTGTTCGAGAAAACATTGTGCTATTGCACAATTAGCAAAAATGTATATAGATCTCCTGGAATACAAATGCTACATCTACTTTCAATGGAATAAAAATGATTAAGTTTGTTTGTCATGAGCTGCCTGAGAAGAATAAATCTCTTACTGGAACTCCTGAGAAGAGATCGAGTAGCACTTTTTTTGTCTCCTTGAAATGTCATCTTTAAAAAATACTGCCATGTAACTCTGGATGATGTGCTGTATAGCCCCTAACGTTGAAAAGTTGGTACTTTTTTGCAGTCTCAGATATTTATCTAGAACATATGTTGTGAGACTAAAAGAAAAGCCATTGCAGAGAAGAAATAATCGAGGCTGTTCTGGGTGGGCTGAAGATGTCATTTTGGTTTCACATTGGAAAATGTCGGAAGCGTTGCCTTAGCGTGGGAGAAGTCACAATATTTGGTACAGGGTTTTGAGGTGTTGTTTTCCCCCTCTCCTCCCCCCCCTTCAAATCTTTACTCTTTACCATGTGTTTCTGTGAAAGTGTCAACTGATGTTATTGCACTTGGCATCCTGAACCCTAAGGTTTCAAAAAAAGAAATTTCTTTTCTAAGTGTACAATTGCTTTCTTTTCAATAAAACAGACTTTTTGATGTTGTAAGATCTTTAGGGCAGGTACAGCTATATTTGCACGCTGCCTAGTACAGGGAGCAGGATAGTGCAGCCTTTTCTCAGCCACCGCAATATAAATATACCACCACTACCCAATTATTCTGAAGGGGAAAAAAAMCAAAAGAAAATCAGTTCAATCTCATGGCTTCTGATGCACTTGACATCTGCAGCAGCAGTTTAATCTCTGAGTTTCAGCTTTTTCTTATACTTTGAGATATGGACTCACTCACAGTTTATTCTACCATACACAGCAGTCAGGGTTGAGGGCTCAGGATTTACATTCACAGCAGCCCTGGGTTTCTGGGACCCTGTTCTCTTGCCTCGTACAGGGGACATTCCCACTGTGCTGGAATAGACCATGGTAGTCGGTGTAGGTAGTTGAATGGGGTGGGAAAATGAAATATAAGGCTCTAGATATCCATAACCTGTACAATTTGTATGCACGTGTATCTCAGTCTTTGCTCACTTACAGCAAAAACACCTATGTAAAGGCAGAGTAAGTTTCAGSGTAACAAATCAGTGAATGTTGAATATTTTAAAAAATAAATTTAAAAAAAATTACCTTAAAATCCAGTCTTGAACCCAGGAAATTAAAAACAAAAGTTGCCCTCAAAGAATTGGGGCATGTGGATGCTATAATGTGCGATTGCTGCGCTGTGATCTTTAGTCTGCGTTTGTCTGGCTTGGAGTCGAGTCTCGCATCAGTATGAAGCGGGACGTGAGCCCGCATGAGAGCCCCAGTGTCTCCCCGCCGCTGCCCGGACAGTCGGGCTGTGTTTGCAGCTCGGGGCGGTGAATGCGGGGATTGTGGCGGAGGAGCGCTGGCAGCGGCGCTCCCGCTGCGGGCTGGCACAGGAAACCCGCCCGGGGGTGCTGGGGATGCTGGGGGGCTGCTGGGCGTGCAGCTGGAGGTCACTGGGTGCTTCACGCTCTGCCCCGGGGCTTCTGTGTGCAGTTCCCACGTGCTATTATGTGTTCGTAGGTATACGTGCCCATTCTGATTAGGTGCGACTTTTGTATTACTGGGGTTTAAGTGTACATTGCATTTGCTTATGGCCATTTGGCAGGGATTCGTTTCCGTTTCTCTTGCCTTAAAACCTCATAACTTTGCTTTTTATGTTATGTAGTATCAAAAAATCCTCTTTTACTCAAAACGATAAACATAATAAAGCAATTATAATGTTTTTTTTTTTCCCATTATAGATTTGTGAATGTTTTGGTAATGGTGCAGAATGTACTTTTAATCTCTTGTTTAAAGTTTGAGTTAATCTTTTATTTATATATGTATAGGCTCAAAAACTCTGAGCTACTTCCAAAATCACTCTCTATAGCAATTACTATTGCACTTCTCTTTGCATGCGGTGTGTGTGGCTGCGTATCTGTGTGATCATAACTACAAAGCAGCTAAATTACTCAAAGGGGATTTTCTACTTCGGAAACGTGGTCTTACCTTGTGTACTAGCAGAGCRCACTGCCAGTCCTTTCAGTTTTTTATGGCTTCCTTATATAACTGTGGTCACTGAATGTGAGCGAGGTGTTAAACAGTGTTAAACCAATGACGGTGATAAAACKCCTGCTTTAATTGGTACTTCTCTGTCTGCAAAGGACCAGTTGGTGTGTGCCGTGCCCTTGGGTGAAGGGGTTGTTTCAGAATTTTGGGCTTTGGGGTGCTGTTCCACTGCCTGCTGTAGGATCACTGTGTCACTGTTTCAGTTTATTTCTGGGGGAAACAATATAAAATAAGAAAGGGAAAWTATATTTAGAATATGCTGGGGAGGGGGAGAGACCAGGAGGGAAGCTTTGAAAGCAAGGAGAGCTTGCAGGGAGAGCAGAAGCCCAGAAGATTTTCTTTGAAAACTTGGAAGTTAGCAGAGGAATGAGCAGTTATGCTGTTACATGTCTACTGCGTTGCTCAGTGAAGTTCAAGAAGAATTAGCAAGCAGGGAAGCTATAGGTGATATTTTTTCTTAGCTGACTTGTGCAGTCACTGCTTTWATACCCAGGCAAATTTTGGAACAGTGAGAGCGCCGTGTGAAAGAGGAATTCATTGCAGAGACTTGAGCCCATGGGTGGTTAATCTCGTATCCTTTTAAACTTGAACTTTAAATTGAAACAGATCATAATAATGCTGAGATTGGGCTCTGCTGAGTTTATRGCCAAAGTAACTTAATGATGTAGTCCTTCTCTGCTTCCTCACCACTGCCCTCATTCCCAGAACACTGCAAGTGCCTGTTTTGATTTTCTTTCAAAATCAAAGACATCCATATCGGGAGGCAGTATGAAGTCTCCATAATAAACAACCACTAATGGATGACATAAAGTCATTTTCTTCAGTAAGAAAAGTCAAGGTCTATAGTAACCTTGTGACAAAAGCAAATCTAGCATCAGCTATTCAATTTAGCATCAGCCAGCAAATTGGAAATGTGTAACAAAAAAAAAGGTGTCTAGCTCTGCCAAAGAGTGTGGGAGGAAAAGAATAAATGGCAAGCATTATGACATTATGAATTGCCATATTGAYAAGCATGCGATGACCTCCGTGTCCCCTGGGGACTGCTTGTGGCAGAGCAGGATGGCTTTGTCCTTGGGTTACTTTGGAAAGTGATGTTTCCCAAAACTGACTGTCGAGCTGTGGTCAGGATTCATTCCTGGTGGGATCACTGAGTCAGAGGAAAGGAGATGAGAAAGGGGCATTCTGTAGAGTTACCCAACAGAGAGGACTAGAGCAGTCAGGTTTTTTCCTGATACATTGAGATAGCTCCTGSTTGAAATATTAGTTTGAGTGGAAGTAAATATTTCTGAACAAAAACTCTTCCTGTCTTAGGGGAGTTTATAAAGAGACTTCTCCACTGTAATCAGGTTATTAACATTCAGTGGATCCTGACACATCAAAGGGACTTGTGTGTCGGAATGCATCTTATTGGAAAGCAAAGCCATTCTGAGGAAAACTCAACAGGGAAGTTCTTCAAAAGGGGGAACGCGACCCCCGGTCAGCCTGGCACAAAGCAGGCGAGTGCATTACAGCTTTTCCAGTTGAGTCTTGGGCTCAAATTTTAAGACTTCCGTTTCTCCTCTGGTTCAATCCCCAGCAGCGCTGTCACAAGAGGATAAGCCTGTAATATTAATGATCTCTCCTTAAAAAGCAGTTACTCTTTTTTCCCCCCTTTTGGAGTGATTGTGTCGGTTATCTTGGGGCGGCCAGCGTGGGAGCGTGCCAGGAGCCGGGCTGGCTGCCGCCGGCCTTCGCTGCTGCCGCCGCGTCTGGAGCCCGCCGGGCGCAGGCTTCTCCCCAGGATATTTTGTGAGACTCTGGCAGGAGCGCTTTGTAAGAAGGTTTAATGAGAAGAGGGTGGGTGGATAAATAAATGGTCGCTCTTCTGGAATTGACCTCTTGGCCAGCCCCGTGCTGCTGGGGAGGGCTTTCCCGGGGAGCTTGGGAAGCGGGTGCCGGTGTCCTGCAAGGAGTGACGTCCTCGTGGTGCCTCGGGGGGGGACTGGGGCRATAGCTCACCTTAGGAGCGGCTTTATGGTCTTTAGGATAGAAAAAGTGGGGCTACAGTCCTTGTGTGCTGGAGTGGGTTTTTTAAACAGATGGCATTGCTAGGGGAGTAGTTAACAAGATAATTTGATCTTTTTTCCTAAGCTAGAGAAACCTCATGTCTGTGCAGGACAAGGGCAAGGAGGATGGATGGAGGGATTTAGAAAAGCTGTTGTAGTATTAATGTCAGATACATCCATTTATTATGCTTATTACCCAATTTTGTCAGATGGAAAACACTGTAAAAATTCTTTATCAAGCACTTACTGCACAGCATTAAGTTCTTGCACCTCRTGAGTATTGTACAGCACCTGTAGCAGAGAGACTCTGTAAATCACCGTAAAAGGAATACATAGTGTAGAGATGTTTAATCATGATTATTTAAATAGGAAATAACTTTGGTCAAGTAAATTCTAAATTTTTCTTTTTTTCTTTTARAGACCCCTCTAGAGAATGTTCTGTAAAATAACTTGTCTCCTGTATAAATTTAGCACAGAAAATTATAAGTTAATTTGCCTCTGCTTCATACTAAAGTATGCAAAGCTGCTAAAGACTATTTTTGCCTTAAACATCCCTGGGCTTTTTTGTCCTAATTTATTCTGTATTTCCAATTAAGCTGTATGTTGTCAAAAAAAAGTTGCATCTTCCCCCCCCCTCCCCCCAAAAAAATAAATTCCTCTTCTAGTTGAATAAATCCCCAATGGAAGCCTTCTGCAGCCTTYATTAAGGCAAAATGACACCAGTTTTTCTGGAAGATCAAGATCTACTCCAGAGTAAGAAATACAAGATGGCCCCTGCAGAAGCCAGTCACAGAGGAAAATAAAGACTTGGTGTGAATATTGTAGCATTCTTATTTAGGCCTGAAAATTCAAATGCAGAACACTTAAAGGGGGKAAGCAAAAGAAAATAGTGTATTTAGGCTTTACTTAACATTTTGGGGGTAATTTCACTGCAGTTAAGAGCGGCTGCATCAGTGGATCCTAGTATCGAGTCATTGCAACCACGTGGGCATGATATAGGTTTTCCTCTTGTCGGAAACTATGAAGCAGCAATGCTCATGCACTGTAAGGACAAACTGAAGGGTCGTTTTTAGGTACAGGGCCAGCGCTGGCCCTCAGGTATGATGCTAATACGCGTTATTTCAAGACCTCAGTTCATTTGGTTTTTCTTTTTTTTTTTTTTTTTTTCAACCTGCCGCTTGCATTGCAACTGTGGGAGCTGAGAAATCGCCTTTGAAATACCTTTATGGCTGATCTCTGCAGCTGAAGCGGGTGAATGTAAGAGTTAATTATACAGCTGTATGATGGAGGAGAACTTTGTGTTGTTTGGGGTTAGGATCCCTAGGAGATGGCAGAGGGAGAAGGATAAGGGCCGTTAGCTGTACAAGATTCAGTCAAACACAACACTGGGTCTCCWCTGGAAGAATGTGTTACGCTTAAACTGGGTAGGTTTGCAATACTGGATAACGATATATTAATGTTCCCCTCCAGGTATAGAGCTTCTGATTCCCAGTTATGGGTATTTCCCATAAACCTGTATTTTTTGATATATGTCTAGGAATGGTAAAGCCAAGGAGCTARTATCTTGCAAGGGAGTAGGAAAATGGCTCTTTTTAAGGCAAATTCTGAGTTGGGGCTGTGCTGCCTGGGTTGGGAGGAGGCAAGATTGAACCCTTTGCTTCAAGGACTGTGCCGCAGAATACTTTCTCACTTTGGGACTGCTCTCTGCTCTGTCCTGATCTCTGTGTAGCCGTGGCAAAGCTGTATTGCTCTTGTAGTACCACCCGTACGCGGGTGCACGTGCTGCGGGGGGGTGCACAGTGCTTCCCCGAGCGCTGAGTGCTTGGGTTTTGAGACTCTCGGGCTGTGACTTTTGAGCCTCTTGGCTGTGATGAGAAGTTGTTGGGAATAAAGTCGTTGGAAAACCAGRGCTGCAGTTTCAAGATGTTTGTCAGCACTAACAGACTTTTCTTCTGAAAGCCTAGTTCAAAGAGATGTAACAAGGACATTGTATTTAWGTGTTCATGTGACTTTTCAATGTTGTTTTAAGATGCTTTCAAGAGTGTGACAGTGGATATCTTTTTTTTTTTTTAAATATAGGTAGCAAATACCTTGTGATTTACATAATACTATCAAACATCTATATGCACAGGAAAATTAATTACTGTACACAGTACTTACCAGGCAAAGGCAGGGCACTTTCTTGATAATTACAGTATCACTGCAGAGTAAATATATCAGTCTTCAGCTGACAATATAATTAATAACATCTATTGAGCGGTTTGACTGCTGTACTTAATTATTGTTACAAAAACGATTTTTCCAGTGGTGCTGAGCAGCTGTAGATCCTCGTAGCTGTTACTGGAGCTGTTTGCTCAGTGCCCCACCAGCAATACCTACAGTTTACGTATTTCTCTTTGATGAGCTATTGAATGCAGAGAGTTGGGATTAAAGCAGATTTGCTTTTTGTAACCCCCCCTACTCAATCTGAGAGGGAGAAAGAGGGAGAAACCCAGAAATAGATATCTCCAGTGTGGGCTTCTGATGCCAGATTTTTTGAGGTTTCATCATGGAAGTTGTACATTTGACCATTCTGGTAAAAACTGTGCTGGGGACACACGATTTTAGCCTTTCTGTTACGACAGGACATGCTGTGCAGATTAAATTTTAAATGTGTCACTGAAGGAACAAAGACGTTCTCTCCACTTTGCTCTCCCACCCTCTGATTTCTGGCTGCTGCAATGTCCAGTTTTGGAGCTCCTGAAGCCTTTACCATCTCTGTCCTATTGGTGGTCATACTGTGCCTTTGTCCATCAAATGATGTCAGCAGATGGCTTGCTGATTGCTTCTGTGCTTAGAACACAGGAAAGGAGGGGGGCAAAAAAACCCCACCAAACAAATGGGATCTTGCTGCTGTCTTTCCAGGGGCTCATATGTCTCTGCATTGTTGTCTTCACTGACAGAAGTATGAGTGTCTTGGACAAACTGCCCCGTTTCATAATGGTGATGCTTGGAGGGAGTTATTTTGGTTTTAATTTAATTCTCTGCTTTTATAGCCTCTACTTTTCTGCTCCTGTTTGTTGTCAGGGGCATTACTTAAAAAACAAAACAAAAGCCAAAAAAACAAAGCAAACAAACCCAAACTAAAAAAAAAAAAACAAAAAAAAACCACCAAAAACAAACCCCACACCCAAAACACACTTTACATGCTTTGTTGGCCAGAACTGTGAAACTTTAAAGCTGTGGTAGTATTAATTAATACCATTAAGATTATATTGCCTCATCATTTGTAATGTTAAGCCTCAGGTAATAGTTAATGGTGCTGCAAAGTATATTAATAAAATTACTTGTAGTAATTAAGGAGGAAATGAGGAGTATGTGAGGAGCTCAGAGTGGTAGGTTGGAAAGAAATGGGAATGCAGCCCGAGGGGCTTCTGGCTGCTTGTCTCCATCCTCACCACTGCGTGTGGCTGGTCATGGATGGACACGTGGCTTCCAGAGCTGCATGAGAACATCCTCTGCCCCTCACTCACCGGGACAGGGGACTGATAATGCCACGGTTATAGCTGTCCTTGCCGCATTAGCATTTACAAAAAGGCAACTGAATGATGGATTGACCTGTAAGTGTTAAGTAAGAACAGGATAGATTTAATTCTCTCTTCATTTACTCAGAATTAGTCATGGATCATTTGCAGTGTTTTTGCTGCTGTAGAGAAGCAGTGTAAAGACCTGAAGATTGATTCCCACTGCTGCTTTGCAGGAAGCATCTCAAGTAGTTGTATTGTTGAAGTATCCTCCAGCTTTGGCCAATGGCTGTCTCGACAACTCAACAACTTCATGCATGTGTTACTTCATATGCCAGAAGTGAGATATCAGAGCAAATGAGATTTTAATTTTGAGCAAAGCTGACTACCACTAGTCTATTTGGCTTCTATTCTTCCTTCTGTTCATGTAACTGGGTACCTGTTTACAGCTAATCATTAAAATCAAAGGGCTTTTGTTGACTATATAAAGATTGCCCATCTTGCCAGTCTGTTTGTTGTCTAGTAGGTGGTTGTAATTGCTTTGCTTGTTGCCAAGCTGGTCAGCATGAATCAAGTGTGGGGTTTTGGAAGGTGGAGATCAAAAGACACATCTCCTGTTCATCCTGCTTCCCTTTCCTAAAGCCCAAAGCATTCATTCCCAGCCCCATAATCATCTCTGCCTGTTACAAACATTACTGCATCTGATCGTGGTTCGTGTCACCTACTTTAACAACTGGAGAGAAGAAAAGATGATCTCTGTATTTTGCTCTTCTTTCCCTGACTTCAAACTGTGGCACTAACCAGCTTCCTTCAATTAAATGTTATGGCGTAACACCTGCCAATATTGCATGCCTAGAGTGCATGGTGTGTCAGCAGATCTTTCCTTCAAGGATAACGTATGCTCAGGGTAAGAGCATACCAGTGGGGGTGAAAGGGGAGAAGGTGGTTGCCACAAGAAGTAGAAATGGTAAAATACTGTCTTTGGATCTCTCTTTTGAGAGAAGGAGCATTGAATGGAGATGCTACATGGCCTTTTTTCAATCCCATGCTATACATAGGTTGTACTAATTGCCAAAACCTCAATGACTGCAATATTTTATGTTAGTTCTGGAAGCTTCCTCTATTTAAATGAATTTGATCTTTCCTCCTGATAGGACAGGAAAAGTGAATAAAAGCAGATCTCCCAGAGGTTACATGAATATCTGTGCTTGCTGAATTTCCAAACCATGTTTCTCTGTTCTGGCATTGCTTGTTGGTATTTGTAGCTTCTGCAGATGTTTTTGCTGGCTGCTTCAGAACAGACAGAAAAAACAAAAAAAGGCAATCGGAAGATTAATGACAATTGGAATTAATTGCAGGGCGTGCTTGTGGCCCATCAACCAGTACCCAGCCCTAAAGAAACATTGAGGGGAGGAGAAGCTGCAGTGAACAGTTCAAATACAAGTTAATTTACAGTTTTACATAAAAACTGTTTGGGAATTATTCATCATAATTACTTTAAGGTAGAAAGTGTAATATCTGCAAAGTCAGRTTCTCTGTGGAAGTTTTATGCCTAGAGTCTTGAAAACAAGCAAGCAACTCTTCCCCCTTCCCCTTTAAAGAAAAGAAAAACAAGAATACTTTTTTTCATGGTCACTACAAAAATATTGGTACTTGGACCAAAGTGAACTGAACTGTCTTCCAGTGTTTTCCTTTTGAATTGGAAAAATTGTCGGTGGCTTTATTTTTCTATGAACTCCTCACTGTCTAGGACGTGTGAAGCTGCTGAGAGCTCAGCTTACAGATAAAAGGCTTGAGCTTCGTCTCCTGCAATAATGTTCCAGACCTGTGAGAGATCACCAGAGTGCTGTAGCAGGGCATCCGTGGAAGAGGTAATCCTGCCAGCCTGCAAGGAGACGTGAGCTCTGCGCTGCAGTAGGAAAACATTACTTAATGTGAAGCTGACTTGTGGCTTTGAGAACTGAAAGAAGTGTTTCAGAAATATCCAAATGTGTCATTTTGATTAAAAAGACTATCAAAACAGAGTTTGACAAGTCCTATTTTGGAGGTTAAAAGAAATTCAACTCCTTACTCTGATTTGGGATGCAGAGAAATATTTTCATGTTTTAATTTTTCCTGGCCCGGAAATTCTGAATTTAATTTAACTTCTATTATAGCCTGGCAAGAATCTCCAGTGTCTTTGATCCTTCTGTTCATTACAGAGAAATGTTAAATTAAGATGAGAATATTTTTGGTTTATCCAAATGAGAAATTCTCCATCTAATTTGGGACTCGGCACAAGCAATCAATGTGAGTGTTTTCCAATATAGGTCTAATTCCTCTTTGAAAACGTAGCAAGATTAAAAAAAAAAAAAAATATTCCAGATTGCATTATCCTTTTACTGGTAGTAGCCTGAAAGAGTATTGTCTAGTATATAGAGGAGCACCAGATGGAGAGGCTGTGGGCTGTGTATTCAGTTGAGTCCTTGTCTGTCTTATGGCTTTTGGGCAAATCACTTCTACTTTCTTAATTTGTAAAGTGCGAATAATAGTACTTAACTCACAAGAATGCTTAATGTACTAATTTTTCTGCAGACCTTTGCTTCTGCCATAGAGATAGAAGAGATAGTAGTGTGCAAAGCCGGATTTCATCTTGTTTTCCTTAAGCCTGTCAGTTTAGGTGGAATTTAAAAAGTACTTGACGTGGTCTTAGTTTTTATTCCCCCACGTAAGCCTGTAGCAGTACTTGTGCCAGCTTCATCCCAACTGGAACTGAACTTTGCTCGTTAAAAAATCTCCCACTCTTAATTTTCTCTAGTTAAATAAGAAAAAAATGGTATTTACCAACTAAAAAGCAGAAATKAGTTTTCTTTCAATATTTCTAGAAGTATTATGTAATAATAGATTTCAAAAATGAATTATTTCTCCAATTTTTCTGGGCTGACTTGGGCAGTAAGTAACAGGAAGGTCGGTGTGGGTCAGGAGATTGCTGTCTGGGCATTTAGCAGCTGCTATAATATTCTTTGCACTCGTAGCAACATTGTCCTTCCTGCAGTTAATGCAAGGTAGGTGAGAAAGCTGGCCCAGACCCTTTTCTCAGAGTCCCTGAGTTAACAGGAATTTGTCAGATTTGTACTCGAGATCAGCAGAGAGATGGATAAAATGAAGATGTAGCTTATACTGGGATGCTCTCTTGCTCTCTCCTCTGCTCTGCCCACACCTGGTGACACTGCCGCTTGCTGGGTATAATAAAGTTTGGGATGAGGCCTTTATTAGGAAGGTTAAAAAAAAAAAAAATGCCGGTTAGCCCAGTCTCTCCGAAGTGACTGATATGGATCATAAAGAATGTAAATTAAAAGCGTGCTGCTACTGTTCCTGCCACCGCAGTTGCTTTATCTGCAGTGTCGCTCCAGATGGGAGGTATGGGCTTTTGTCTTTTAAATTCAGAGTTGCAGTTTTGATCCTAGGCTCGATTGGTAACCTCTGAAAGTCACTGCCAACTGACGGCTCTCTTGTGGCCTATGTGGAAATGATTTATCAACTCCTATATTCTGATTTAAAAAGAAATGTACCTGTTTAGTGCAATGCTGTTCTGGCTTGTGTTCAGTTCAGAGCTGACCTGTGATTTTACCTCTGTATATGGGTTCTCTGCTTTTTCAAGTATGTGTTCCGCCTTAATTTTCTCACATTGCTGTTGCTACAGATGGATACCTGTTTTCAGTTGCAGGCACATCATGCTTTTTTAACCTCTTGGAAATATGTTCGTGGGTTGCCTCCTGTGCCTGCTGCACAGCAGGTGAAAGTCTATTAAAGCTCTGGCCAGGGAGTTTCAGATGACTTTTTGTTGCTGCTTCTCCTTCTGGTAAAACAAAGCCAGCTCAAGCGGTGAGGAAGGCATTTTTCCTTGTATACAGAAACCTAATGCAAACAAGTGGCCAYGTTGTAACAGCCAGCAGAAATCATCAGTCTCGAAGAGGTCGTCGGCTGAATGAACCCTGTAGCTTGGACTACGCTGTACATATAGCTCATACGTGGTGCGAAGTTGAAATACGTCTGCAATGCACCATAGGAAGCTKCTTGTTGCAATCTTCAGTTTGTAATTTTTCTCATGGATTATTTGGAAGAGGACTAGGCCAGTCACTGCTATGTGCAGCAACTTTGGAGCTCTGAATTCCCCTTGGGAAGAGAAGAGCCCGATGCAACCTTGTGCTTGCTTGATAGTGCTGTCATGTGCTGAATTCCCCACTCCTCTCCATCACTAGCATCTCACCACTGCCATCATGAAAATCCAGGTTTTAGATACAGGGCATGCCTGCTATATATTCTATTTRCAGTTCTAAGAACTTCCCTTTTAATGGCCAGTGTGGGCGTTATAAAATCCATATGCATATGTGGACTGTCTAGAAGCTTTCCTAGATGTGAGGAGGCACTAGTTGAGCTAAATTTGGAGCTGATAAACCATGGCTCTTCTCCTGAGAAAAATTTTCCTGAAACAATAATTATGTTTGATAAAGATCTTTATGTTTGCATTGGTGGCTTTCATACTCCGGAGGGTTATTGCATTAATATGYGACATTCACTGAGGGTTTTGAAAGGTGATATTGAAAATGGAGCTAAAGGAAAAATGAAGTTGGGTGGATATAACACTTCCATATCTGATGGGAAGGAATTGGGCATCAAAAGGATGGGGTGCTAAAAGATATAGAGGAGCTTAGGTTTATGGAGAAAGAGAGGTAGCAGTTCATATTTGGAGCCTCCTACATCTTAGAGGCCTCTTGAGTCCTTTCCTCTGATTTTTGGGAGATTGAGTTGGGAGGAGCTGGTTCCTGAGGGGTCCTTTCTTCCCAGATGGTATTGAATAAGAGAATTGTTGAGGTTGGAAGGTGTCTCTAGGTATCCTTCAGTCTAACCGCCCTCCTGAAAGCAGGGTCCATTAGGTTGCTTTGGGCCTTGTCTAGTTTTAAGTATCTCCAATGATGGAAACTCCACAGCTTTTCTGGGCAACCTGTTTTAGTGTTCAATCAAGTTTATGATAAAAATAAATTAATTCTTATGCTTAAATGGAATTAACTGTATTTCATCTYGTTCCCATTACCTCTTGTCCTTKCACTGGACACCAGTGAGAAGGGTCTGCCCCASTGGCTTTATCCCCTCCTATGCGTGGGTCAGCTGGAGCCGTTGSACCTGGTGGCAACACAGCCCTGAAGCTGCTTCTCATAACAGTCCCTTTAGCAGMACTTCACAGTGCCTTCGTCCCCTCTTGCCATTCTGCCTAAATCTGAGTTTCTCACTTACCTGTTGTCAAATTCGTGGGCTCTCAGGCTTTCTCTCAGCACTAGCTGATCTTAGATTTCTTTTACCCTGCTGTTGGCACAGGGCTGAAATGAGACTCCTGTATCTCCGTCATGTACGTTTGCTGCTTTCCTTTGCTCTAGGCTGTCCAAACCCTCGTAGAGATGCAGGACCTCTTATCGCTTTAAACTGCCGTGCACGGTCTGCAGAGCTGCTCTGGTAGTTTGTCCGTGGGTCAGTGCAATCACCTAATACACTTAATACTGCTGTGCTCTTGCAGCTCGTTCCTGGTGGTTATTGCCTTGCCCCTTCTCTTCATTTTCTGTCCCGTAGAAGTGCTGTACGAGCTATGATTTTTGTCAAATTGGTGGTCAAATATGAAAACAGATTTAAGTAAATCTATGGTAACTGGCATGCTAACAAATTAAACTGTAGGTACCTGAGGATCACTGTCACACCTAGATGAAAATCTTGAGCCAATTTTATAGTGTTAACCAAAGGCTATTTAAACACTGTAACAGTAATCAGAGTGGTTGTTGATACTAAAGCTCACACTTCAGGGAGATACGAGAAAGTTCCCACAAAACAATTTCTACTTTATCTTCTCCTCCCTTCCCTAAGATATTTCCCAGATTTTTTTTTATTAGCATTTATATAAGAAGACTAAAATTACACTTTAAATAATCAAAATTTAAATCTTTATCTCCTTTAAAAGCACTGTCTAAATAAACCTGAGTATTTTAGAGCTGTGACATTACTTAAGAGATTTGGATGAATTATCCTGGTAACCTTTGTGAGCTGTTATTGAGATCTGCACAGATTCCCAAAGCAGCATTGGCAGTTTGTGGGGGCAGGGTTAGGATAAGGACACAAAATCCAAGAAATCTAAACAAAATTACAGAGCCCCAACCCCATAGTCAAAATATRTGGGGATATTTAAAGAAGAATTAGAAATAAAATAAGTGCTCAGAATTAGTAAGGGGGAGAAGCTCTCCAATCTCTATTTTCATTACAAGGTGCAAGATAACTGCATTTTCTTGCATTTCACAGCATATCCAAAGCACCTGATAAAGGGGCATTAACCCTTGCTGTCCCTGGCGGGGCAGAAGGCTCGGACTGTCTTTTGCAGTGGGTGAAGGGAGGTTCACAGCTCTGGCCTGCCAGATTTAACCTGAGAAAATGTCCGCAAACGGCAGAAGTGACACATGTCTTTAGATCCCTGCCGATGCATTATATAGCTGCTTCCTCCAAAATCAGCTTCTCCTTCTGTCCTTTACTAGGATAAATAAGTTGGTGGTAGAGAGTAATTTTTATTGGCCAGATGTGCCCAAGCAGCTGGAGCTGCCTCTCTGCTGTTATGTCAATGTCTTCCCACTGATTTTTTTTTTTTTTTTTGCCTTTCTTATTTCTGTGGTGGAGTATTTGTAATTTACTTAGTGGTGGCAGTGCTCATCTGCTGCCGATTGTTGTGTTTTCTTTTATTTTTTTGGTTTCCTGTCTTGGCATTTAGAGACTGCAGTACAGATAACTGGGGAAGTAATGGGTCTCTTACCAACTTCTGTACAGTTGGCAGTAGGAGAAGATAGCAACCATTTTGATGAAGGYCTGTAAAATGGGAATCTTCAAGAATCTTAGAATAACATGATAAAAGAAAAAAATCTTCCAAAATAATTTTTAATGTTCTTTTGAAATCCAAAGAATCAATAATCCAGGGCATATTCCCACTGCAGAAAAACATTCATGTTTGGTATGGATGCTAAAGAAACATTGACACTAACTCTGTAAATCGTGCCCCTTACCTCTCAGGGCAGTCTCTGCTTCATATTTTCCAGGTACTGTCTCAGTCGTGCATAACCTGTGCACTTCTGGAGTCAGGAATAGCAAAGTCAGCTGAGTCTAGCTTTGGAAAGCAGGCCTAAATCAAAGACATTGTATTTGCCCTAACTGTTTATAGCAGTTATCTGTCATCTTGAGTGTCTTATTTCCAGCTATGTCCAACACTTGATCCTTAAGAGGAAGACAATGCTCATCCCAACAAACAACAAGGTAGTCGTTTCGGTAAAATAATCCTGTCGTGATTTGCTTCGTCCAAGAGCAAATCTGAGTGTGATTCTGTATTTCCCTGTCTATATACTATCGGAAAAAAATTACATTTATACCATTCTACTCCGTCACAGTGTTAGATGCAACCAATTATTTCAGCTGATRGATCCACTTCCTCTCTAGAAGCTATAGCTAACTCTTTGATATCTAATGAAAGCACTTGCTGCTTTGAGTACTTTACATCTTCAAAGCACTGTATAAACGTTTAATTTAATACAAAACCCACTAGGGATGGTAAGTGAATGAAGTATGTACAAACTTGTACTTACAGGACTAAAAGGCCTTTCACAGAATTGATSGAAAGTTACGCTTGCTTTACATGGCACGTTATTTATGCCAGAGCTGTCTTGTCCCTTGCAGGCAATATATAGGTACATCTTCCCTGGTCAGATAAGCATAGATTAAAACCTCTTCCCCCGCTCCTTGGCATTATTTGCAGCCACTCCTTTTATCACTGTAAACCACCAAATTTATTCCTCCATCARATAAAGAGGCTATTCTAGGAAGGAAGTTTGCTGGCCCATAAACTGCCAGCTGAACCAAGCAAAAGCCRGAGCTTCGTCTTTAAAAAATTTTACTGCGCATCTTGTACCCTGTTTCAGTGTCCTGAGSGACCGTTACCTTTTGTTTGACAGTACCCAGGTTTCTGGCTCATGACATGCATGGTTTGTCACGCTGMAGGGACCTAGTGAAAGGTCTTAGAAGGAGCTTATGACTTGATTCCAGTGGATTCCCAGTGTAGACCAAATACTTTTTCAGGAAGTTTTAGATGTGAGTGCAAGTCTAGGCATCTCTRACAACATTTGCTTCTCTCCTGTGCCTGCTTGCCTCTCCTCTGTCTTAAGTCAATTTTGTTAGCCTTTTCTCAACATTGAGTCTGACCTACCCACAAAAGTGTTTTTATTTCAGCTGTTGCTGTCATAAGTTAAACTTCCCGGATTAATCGCTGTCATCTGCCTTGTCTGCGAGTAGTGCACAGCTACTGCGTGGGGGTTTGGGTGGAGCGGGCTCAGGCGTGGGGTGCTGCGGCAGTGGCGTGCCGTCGGGCTCGCAGGCACCGCTGGGGCTTGCTGCTAATTGCCACTGATTGAAACGCTGGGTTCATCCTTTTTTGCCACTGCTGCCGTCCGCTACTGTGCTATGTAAAAAGGTGCCGAGTGTTTTGGTGTTACCAAATAAATTGCAAAGCCTGATAAAGCGGAGTGTGATGAGTGTGAGTGCAATATGTTGCAAGTAAAACTGCTGATTTCCAGCCAGTCATGGAGATTGGAAGTGTTAAAATAGCTTCTGACCAACTTCTAAAGAGTTTCTTTTATCTTAAACCAGCCAGAGACGTGGAGAATGCAGTCTGTCCTCCAAGGCATAGGACGTCTTTTCGTGTGGTACTCTCTACCATGTTTTACGGCTGATAATTTTGTGAGCGCTCTCTCTGCTATAGCTTGTGGTAAATAACTGTCTATAGAGACACAATTAAAGACAGGGCTCTGAAGTGGGGTCACTGCTGGCTACCAACTCTTCAGCATAGATTTCGGCGTGAGGGGGCTGCCCGARGAGGCACCCAGGGTCCTCCGAGCTGGCACTTGTGTCGGTGCTTCCCCATCCCTGCTGGTGCTCCGAGGCCGCACGCGCTGCCAGCTGCTGCGCAGATTCAACTCCCAACAACGCAGATGTATGCTCAATCCATGAAAGAGGGTCAAAACTGGCAACTTTGAGCATGTTGCCTGGCAGACATGATACACTTATTATATACGGTATTATATACGTTCTGCTTTATGACATTTGATTCTCAGAGGTGTTTCCATCCTCCTGAAGCTGTTAGGTTTGATGTGATCTAGTAATTAATGCCTCCGAGTAGCTGCTTCCTTTCACTGTGTTCTGAATTCCTCATGGGTATGGTAGTAAAAATCTAACACAAATTACCTTACTAATCTATCTTTTGTAAATACCACTGTAAAAGAAGCAAACTTGATATTCATGCACCCTTTCATTATTATAGTAATTATTTTCAATTTATAACTAATTAATGTTGGTTTATATCTAACTTGCCCCTTATTAGCAGTAGCAAGTGGGAATCAGTGAGTGTATGAACTGCAGATGCTGGTCTGTACATTGACAGAAAAGCTACCTGGCAGCAGCSGCTTCGTCAGGAGTCGATCCCGCAGCGAGCTGCCGCTTTGAGACTGTCACACCTCCTGCTGCTGTAAACCATGACGGATACACTGAGCTTTGCATCGCTGTGATGTGTGAGGAGGAAGGTGAGAAGTGGGAATGTCTTGCAATTARAAGTAACAATTTAGCTAAGAGGGTGATCAGAAATACAAACCTGTCTCATGGAGCAAAGAGAAGGGAGGAAGAAATACAATAATGCTATGCACAGATGCTCTTTGATCTTGGCTATAATTCAGAGCAGCACAGTCCTGCTGCAGGTGGCATTAGATAAGAGGGTGTATTCCCTGGATAGACTTTGCTGGCACTCTGAAGCAATTAGCTTTTGCTTGTTTGTAAAGTGAATGTAACCAGGTGCTCCCTCCGCTCCTCTTCCTAAAAAAGTGTGTTTGAGACATCCCCATCTCCCGAATGGATTAATTATGGTTTCATCTCCCTCCTGGATCAGTTACAGAAGTCTATGCTACTGGGTTTGCCAAGGGGGTTTCTTGTTCCCTTTCTCTCTCTCCTTCTGCCCCCCACACCGGAAGGTGCTCTTGAACTGAAATATCTCCTAATGGGTGTAAAGCAAAAAGTTTAGAAGCTCTGCAATATTAAAACGAGACCTAGATAGCTTTAGTTCAAGGGCCAGAAAGTTCCTTGTAGGCATGCATTGGCATTTTGAAGGTGGGGAGGAATGGGGTGTGAGATGCAAGAGAGAGTACCTTGGGGAAGGAGAGCTGTTCTTCAGAGGGCACAGCTACTGCCCATCCTGCTTCAGCGATATACCATTATTTTCCAGACTGTCTTTGTTATGGAATACAAATCTGCGTGGCTGCTTTTCTGCTTTGTCCTAACTTTGTGCTAGATGACCCTTATGAGAAATAATGATGTGCATTAGGAACTGCAGCTGAGCCCACAGGCAGCAGCAGGAGCAGAAAGCTGCTCTGGCTTTGTAGAGCAGTAGAAGCAGGTATGACAGTGCTCTGGAAGGTGAGCTGCAGCCCTACAGCCCTAGGCTAAAGCCTCACCTTAACAGGTATTCTCTTGCTTGCATCTGTAGATGCCTGGCACTGGGGCTCGGCTGAATGCAGCCTTGGAGGTAGGTGAGAGCTGCCAGTCAGGAGGAGAGGTGGGCTGCTCTGTCAAGAGATCAGCTGTTAGAGCTGGAGGCAAGCTCCTACTGCAGCTTATGAAATGCACATTTTAAATAAACCTCCTTTCTCCTGTGAAGAAATTAATAGGTAAAGAGTTGAGAATGGTTCAGGTTACTTTCTCAGTCCTTATTTTGTACTTTTTTTCATCTCAAGGAAGACACAAGGATCTTTTCTGTAACATCCCCTAGGAAGCGTTGAGACTGCATTTTGAACCATCGCTTACCGAAGTTCTTACCTCCAGGAATTAGCCTAACAAATCAGCTTTCTGAAGATCCTCAGCCATTTGCTGCCTTACAGTGTAATTGTGCGTGACTGTTCCTCATTAGACAGCAATATTTACCTCTAGGGAACGGGCTTTTCAGCCTAGGATGAATTAAACTGTAACTTTGGCAAATGTCACTGCTTTTGTCAGGACTGAAATAAATGAGCTGGCTTTGAGCACATGTGACTTTCAGCACCTGGATATTGTGTCACTGGATGCTAGTGGGGGAGGTAGTGAAGCTTTGGCAAAGCTGCTGCTCTAAAATCCTGCTCCTTTCCCATGGAGCAGGAATACAGAACTTGAGCAACGCTGGGGTGTGTTTTATGGTGCACGTTTGGTTTGCACTGGAGACCAATTGGCAGGAAAGCCTTATTCATACCAGTGCTGCCCAGGCTGCCAAACATGTTAGCAGTTGTCTTATAGGATACACACATCTGTGATTCTGACTTGRATCCAAACTATTAGACTATTTGTGCATGAATGTAAGAGGTGAATTCCAGCTTTAAGCCTGAAGGTCACAGTTCTCGGCTACATTCATCTCTGCAGGGGAAGGGTGGGAATTCCCCTTTGTTTAGGGTTTTGATAGAAGGGGGTAAAAAAGTCCTGCTTTGCTCACTTTACCATGTGTTATTTTATCACTTTATTTATCTTTTGTTATCTTCATACAGTTCTGCTCTAGACAGCAGATTCTTATCTTCAGGGTCCGAGCGCAAGAAGTTAATGAACCGTTTGAACTCCAATAACCACTGATCTCTGTTTAAGCTGAAGAACGCAGGCTGCAGCTGTCTGTGCTCCTGTAATYGGTGCAGAGGGACAGTGATGGGGTGGGGGTGCTGGGAGGGAAAGGAGGAATAGGTGAGTTCATAGAAGCTAACTGGCCTGAGATTATTGGGTTTTTAACGATTTATTTTCTTTTACTAGTAGTTCATTCTTTAGGGTTGCTGCCTTCCATTGAAACAGAAATAAGTAAAAGCAGAAGGGGTCTGCATGGGTCCTTTGCCCCTACAAAATGAATTTGTTTCCTTTGGGCTTGGAGGRTATTTATAAAGAGATGTTAGAATACAGTTGAGGCTGCCTGGTGACTGCTTTTATGTTTTTCCCTGAAACTCTGGATGTGCCTACATGGGAAGGTGAAGGGTCTGAGTTCCCATGCCTCAGCCTGGATGCTCCCTGCCCCTCTGGCGCTTGGGCACTCCTGGGAATGCCTGGTGTTGGTATCTGGCAAACAGAATCGCCATCTTCTAATGCCGTAACTTTTTTCAGAGATTAGAATCATAGAATCATTAAGGTTGGAAAAGACCTTTAAGATCATCAAGTCCAACCGTCAACCCAACACCCATGCCCACTAAACCATGTCCCGAAGCGCCACATCCACAYGTTTTTTGAACACCTCCAGGGATGGTGACTCCACCACTTCCCTGGGCAGCTTGTTCCAATGCCTGACTACCCTTTCGGTGAAGAAATTTTTCCTAATATCCAATCTAAACATCCCCTGGTGCAACTTGAGACCATTTCCTCTCGTCCTATCACTTGTTACTTGGGAGAAGAGACCAGCACCCATCTCTCTACAGCCTCCTTTCAGGTAGTTGTAGAGAGCAATAAGGTCTCCCCTCAGCCTCCTCTTCTCCAGGCTAAACAACCCCAGCTCCCTCAGCCGCTCCTCATAAGCCTTGTGCTCCAGACCCTTCACCAGCCTCGTCGCCCTTCTCTGGACACACTCCAGCACCTCAATGTCCTTCTTGTAGTGAGAGGCCCAAATCTGAACACAGTATTCGAGGTGCGGCCTCACCAGTGCCGAGTACAGGGGCACGATCACCTCCCTGCTCCTGCTGGCCACACTATTCCTGACACAGGCCAGGATGCCGTTGGCCTTCTTGGCCACCTGGGCACA